>MU827800.1:497690-1074125 GCA_029204205.1 Desmophyllum pertusum
CTACCAGGACACAGCGACACTGGGTCTCGGGGTCGCTTGATTCACAGACCCAGCGACCTGGGTCTCTGGGTCGCTTGATTCACAGACCCAGCGACCCTGGGTCTCTGGGTCGCTGGATTCACAGACCCAGCGACCCTGGGTCTCTGGGTCGCTGGATTCACAGACCCAGCGACCCTGGGTCTCTGGATCGCTGGAATTCACAAACCCAGCGACCCTGGGTCTCTGGATCGCTGGATTGAAAGACCCAGCGACCCTGGGTCTCTGGGTCGCTTGATCACAGACCCAGCGACCCTGGGTCTCTGGGTCGCTTGATTCACAGACCCACGACCCTGGGTCTCTGGTCGCTGGATTGAAAGACCAGCGACCCTGGGTCTCTGGGTCGCTGGATTCACAGACCCAGCGACCCTGGTCTCTGTGTCTCTTGATTCACAGACCCAGTGATCCTATGTCTCCGGGTCGCTTGATTCACAGACACAGCGACCCTGGGTCTTTTGGTCGCTGGATTGAAAGACCCAGCGACCCCGGGTCTCTGGTCGCTTGATTCACAGGCCCAGCGACCCTAGCGACCCTCGGTCTCTGGGTCGCTGGATTCACTGACCCAGCGACCCTGGGTCTCTGGGTCGCTGGATTCACAGACTCTGCGACCCTAGCGACCCTAGCGACCCCAGCAGTGACTACGAAAAAAACAAGTAGTCACGCCAGTCTCGCTAAAGTCCGCAGTTTGCGTGAAACCGGAAGCCGATTCCCCGCTGGGATCGAATAACGCGCACAGGTCACACCGCCAAATTTAGCACATTTTGCAACAACACTGCTGTTCACTAGCTGTGGGACATTTGTCTTTGCTTTTTCAATGCGATTCCTGTAATAAACTCAATACATGTAGTCACTTACACGACACTACAGAAAGCCTGTGGAAGAGAAATTCTCTACTGGCTAATTTTAGAGCGAGATGCGATAACATCATGTCAACCGAGTAGAGGTCTGCGGGCTTAGTGAACCATTGAAAAAAAACGGTTCCATTTCTTAGAAGGGCTCGACTGATGCCCATATATGGGCATCGCGCCGCTTAAAGAGCGGTTTTTGGCGAGGAATCAACAAGGGGGAACGAATCTTTCGGAAGTAATGACGGCGGGTATTGAACGTAGGGAATATTACTACTATGGAAAAATAAACCCTTTTATGATTGGTGAAATTTTGCAAACAATTAACCACACAGACTCCGCTCAGACTGGAGTCAGACGACGGTAAGACACGTCGTCAATACACTGAGTCGGAGAGCAGAGGACACAATACAGTGGAACCTCCGATATAACGATTACTCGATATAATCCGTAATGTTCCAGGTATAAACGATCAACATTTTTACGGCCCGGCAAATGTTACAGGGTGTAAATGTATGGATGAGAACAAACTCCCGATATAACGATACTCGATATAACAGATATTCCCGATATAACGATCACAATCTGGCAGCCCAAACGTAAAATGTACCACGAATTTATACGATAAAATCAATCGTAGTCGCGCGGTATCGATGAAAAAGGAGACTTCTTAACACACTCTGAATAATATATGACAATACTCCCGGGCAATACTTTTCCTGTATAATTTAGTATCAATTGCATAAGGAACTGTTCTTGTAAACGTGTCTGTCAACAGCTATGTTACGATGCGGCATTTGCACATCAATACTATGACAAATCCATTATTAACAATCACCCCGATCCGATATACTACGCTATTTTTGCCTCTTTTCCCGAAAAAAATCGTTGCATCGGGATATTCGTTACTTACGATCTCCCGATATAACGACTTTCTAATTTGGTCGGGCCTTGGACACATCGTCTATATCAGAGGTTTCCACTGTATTATTTTAAATTGACTGTCCGGAGTCTGTCAGTCAATTCAGGCGGGCTAACCCTGGCGCATCTAATACGTCATAATAAACGTAAATAACAAAAATCACGCTGGATTCACAGATTTAAAAAACATGGCCTCGAACTCTGTAAGAAGTCGTTTTCGTTTTACATGTGTTTTTCGTTGTTGTGACTGTGTATATCATGCGGTTTGAGAATGTTGGATGGTTTAATTTTCAAAAGAAATCTATGCACTTATTCGCGTTGTAATCTGTCATTCTTAGGGGTGTTTGTCGCAGCAATTTACTGGAGAGAAGGAGAAAGAGAACAGCGCCTTGATTTCAAGCACTAGAGGATGATTTTTCAGCACTGGAGTCGCTTCTGCGAGCCAAGCAACACGACCGTGATTGAGAAACAGCAAGGACAGGCAATAGGAAACGCTGTATTGACAATTGCCAAAGTAAAGCTACCGTTGTTTTATATTCATTTTCGGAGGCTGGTATTTATAGGGTACCCACGGCTCTTTATCTGTTTACGCATGGTATAAATAAACTTATTCAGTATTTTCTTTTTTGGGCATGCTATGTACCGGGGGGGGCCATGGTGTGTGGGGGGGCGGGGGGAGGGGGGGGGTTACGGGACCCAGTGTTAGGGTTATAGGGGTGGTCGGTGACGCTGAGGGTCTTTCTGAAAACTCCTGACCCTGTTTAGTTAGACAAATAAAAAACAAACTAAAAAAGCCCTAAAATATTTAAATATCTACACTGTATAGGGACAACATCCTCTATTTTATTTTAGGCCCTCTGTTTTACTTTAGAGAGCATAAGGAACTAAAATACCAGCACTCTCTTGTTTTACACATTAAAGTGTTTTACTGGGCAAATAGTGAATACTTTAATACATATTAATATCAAATCTAGACAGTAAAGAAATGGGCTGATAGTAGTTGTACAGTAGGGGTCAAGGGCCTAGTACACATATCATTGAGCAATTTTCTACAGCGTGGAACGTTTTCATAAGAACTTTCCATTTCAATGGGGCCAATAAAATTTTACCCACGAATAGATTGTACACCAACTCTATATTGCGCCCATACTTTAGTATTCTAACATGTATCTAATTAGACATTTAGAGTTACTTTGTACTGGGTTCAAGCCTCTTTAGCGGCACAGTAATTCTACGACACCCGGCGAACCTCTAGCAGATTTCAGCACGGCACTTTTTATAGCCTTGAATTTTATGTGATTTTAGTAGTTTTTAGGATAGAATTCAGTTTTTTACTGGCCCAAAATATTGCCAATTTTTTAAGCGAAGTGACTGTTTTTTGACTGTGATACTTGCTAAAGACCGGCAAAACGTGTACGTCTCGATCAGTCGGATAGCCTAAAATACTATATAAAGAACCATATTTTGTTAACAGACAACAATCATGCAACTGCATACCCTGTGTGTAGGTTGCAGGCCGGCCTGTTTAGGACAGAATTTGGCATAAAATTATAATACCCCTCCTGTTCAGGCCAGAGAGCCAGAGAGGTAAATAAAAAAACCCATAACCCTGTCCAGTGCGGCTATTAACTACCACTAAAAAAAAACTATATCCCTGTCCAGTGAGCCGTGGCACATGCCCGTTTTGGCCACAACAAAGGGACATGCATGGCATTTATATTTATATATGGACCATTTCTATTATGGCATGCGATGTATGGTAATAAAACACAGGGCCTTCCCAGGTAATTTTAATATTTACAAAATCTCATTGATGTCGTTTTACTGAGTTTTTGGTTGCATATTATTCTTTTTCTAATAGCAACATTATTTTAAGTCTGGCTGATGAAAAGTAACGCAAGGTCAAAACACAAAATACAAATCTTTTTTTCGGCCAAAAAGTTTGGAGTTTCACCTATGAGGCGCAAGCAGTTCCTTTCTTTCCACTGGGGATGGACGTGAGTGCGTACATGCCTGCTTTGGTGGCAATGTATGTGTAGTGTACACCACTGATGGGACGGGACAGTGGGGGTGGGGGGGCGGGGGGGGGCAGTGGGTGCTGAAACCATTCTGCTTCTGATAAGCTTCTTCTGATGATACATTTGTAGCTCCTCATGGTTATTTTGAATTTTTTTAAACTGGATTTTCCCATATTTCCACCTGGATAGTGGAGCAGGTGGGGGTTCGGTGGGTCGTGCGGGGGTCTCGGGGCTCCCTAGTCAAAAACCCTAAAAAAAACCTTTCCCCGGGAATGGAGGGGTATGGATATTTTTCTGGAACCACACATTTATTTTAGTTTATGAGGTAGGCTGACATATGTATACACACTAGATCCATTCGTTGTAGCATTTCTGATTGGTGTATTAAATTCTCAAAGGACACATAGCATCGTTTAACTCCGCTATTTGTCTAGCGTAGGTATGAAGAATAGTTGTGGCTGTTGCTTCCATCAGACTGAGGGATATTCAGCTGGTCGGCAACAGAAATATTACCTAAAGAAATTAGAAGAAGGTGTAGGTAGGGTTGAATTTACACACTTGCCTAAAATGTACGGCTATGAATACATTTAGGTTTGCCAGAAGTAATTGCCAGAACAGAGTTTAAATAAATAACTGGACTCTGTCCTCTTCACCTCTGTCTTGAACACACACCGACCATGTATAAAGCATGTAGAAAAGCAAGCTTGGAGATGACGTAAACGCTTTAATATACATCTCCTCTTACGACCACTAACGTCTCTTAGCATTTCATTGCATGTACACAGACTTCTCGCATAAACACAAATCAAGGTTTTTGAATGAGTCAAAGTATGTGTGTAGGCTCGCAATGTTAATACTGCGGAAAATTTTTAATTTCCGCTAGTCGCGGTTTTATGGCAGTATAAATTTTCAGGGCCTTGGCTTCTTCATTTTGCTGTGAAATTAATTTGTTTGCAGGCTCTATTTCCTCTCAAGATCAAGTGCGAAGGAGCGAGGCAGCCTCCAGTAAAATCTGAAACCTGTTGAGTTTTTGTTAAACAGCTTTTAGCAGCTAAGGATCGGGCATAAAAAAATTATCTTTAATTTTTTTTAGCAGCAAAGATCGGGCATTAAAAATTATCCCTAAGTGGTTTTTCATATACAAATTGATAATATTTCTCATGATATAATAATTCTCATGATTTTTTTTTTCTCATGATTGGGGGGGGGGGGGGGGGGGTGGCGTATCAAACGAAAAATTAACTTTATTATACTGACAAATCAGGAGATACAGAGTTTGGTACAACTAAACAATATACACACTAACAGTCACTTTCTCGATGATTAGATGCATTAACTAAAAACATTTGGGTAACAACTTGAATTTACATGAAATAGACTACAGAAGAAAGAGTGCAAGATCTGTTGTTGAGTTGTTATGTCGTTTTTCGCCACAATGGAGAATGTCCTTTGTAAGCAGTTACTTTGTAATGCGATTGTTTGTGGAATCACACATTTTAAAAAACCTTTAAATGCTTATTGATGGCCTCAATGGTCCCGATTATCGTGTTGATTTTTTGTTAACATTTTCTATATAATTGATAATTTCAAGCTCAGCAGAGCAAAAAGAAAAACAGTTACGACAAGGCAAGAAGAAAGAAGGATAAGAAGGAAAAACTCAATGGAAAAGAAAAAAAGTTTTAGGAAGAGAAGACCGAGGGAAAAAGCAGCAAGAAAATCAAAAGCAAAGAACACTGGCGTAATTATGCCTTTTGTGCTTATGGTTTGTGTCTGGCAATCCTTTGTTCTCAACTAAATAAAAAGGCTTTTTTTTGACGGGCCGGTGGCAGTCTAAGAACACACAAAAACATTCAAACTTTTTTGACCTATTCCTTAGATGTATGAGTTTTAATTTTAAATTATTGGTTTAAAAATACAGTGGAGGAAACTCCTTTTTCCTATCCATCAAATGGGCCATCAAAATCTGATTGGTAAAAATCACTGACTGCAGCTTTGAGAGGGGCCGTAAAAAAGGTGGCTTTGTACTTAATTAAGATGGTTGTTAAGTAAAGCAGAGGTAATTCTTCTGTTTATTAGATTGTGTTTGCACAGTGGCCTCTTTCCTTGGCTAAATTTCATTTGATTACCGTTCGTTTAAAAAGCTCTATTAAGCCCCCGGCCTCTTATTTAATTTCAGCGCCTCAAGAACGGGGGCGCTTATTAGAGAGGGGGCCACGCTGGGCTTGTAATAGAGAGAGGAGGGCTGTATTTCCAAAATCATAAATTTTCAAGAAAATTTCACAGTAAGTTTTCAAAATTTTACTATTACAACCACTAAAATAAAACAAACAAGGAAATGGTTTGCGCTGGTATGTATGACTCGTCTTGCAAAGGAAACGTCTAGTTGATGGTCTATTTATACCCTTTAACTCGACTGATAGTTTCTCTCATTTGGGAATATAAGACCACGTTTCAATACAAAGTGACTGAACTATTGACTGAAAAGTCATGTTACATCAGCCTTACGAAAAGGAGGGGGGGGCTTATTACAAAAAATCTGACTTCCAAAGGGTGGTCTTAATAGAAGGAGGGGAGGGCTAAAATAGAGCTTTTACTTTGTGATAAAAAAAAACTATTATTTCACAGCAGATAAAGTTCCATACATGTAACATTTTCTTGCATATATATGATCTTTGCCACACAGATAGAGGGCGACAGAAAGGATCTTGGGAAAGAGAGGACAGATCAGGGACTCCTCTGGTGACCGTTTCAAAAATAATAATTTATTATTAATTGAAAAATCAATAACCTGAATTTTTAGTAGACATTCAAAGTAAATTTTATAATAATAATATTATTTAATGACTTTTATAATTTGACACTACATTTCAGAAAGCCAAAAAAATTGGACCAAGTCTGGTGGAAAGATGACCAAATTTGAGGACATCGGAGTGGACCTGAACAAGGTACGATCTACTAAATTCAGATTTGATTTTCTCACTTTTTTACATACATTTTCATGGGCAGTGATGTCAAAACCTTTTCAAGCTACTGATCTTTCCCTTAATGAAATAAATACTATTGCTGGAATGTTTGTCTAGAAAAGTGGTTGGTTAAATGAAACAGTACGTTAAATTAGGGCCTATTTACATGGAGAGAAGTTGTCCCTGGTAGGAGGGTTACCCTCGCCCCCCAAGCCCTCTTTTACCGAGCGTTTATATGAAAAAAGTTGTCCCTGTTGACCGAGCCAAACCTTGGCACTCTCGGGTTCGCGCATGCTCGATATGTCCCGAACTTGTCCCGGTAGGTGAAACAACAATAAGCCAAGTGTTTATATGGAAAAAAAGTTGGCCCGACCCTCAGGGTCACCCTACCCTCCACCCAGGGTTACCTGCCCCCGAAGCCAACTTGCGATTTCTCATGCACATGGTTTGCTGCTATTTATAAGAAAATTTCAAATGTATGAAAAGTTCTCTCGCACGGGGTTACTCGGTATGGAGGGTGACCCTCCTACCAGGGACAACTTTTCTCCATATAAACAGGCCGTTAGTATCAAATTAGGTATTATCCAATCTCAGGAATTTGCAGGTTACTTTTTTTTTTCTCTTCAACTGCTATGATCTTACAGAACTCTTTGTATTTTAGGGAGGAGGATGAGGATAAGTTGCCATTGGATCAAAATTCCAATGGTGCAATAATAAGTAGAGTTATCAGCCATACAAGATGACGACATCCCTGGAAAAAGCTGACACAAGCCTCAGAGATGTTTGATGAAGAATGGCAATGTATAGCTACAGTGTGGAATAAATTATTCAACATAATTTTACAGAGGACCTTTAGCACAAGGAGTTCCTTGAACCCAGGCAGCAGACCTTCATGGCAAACAGAAGTCTGAATGATTGAGGAAAACATTTTCACTCACGTGGACTCATTTTTACCCCAGGAGTCTGTTGCTGGGTGAAGCAGTTTGACAAGGAACTGTTAATGTGTGATTTGCAGTAAACTTATGGGGCTTTAAAAATAATTATTTTAATATAACTCGTTTCTCATCATCCTCGGAGACCCAGGGACAGTATTGTGGGACGATTTTTTTCACTCACCCACCATAAATGCACCTGGGTCTCCAAGGATGGTTTATCATAGAAGATAAATTTCAGTCAAAACAAGTTTCCAGCTTTTAACAAGGATCATGTTAATAAACACAAATAAACAAGACAGTTTCTAGTATGTTTCAGAGTTGTTTATTTTCAATACTTGGAGAATTATTTTTTTACACAGCAAGATGGAAACACAGCTGGTTGTATCTTTCAAACCTGGAAAAACAAAAGCACAATTTTAACAAAAGTGTAACTACAACGATATTTTGTTTCCATGTGGCTGTGTTACACTTATTATGGGAGGTTTGGAATGATTTTGTTTTGCCAAAATTGGACAGTCAGAGTAAAACCTTTCCCGCTTGAAAGACGTACAGAGATCTGTGTAGTGTCACCGAGTGCAACAAAATGAAAAATCCACGGAAATGTCAACCAATCAGAGACACCACAGTGACCTCTTTTTATTTGGCATTGGTTACTCAAGCTGACCAGTAAAAAGGGTGGGAGAGAAATGACAGTTGATCCTGATACACGATGATTAGCAAGGCGATGTTGCACCTCCGCTACTAAGAGGACATTTAGACGTGCTCCCAGCTACATACAAACACTACAATTAACCTCCCATAAGTGGAACACCTCTCTTAAAAGCGGACACTTTCTGGCCCCGAGAGGTGTCCGCTTACGGGAGGTTTGACTGTACATCTACCTGGTAACTCTGCAGGCTGTTCAGGACATACAATGTATAGCAAATGACATACCTGGTACTCTACATAACAGGTATTGCAGGCTGGGTCAGGTTTCCCTCCCTTGTGCTCTGAGATGGGAGTGGCTGGTACCACTTCCTCCTTAGGCCTCCACGATACTGACGTGATACGGGAGAGGCTTCTTGGGTCCAGTTTTACCAGTGGGGTCCCACGGGAGCATGATCTTTACTTTGATTCCGAGCACACCTGTGACAGGAAAGATCTATATTGAAAAAAACTTGAAGAAACTGGCTCTGCAATTCCAGAAAATTATATTATAACAATAGCGTTTCGATGAAGGACTATATAAGACAATAGAGTGGTTTGTTCAAATTATTTTATTAAGCCTCAAAATCCCATCATTAGATAAAGATTGCTGCTGCATGGTCAGCCACAAAATTTCAATTTGTTAGCATGAATAGAACAAGATATAGAGGCTCAAAGTTTGGTACCGTCCTGATACAAACCTCTCAAATTTTGCACCGGTTCTAAACTGAAGTAACAGACGAAAATTAGAAGGGTTTGTATGAAGAAATTATTAAAACCTGAAGTGCCCACATCTCGGCACACAAACTGCAATGGAGAACAAATTTTGGCAAGTGGAACGTTTTTTGGCATCTTCCTCCGAATAGCTGATCAAATTTCATAATTTCGCAAATTTAATTTTTGTGACATCATAACTTTAGTAGATCTCTATAACCTCCATTTGGCACAAATATACAATACACAATATTTTGAACCCAGACATTCTCTATTCTGAGAAGTGAACAGTTTTCCGAGATCCGAACACCATTACATGTAAGTACAATGCAAGTTACACACCCTGTCTGAGGTAGACGTGTCTGATGGCAGTGTCTACATAGTGCTTAGTTGGTTTCTCCACTGTGGATCATGAGACCATCAACAAACTTCATGGACTTGGCACGCTGACCACGTAGCTTTCCAGATACAACTACCTCACAACCCTTAGCGCCACTCTCCATGATGAATCGAAGTACACCGTAGCAAGCCCTGTCAAAAAATCACAACAAAATTTAGTGGAAGTGCTATTGACAAAAAGGTTGGACTGGTCATTGAAGATATGCAAGTTGTTTAAACAACTGCAAAGAACACAAGTTTCACTTACTGGTAATCTAATAAATTAGTTTCAAAATAAACATTTCTTGCATCCAACAGTTTGCTGACTTCTTACCTACGTACTGCAAGTCCACCAATCAGCTTGTAGCGAAGAGATTCGCACTGGGCAATGGCACAGATGACCTCGTGTTGCCACTTTTTCTGCCATACAACTGAAAGGAAAGTGGAACTTGTGATAAGCTGTTTTTGTGGACCATGCTTACATAAAAAAGATGTAACAAATCATCAATCCTGGAATTGAGAGAGTTACTAGCTATTACAGCTCTAAACTCTACATCTATGAATTTCATCTGTTTGACGACTTGTTTGTTTGTCTCAAAACAAATTTTTCAATTCATACATTTATATCATTATGGTTAATAGGGAAATCTTACAAATTAGCTGCACATGGCCTGGGTTGTTAAAATGATGGATAACACTATCCACGGGATAAATCACTGTCCAGTGGATAGCGTAGTTTGTTTTGTTAACACTTACTCCACCAGGCCCAGTTGTTCAAAGTATGGATAACACTATCCACCGGATAACTCGCTATCCAGTGGATAAGTGTTAACAAAACAAACTACATCATCATCTACCTTCAACAACCGGGCCCAGATTACCCAGTAGATAGCCGATAGCGTTATCCACCCCAGGCCCTGGGGGTTGGGAAATATACAAAGATGGAATAACCACCTCGGCAAATACTTTTTGCCATCTTTCAAAAATACACCCTTTATTATTATAATCCAATAAGCTATTTCAAGAACTTCCAAGGCTTTATACCTCCACGGTTCCCTCGGGGAATCCAAACCTCTTCTGTACAACAGATGTTAGTTCACGGATTCGTCGTCCCTTCTCTCCCAGGACATTCTGTGTTCTGGTGGCCAGTATAATGATCTCGGTTCTGATGGGAGTAACGCGCACCTCCACACCACTGTAACCATCTTCTGCTAATTCACGAGTTAGAAACTCATTCAGTTCGGCTTTGAATACGCCATCAGCAACAAACTAGATCAATGGAAAATATGGGAAAATTATCACTAACTATTAAAGTATAAATATAAAAGAAATTAAGGTCAAGTATTAAAAAACCTTAAAAGTTTCAGTGTCAATTGATTTAGCTTTGTCATTTTTTCTGGCTGTAGCATTTTTTTTTTAAAGATAAAAATTCTAGAAAGTTTTCTTTGGTTATTTTTATTTGATGTAAAAACAGCGTGTACTAAAATTAAGTATTTCATTCTCCAAGACTTGAAGTTATTTAAATTAAAGGTTATTTGGAAACCAATGCAATACGTTCACAATAATTGTTTCATATCTTAATATAACTATACAACAATATATTTCATTTAACTGGGCATAAATAAGCTAGGATCCGAACTATTAGGTTGATTTCTGATATGTGGAAGCCATAATACACAGCCACTACGAATTACAGATGCTACGACAACAACAAAATCCATTTGAATCTTGGCCATAATTTGAACATCACTTCCAAACGATACGCCGAATGGAGTCTCAAATAATTATATTTTACTGCAGTCTAATAGATATTTGAGATGATTGCTTCATAAGAGAGATATCGCCAATTTTCCAACCTTCTTCTTCTTGCTGATTTGAGCCGCCATGATGACTGCCGCTAAAGAGAACGATCCCAAGGGGACATTGCGCGCTTCATCGTTGCTGGCGCAGGCGCAGAAAGTGGTCCGCCATGTTGACGAGTCGGTGTTTTCGTTCGTTTTCGAAGCTTCATCTTCTGCACGCTTGGCGGTAGGTGGGAATTTCCTTTAAAAAGTTTAAATTTACACTCTGCTTAACAAGATCTTTCCCTTTGCAGCGCATGTTTCAAGGCTGCAGCAAGGAAGCTGTAGAGAAGGTGAGATATTACATGAGCTGAAAACGCACGTGCACTGAAAAATTCTCACTCAGATCTGTAAATTTACATGTAATAGTCAATGATCTTCTATTTATCAACATTTACAGGGCTAGTTCTTCAGAGCGGGCTGTTAGGACGATCGCCGAGTCAACTGTAAGTGAAGTGTTGAAATGTTGTTCAGAAAGTTCATTTGAAGGACTGGAACTAGCCAGTCATTTATTTACTTGTTTATTTATTTTACTATTACTTTTTTGTAAACCACCCAGTATTAGCAACCGGCTATCTTTGGGAATATAATTAATTACCTAAGAACCTAAGGCGTCTCTGAGATTCAAAGTCCAAGAAGACATAACAGTGACCCCAACTGCAGACCACTCGGCCCAGTTCATCTTGAAGGGACTGGAACTAGCCAGCTCAGTAACTGGCCTATCTGAGATTCAAATTCCATACTGTCTCTGATTGGTGGTTGCTCGGTTATATGAAGTTTCATGTTCTAGCTGTGCAACAAGGGGAGGCGGGGGGCACAAGGGGTTACAGTTACCCATATGTTTGTTGTGTGCCACCTTGGGAATCCCAGGTTCCCACCTCCAACCTCGTCCCCAGAGTCTTCTCGGCGTTCAAAATGGCGGCGCGAAGAAGACCCTGGCAAACAGCAGATCACGTGATCACAAAATTAGCCAATCGCGAGCCCGCCGCCATTTCAAAACAATCAAAATCTCCAATATTTTTGGAGACACATGACCTGCTGTTCACCAGGGAATTCTTCGCACCCGGGACGATCCCACCTCCTGCCCTTAGTCTAGCGTGCTAACCAGTAGGCCAATAATTATGATAATGTTTAAATTTTCTGGAAGGATATGCCGGGCAAATACCCTGGGTACCAGAGGTTTATTTCTCCGTCGCGTCGAGATCCGAAGTCGGCCGAAGGCCGACGACGCCCCGGCGAGCGGCGGAGCTGCGAGAAATAAACCTCTGGCACAGGGCGCATTGATTTACCGTTCCCGTTGAACTTTGATCATTTTAACTTATTACATTTAAACCAATCACAGCGTAAGTGTCCTACTGTGATCACATGTAATGGCACGTGGAGATATGACAGCAGATAGTTTTACAAGGTGTCAAATGGTGGTATTCGTTGAACGAAAACAACTCCTGTAAAAAGGGTCCCTACCTCGAAGTCTTCGCTATCGTGCCGATTATGTGAAGCTGGTGTGGTGGTTAATGGTGGATACGTTCGGAAAACGCCAGAAAACTAAACATTTCAGGTAGAGTTTCAGAGCTTTTGGCGATCGACAGTGATCTTTCAGTCGGCCCGCAAATTCTCTGTAAGAAGTGTTTTAATCGAACGATATGAGGCAACTCTCAAGGAGTTAACCTCCTTTAAAGAGCAGTATCATGAAAATTTATCCCCACTGGAAAGCAGACGAACAGCATGCGCGAACTAAGCGATGTTCAAGCTCTCCCGGTTTGGGCATCAAAAAGTCTCGCGGTGCAGCATGTGCAGATATCAACAAGCCTTCGGCCGCTAAAACGTCCTTGCGGCGAATAAAATTAATAATGCCATCTGTTACCCTGGGTGCCAGAGGCTTTTCTTGCGCGGTTTCCGGTTTCAAATCTCTCTTATGTAAACCTCTGGTACCCAGGGTAGCCATCTGTCTGCTCGGCGCTTAATTCGTCGACACCGTCGAACGTTTTTAAAACTATCGCTAAGGCCTCTTCAAGTGCTTTCTCCAAACTTCCATCAGAATCCGCGATTATTCAACAACATGCAACAACAACAATCACTGTTCTATCGATCACTGTTCTATCTCTTCATCGCCTCGTCATTCACAGGCTTTTTTCCCCGCAGCGTACTATTCTTGTCAACCAATCACAGAGACTATTAGATTCAAAATACCTTAGGGAGTCGTTAGGAGCCAATCAGCAATCTAGTCCAAATTCTGGACTAAATCCATTTAAGCAGGCTTGCCATTGGCTCGGCGTTATCAAAGCAATAGCGCCCTGCTCCAGAGGCTTTTCGCGCGGGCCATAAGAGAGATTTGAAACCGGAAACCGCGCAAGAAAAGCCTCTGGCACCCAGGGTACCGGGCAAAAGGCCCTGGCCCCAATTGATCAGAGGATGGGGTCTACATATTGATTGGGTAATCTAAGTATAATTTGCAACTTCAAACTGCCTCTCTCTCATTGCCTGGAGTAATGTTGATTGATATTAAATTTTCTGTATTCCAAATCAAATAATTATTATATGTTTTTTTTTGTAACAGCCTTGCAACACAAAGCAAATTTGGCCGACGCTTTACCAGGAGTCTCTTATGTGACAGCAGTAGCATGTGAGTTGTTTATTTACACAGCGAACCTTTTTTATTGGAATCATATTCCTCTCTCAGATCTGTGCAAAAGGCAGGGTATGGCACAGTGGGGGAACAAGGGGATCTAAACTTCCCGCTTCCCGTGTATTTTACACCCAGTTTCTGCCCCTTCCGATGTGGCTCCTGCCTCTTTGCACTTTTTCTATTGCAAAATATTCTGCAATTTTGCAAACTTTTTTCTCCCAGTTCCTGCCTCCTTGTGAATCCCGCTTCCTCCCTTTTTTGCCCGCTTCCAGGAGCATATCACCCCAGAGCCATCTGTGCTGAATAATGACAACTTACAGCGTCACCTTCGGCTATTTTTAGAATCATTCTCCTGTGAAAAGATTTCCGTGTACCTCCGTGGAAAATAGGGATAATTCGTAGTAACGACATTCCACCTTTATAGTTTTATTCCACGTTCCATTTCTGATTTTATTTTTAATCTGAGACATGAATGACAACCTCGTCCTTGTGCTCATAACGGGGGATTTTCGCAGCAAAAGTAATTCTAAAAATAGCTCAAGTTGTAGGCCCAATAAGGGAGATGGAGGCTCCAGGGTGATATGCTCCTGCCGCTTCCCATAGACGTCCTCCCCCATTACTCCTGGGTCCCCCTCCCCCTACTGAATAAAAGTTCATGAACTTGAGAATTATTGAAAAGGCTATAATAATAATAATAATAATAATAAACAGGTTCTTAAAAAACGCATTTCACATCACATCGAGGTCTCTCTTGCTTTTTACAGTCTTGTACATAAAAACCCTAATCTAAAAATGCTCTCTTAAAAAGAAAAGTTTTTAATCTTGATTTAAAACAGTCCACAGAGGAACACTGTTTAATGACATTTGGTAAGTCGTTCCAGAGCCTTGGTGCGATAACCGAGAAGCAATACAGTCGAACCTCTCCATAACGGCCACCCTGGTGTAGAATTATCTGGCCGTTGTAGAGAGGTGGCCGTTGTAGGGAGGTTTCAATAAGAGTAAAGTGTATGGATCGGCGCTATGGTCAGGATGAAAAATCCTGGCCGTTATAGAGAGGTGGCCGTTAGTGGAGGTTCGACTGTATACACATACCAAAAACACATACACTAATTCTGTTGTTATTTTATTTACTAGGTGATGTTACAAGGAATACCTGAGATGCTGGCTAATGCCTTAATTGAAGGAGCTGGAGTCGACACTGATATTGGTGATGAAGATGACGAAATGTCAAGCCCAGTAAAAATGGGAAGCATCGACGGAACAATCCTGGATATTAACATTAACAACACTGCCATCCAGTCTTGATCAAGATAACCCTGTTTTAAATATCGAAAATGGAAGGTCCTACACAATTTGCTGTTCTTAACATTGGAATTATCTGGGGCTAGATAAACGCTTCAAGATTTTTTCCTTTGAACAGGTTCTTAAAATCACAGTAAACTAGTTTAGTGTACTAAAACCAAGAATACGAGACCGCACATTGGAACACCAGAACACCATGGTACCCCAGGTTAGTTTAGGGTCAGTAGTTAAGTAGTTAGTTGTTAGTGGTTCTAAGATGTTAGTTTTTTAAGGGTGTTCAAGGCTGTCCAAGCATCTTCTGGTGTTCCAGGTAGGCAAGTTGTACAATGTCAAGAAACCAAACTTTAGTTTCCCTTGGATACAGTTGCACTGGAAGATTATTTTGTATCAATGATATATTTTCACTTGTACTTTAATTAATTATTATCTTGTCCTACTTAGACAGCTGGCAGTGTTTTTTAAGGTTAAATGACTTCTTAGTTCTTATTATTATTGACTGCGAACAATCCCTCATTTTTCTCAGGGATAGTCGAGTGGGAGAGTACAGGTGATTTTTGCATGTGCTTGCGTGCTTTCTCACTCGACTATCCCTGAGAAAAATGAGGGACTGCTCGTAGTCTACATTATTGTGACAAATTGATTAAAAAAATGTTTTAACTTTTCATTATCTCATTCTGTTGTTTTTCCAAACTTTACTTTCTATTTCAATAGAGTATTCTTTATTTATTTGTAATACAATAATAATTTTATTCTCATTTACAATAAAAATTGAGAAAACATCAAAATTTGCACGACCCAAAATCACGAGGAATCATGTAAACCAAAAAATGTGTACTCATTACAGTAATAGTGAACTTTGCACTACCTTTTGCAAAGACAAAAGTAAAATAAATGGAAGAAATTCAAAGTTTTTTTTAGCAGCTTTTTTTTACACGCAGGGCTTCAGTAAATACCTAATACTAAATATGGAAATAGTTTTTACTGTCTGTATTAAATAAATGATGTTTCATGCTATGTCACAAATGATATTTAGTTTATTTTCTCAATAGACCCTTCCATGGGTTTTTTCGACTTTTCGACACTAAGAGCACCTTGAAATTAGTAAATTGGCCAAATTTTAGATTCATATCTTGAAAAATCGCAAAGATATAGTTCCGCAAAGTCGCAAAATTTTACAGACGTTTGTATGCTGGGGGGCACAAACTTGCCCCCCAGCATACAAACGTCTGTAAAATTTCCCGACTTTGTAGGACCATGTTTTCACATTTACCAGTTTTGTTGGAAGAAAAATATATTTACCAGCTTTTATGGCAGAATTTTAACCAGTCATGTTACTCAAAAGCATAATTTGCAAGTTTTTTTTTTTTTTTTGCACGAACCGAATTTGGAGAGCTAGCACTTCATGTTCGTGTTTGTTTTGTCGAATTGTGCTCAGTTGCACGCCTGACATATTCCTGCTGTTCAGGTTTCAATTGTTTGCCAGCCAATCAAATTCGTTTTCTCGCCAACGCCCACCACACTCCCCCAATCGAAGCAAGCCGGGAAGTAATATATACATTTAGCACAAAGCTGCTTCATCAACAAACAATCTGCGAAGGACAGTCTATTCAAAAATGTTTCTGCGATCGATAGCAAGTAGATTTTCAATTCAGAGAGGCTCTCTGCTTCTTAGGCGAGTGCCCGTGCGATGTGCATCTGGAGTTCATCAAACTCAGGCCATCGTTGAAAATGGCGACACGTCAGGGGTAGGTATTATGTTTATCGTCTTTGCTCACGAAAGCTGAAGATCGCAGAGAAACGTAGTTGCCTAACAACCTCTCTTAAGCTTTAAAATTGCTCTCCTATGAAACGGTTTGGGTATCTAAACGTAGTTTAGGCGATTATGCAGTAGTGAAACGGTTTTGCAAAGAACACTAGCTTGCAGTTGAATATAAGACCCGTATTAAAAAAAAGCTAGTAACAGAGTTTTTTCGACGTCTTCTCTGAACGATATTCGCATTGGATAGAAAAATTATCGACAATGCTGAATAGAGCACCTTACAATTAGCAGCCTTGCCAAGTTTGAGTGCTGTAGCTTGTATAGAAGCGAAGATATCGCCGAGTAAAGTACGAAGGTTTTTTTTTTTGCCTACCCGCATATATTTCTGAGTATTTGTGCAAATTTCTGCGAATATCAAGTTCGAGCAGAAACATTAACAACCGCTTGTGCTGTCGTTTTTAGTTTTTAGCGATGTTTTAAAAAGCGTTTCTGTAACTAGAAATGTCATGCTGATATTCTTATGATGGCGAAGTGTAAAATCTACACAAAACGTATGATGCAAGAACCGCAATCACCTGATGTGTTATTCGACATGCACTGCAAACAAATCACGCAAACTTCTGTAATACTCTGAATTGCTTGTCTCTAGCGTTCACACATTTTCTGTTATTTATTGAAATAATTAAGCAATAAAATATAACTTGTTCACTTTTGAATCATTTGGAAAAGCGAAACATTGGCTGTACCGGCGGTGTAAAGCTCGCGTGACAATTTAATTATTCGCATCGGCCTCGCGGCTCGCGTGCGCGAAGGTGTCTGTTTCAAGAATTTTCTCACGCGAAACAAAAAAATCTTAACAAGAGCAACATTCAACATAGCTGATGCAAATGAAAGCTTGACGATTACCTGAACTGATATTGTCGCAGAAATATGTGGAAATGATGAACGATATTTTTGCCCGTCGATCGATTAGTAAATGTAAAACTCTTTTGCAACACAACGACATATCGAGGTGGCCGTTTTAATTTGTTTCAGACATATTTTGACGTGTTAAGCCCCTTCCACACAAGCAAGTTTTCCTTGACAAGTTTTTACTTGACAATTTTTCCTTGCTCGTGTGGAAAGGGAAATTTGGCAATTTTTTCCTTGACAAGTGTCCTTGTTCCCTTTCCACACGAGCAAGGAAAAATTGTCAAGTGAAAACTTGTCAAGGAAAACTTGCTCGTGTGGAAGGGGCTTTAGAGACTCCTATTTTAAACATAATTGTCACAATCAATTTAAGCGTTCATTTATAATTACTGGTCAGTACAGGATCGAGCCCGTCGCGGATGCGGTCATCCCACCAGTCGGTTATTCAATTAAGCCCTTGACATGAGTGAGCTTTTGTGGCAAGATGCCGGCCGTTCGCGCGCGTATGCCCCGTACCCCGGAAAACTTTACCCACCATGTTTGACTCGTAACCAAATTTTTAGAAATATTTTTGGTTGGATCAACAAAAATTACCCGCATATTCTTGGTTGCCGCCTCTCCGCCATTTATACCAGGCCGGATTCACGAAGCCCCCCCCCAAACCCCCCCCCCCCCTCCCCCTAAACTAAGTATTGTTTCACAAACAATAGCCTATTGCTCCTATTGTTTATAGGAAACAATACTTAGGAAGGCCCCAGGGTATTGTTCTTTTTTTTTTAATTCATTAATTGCCACTTTTTATAGACTTGACGAGAGGCTATCAGTAAGCAAGTGTTTTGTAAGAGAAAATTGTTTCCAATAGTGGGCTATTTTGGCCTCGAAGGGAGGGAAAGTTGATCAACACTGACTGAGGTAAAAAATCTTACTGCTCTGGAAAAGAGAGACGCTGGGAATCAGGAACGAGTTAGCCATTTTGCCCCAAAACGTTTCTTTCTTCTAAACCAGGCTCCTGTCCAAACTTATTTTAATGAGTCGGTTTTTTTTAAACGAAAGCGATATTCTCTAAGAATTTTTTAATCTGCGGTCATTTCCGGCGAAGGGCGGTCGCGCGCGCGCGCGGTTACTCGCGTGACCAACCTTGACCTTGAACAAGACGTATTGAATGGAATTTTATCACATAAACATGATACTACGCGCGCTCTGATTGGCTCAAAACCATTTACCATAACTCTATGGAAACATAGAAAATTGCCTCGTGTTTTATTTCATAAAAACAATAGAAAACTTTTACCCTGTGTTTCCATAGAGTTATGGTAAACACTCGTGAAAAACTCGAAATTGCACGTTCTCCCAGACCCAGACTTCATTCATGTTACCATAACTCAATGGAAACACGGAATACGATTTGGTATAATAATGGTAAACTGGTTAATTTGCATCTGACGTCATCGACTCCACAAAATTGTTCTTTAAGAATAACTTGTTCTTACATCAACAATGACAAAGTTCAAGCACATTTTCATCATGTAAACTGCGAGCAGTTCCTCAGACCTTCTTTATAAAGCATGCCGGTATTATAAAATTATGCGAATCAATTAATATTAATTATGCGAATCAAGCCATAAAAACGGGAAGGGAGTGGGAAGGGGAAGGAAAGGAAGAGGGAGACTGCGGAGCCGTGATTCCTCTTTTCTCTTTGAATTTCTGTTTCTATAGGCACGGATCCCACGCTCTTCCCCGGGGAGAAACGAAGACCGGACTCGAGAGAGCGGCGGAAATAGAGCTTACTGTCTCTAAGAAACGGAAAATACTGAAAATACGTACCGTCAGTCTGTCAGCCAACTTATAATTATCTCCAACAACAACAACTTTATTAATGCGTCATAATCTTCTAGCGTGCCTAATAAGGCCCACTAATCGGGGACACCTAAGAACCTAAGAATATCCATCTCACCGGAAGACTCTGATTTGATATCCTAGCCTCCTTAATTACTTTCTCCCACGATTCTTGCGGCTCGCCGCTCGATTTACAGTTACATCATGTCTTCGATTTATTGGGGATTGTAACAAATACGCGCAGTGCAGTTGTCGCGCGCGCGATAGAGCGTATTCCAATAAGTTCATTTGTCTACGTAAACTCGTCATTACGGCTACACACACGTTATGTTCGGCCCTTGTAAGAAGATATCTCTTGAATGTATTGCCCAAGAAGAATACTCTTTTTAAAGGTTTTTAGAAGAAATAACTGGGAACTCAAGAAATCTAGTCTTAGGGTTCATACCTCCAAGTTTGGAATTCCTTTTAAGAAGGTAAATGCGCGTTATTTGAGGATAGAAAATGGTGTGGTTAGGGTCAAAATTCACACTAGAATTCGATAATTCATGGATGGATAGTAGTGATTTTGACGAAGTCAAGTATCGTAAAATTTCTTAGTTCTGCCGGCCGGACCAAAGCAGAGTTTTGATTCCCGAATCTGGGTCGTAAATAAGCCATTTGCGCGTTGCCTTTCGCCCCTGTTTCAAAACGAGTCCTGGTGCACAACCGTCCTTTACTCGCATGCAAATCAAACTTATATTCGCTCCTGGACTCGTTTTGAAACAGAGGCAAAATGTAACTCGGAAATGTCCTAACTTGTGTTCAGACTCTGTTCTTGTTTCGCTGGTAGACCCTTTTAGGGAAATAATGCCGTAGCTAAAAGTTTTTTCAAATTATTTTTTTCCGATCCGTTTTGCTGAGCGATTCTTATAGTAGGCGTAATCGCAGGTTAGGTTGATCAAAAGTGGATGACTGTCTTCGAATGAGCCAACAATAGATGAATTACGATTGATTTAGACCTCTAAAAGGGGGGCGAAGAGACGAGTGATACTTGATTAGCAAATAAGTCGATCCTACTAAATTCTTCTCCGGCTCTAAGTACTCAATGTGGTGTACCGTGAAATTTTCTGTTAACCTGTACCGTGATAACTACAGTGGAACCCCGCTTTACGGACACTCGTTAATACGGACACCGCTTATTACGGACAGTTTTGTTTGTCCCGACGACACATATTTTCTTTTATATCAGCCCGCTTAATACGGACACCCGGATAATACGGACACTTTTTCATGTCCCTTTGGTGTCCGTATTAACCGGGTTCCACTGTAATTTGTAACAAGTTTTTTTGTTCCTGTCGCAGGAAGGAAACATGAAGTTCAAGAGCCTAGATGATTTTATAGGCCACGTTGTCAAGAAGAACCCGGGAGAGCACGAGTTTCACCAAGCCGTGCACGAGGTCATAAGCTCCCTGTGGGACTACCTACAGGTAAACAACGAGCTACTTAACAGTAACATATTGGAGCGCATCGTGGAGCCAGAAAGGGTCGTAATCTTCAGGGTCCCGTGGAGGGATGACAATGGGGAGGTCCATGTCAACAGGGGCTTCCGTGTGGAGTTCAACTCAGCCATTGGTCCTTACAAAGGCGGGCTGCGCTTTCACCCTTCTGTCAATTTAGGAATTCTTAAGTTTCTCGGGTTCGAGCAAGTGTTTAAGAATAGTCTCACGACTCTACCCCTCGGAGGCGGAAAGGGAGGATCTGATTTTGACCCGAAGGGAAAGAGTGACAACGAAGTGATGAATTTCTGCCAGTCTTTCATGTCAGAGCTCCAGAGGCACATCGGCCCGAATACGGACGTCCCAGCTGGGGATATTGGAGTCGGAGGCAGAGAGATCGGTTACCTGTTCGGCCAGTACAAGAAAATCCGAAACGAGTTCACTGGGGTACTGACGGGGAAATCTTTCAGCTTTGGCGGAAGTATGCTGCGACCGGAAGCTACTGGCTACGGACTGGTATACTTCACGGTGGAGATGCTCAGCACAAGGGGCGAGACCTTTCGAGGGAAGACGGTCACCGTGTCGGGATCGGGTAACGTCGCGCAGTTCGCGGCGGAGAAGGTTCTACATTTGGGCGGCAAAGTTGTGACTCTGTCTGACTCAGAGGGCACCTTGTATGACAATGCAGGCTTGGACAAGGAGAAGATCGAGTACGTTAAATGGCTTAAAAACGTCAAACGCGGCCGCATCAGCGAGTTCGTGGAGAGGTTCCCTGACGCTAAATTCTTCGCAGGGAAACGACCTTGGTTCGTGAATTGCGATGTAGCTCTACCCTGCGCCACTCAAAACGAAGTCAGCAAAGAGGATGCCGAGATGTTGATCAGAGATGGCTGTTATTGCGTAGCAGAAGGCGCTAACATGCCATCAGCGCCTGAAGCTATAGAAGTGTTCCAGGAACACAAAATTCTCTATGGGCCCGGTAAAGCGTCCAACGCCGGCGGTGTGGCCGTGTCAGGACTGGAGATGTCGCAGAACAGTCTGCGCAGCGCCTGGACCCGAGAGGGCGTGGACGAGCGGCTTCATGACATCATGGAAAGCATTCACAATACATGCGTCAAGTATGGCACATCGAAAGATGGCAGCTATATTGATTACGTCAAGGGAGCTAATGTCGGCGGCTTTATCAAGGTTGCTCAATCAATGCTGGAACAAGGAATTGTCTAGGGACTAGTAGATCTAGAAACATTGAACTTTGTGAATTTTATTGGTAGCAAATTCTTCTTTTGGGAGAACTGAAAAAAATAACAGTTTTTTAAGTATTCAGAGCATGAAACAAGCGAATTCTGAACGACTTGCAAAGTAATCATACCACATAGATTAAACCTTCTAGTTAGTATATAGTCCTTTAAATTATTTATCTAATATTGCGTTGGATCTAACACCAACTATTTCGCCAGGCACTGGTCTGTAATAATGGTGGTAATCAGTTATATTAGTTAGACGCAAGTCTTACTTTGTTTGCTTTTGGTTTTCTTCACTTAACCTTTCGTTTTTACACAAAATGAGGTAATTGGTTTGGCTACTAGTTCAAAAGGCTTTGTTCCAGATACAAATTAAATTCAAATGTAATAAAATATAGCAGAGGATAGCTAGAATGGCAATGAATATACGACTCGGTGATGTAGATACGAAATGTAATTTTGTTGATTTATGGACGACTTGATTGTTTTTAGCCTGAATTTCGGGCGCGACTCCGGGCATGATGCGTCTTGTATTCAGGATGTTTTCTAAAAAAAAAATCTATAATTGGGTATACGTGTTCGTTTGTATAGTTAGTACAACTCCTTTGATTCAAGGGACAGCACTGTCAATGGGTGTTTTTGATAATAAATGATGGAAATCTTCCTTCGATGTACGGAATAGATCTTGATGAATTGTATACGAGAAAGGTTGTCGTAAAAAGCGCACGCGACAATCCCGAAAGGTATTGTGGGTAGTTTTAAGTTCACGGTTCCTTGACTTCAGCATTTCAGAGAAATCTCTGAAAATGGCACGAGACGCCATGGACGTATGTTTGCGAGTGCTAAAAGAAAGCAACAAAAGTAGGTTCGACAGCTACAGTGTCAGGAACGTACCTTGCTGATCATTTCCCAGATTACCTTTCGGGATTGTCGCGTGTCGCGTACGCTTTTTTCCGACAACCTTTCTCGAAACAGCTGTATACTAGCTTCAGTTCGGTCCGTATTGGGGAAATATTGTTGAGTTATTATTTTGCTAGTTTATGAACCGAGTGGATAGACGCGAACCTTACAGTAAGTACAACCATAGAGTTGTTTTCCGTTGAGTGCCGACAGTAATCTGAAATTGCTTTAATTATTTGCTTTTGTTTTACTACGTTCTGATTGGTTTAAAAAACTCGCGCCACCTATTCAACCAATCAGATGCAAAACTAAAACCAATCGCGACTTGGTCGCGCGCGTTTTCCCGCGCTTGGCGCAAGTTACGTGGATTTGCTTCGAGTTTTCATTGGTTCATTGTGTTGTTTACGTTTGTTGTGATTGGCCATTTTTTGTTTGACAACACTCAATTGAAAACCGCTCTATTAATGTATTCGTTACGCTTCGAAACGGACGGCGGGGTGTGGCTGGAGATGCAAAGGATTGAGGCACCAGTGGACTGGCCCCCGAAGCGATGGCGGGGACCCGACTGAGGGGTAGGTGCTTGGACGGTTGCTATGGAAACCGACACCACAGCGAGACCCTTTACTCCAAGTCACACTGACCGATGAGAATGAAACAAGAGGGGAAAGGGAAAGGACAGAAGGGACAAGGGAGGGTGGGAGCGACGAAAACTACGCAACGATCGGACTGCATGTGTACGCGACAGCAGCGACGATTGAACCAGGCGAAGTGCCTCCTGGGAAATCCCCGAGCGAGGCTGAGGCCGAGGCTTGGGCTGCGTTCCAGGCTGCGCTCCACTTTAACAATATTGATGGCCATTATACAGACTGTTTGCTGTAGAGAAGAGGCTAACTATATTTCAGTTTTTCTTTACAAGTTGTTTATTCGGAGCCACTAGGGCTCATTATTACTTGTTGTCCAGACTGAACAGTTTACTGCATGTGTTTGTCAACACGAATTCGTTCAAAGTTCATTCTTTATACAGTTCTTGTACTTTAATTTCCCCTCATAAGAGGACGGTCTTCAGTCTCCATTACCGCTTTCGCCTTCTCCTATCATTACGAACTCCTGCTCGTATGTTTGCTAATTTCGCCGCTGTACGTGACCACATATTCGTAAATACAAGCTTAAAATCTTTAAAACAGCATATCCGTACTCCGTCTGTGTTACGCAAGCCTTCAAACGCTGGCTGAATGCTCGACGCGAAGGCTAAAATGATCGTCAATTTACATTAAATATTCGTCACAAATCCATCCAAACGCGACCGACACGTTTATTCCATCATTCTGCTTATTTCCCGCTCTTTTTCAGTTATCGAATGTGCTTCACTTCTTCAAAAGAAAAGCTTATCTTCTGGCGTGAAGAAATTTCCTACTTCAATGTCGACTTTTTTCTTTCCTTCTTTAATTAGCTGCAATTTAATAGTTGGTGCTACATCTTCAACTGAACTCCGTCCAGCTTTATCTTTGGGGTAGTCCACTGTTAAGTGTAGGGCGCATCCGGGACTTATCAACTCTCGCTCGTGCGCAGCAGCAAGCTGATTGACCACTCTTCTCTCAACCTACAACAAAATTCCACAATTTACAAGTTAGAAAAGTACAGAGGTTTCGAACGCAATCATTTGTTTTGTTTGGGTTTTTATAATTGGTTTACTTGTTCAACTGAAGTCCCGTATACCGTGCATTGACCAATCAGCGTGCTCAGCTATTATTTTCCCGCGCTTACGACCGGTTACATTTTTCCTCGAGCTAAAACCGGTTACATTTTCCCCGCGCTTTCACCGGTTACATTTTTTCCCGCGCTTAACACTGGTTACATTTTTCCCGCGCTAACTACTGATTACATGTATTCCCGCGCTGGTCACCGGTTTCATCTCTTCCCGCGCTTACCACTGGTTACATTTTTCCCGCGCTTGCCTACTTTACACGTGTTTGCTTCGAATGGCACTTTTCACAACAAGAGCAACTCGGGGACAAAGAATCAATCTTACTTCGTGTTTAATCGATCTCGCGCCATAATGTACATCGTAACCATCCGCCAGAACATCCAACACTTCTCTGTCCCAGGTCATGTGCATAGCATGTCGACTTAACGCCTGCAAAATTAAAAAAAAAATTACATATTCAAGTTTAAAGGTTGGCGCATTTTGAAAAATTTCAAGTTCGCCATTCGCAATCCGTCTTAATCTTCTCCATCCTCAACCATCCTTGTTCCTGTTTGGTTTATTATTACCTCTTTAGTGTTTTTTCTACCTTAGCAAACTATTATTTTGAGGCTTTCTTCAGATTGAAGGTGATTTTGCATTTCGTAAAATTGACTTAAAATATCGTGACATAGCTCCTTTAATATAGAAGGGACAACTTCTTCTCTAAAAGCCCGATCTTGAGAAATGAGGATAAACGAAACATCTATATCTATACTCGGCAAAGGTACTACCATCACGCCAAGATTAAAGAAGCTACGTCACGGATGGCGCATCTTGCAAAAATTGGCCAATTTTTTCAAGTTCTCCGTTCGCAATCCGTCTTAATCTTCTCCATCCTCAACCATCCTTGTTCCTGTTTGGTTTATTATCACCTCTTTGGTGTTTTTCTACCTTAGTAAACTATTATTTTGAGGCTTTCTTCAATTTGCTCCTTTAAAACAATAAAAGTGCTAAGTTCAAGTGTACTGAACGTGTGCAAAAAGAAAAGTGCAAAGTACAAGTGTAGGTGTAGAACGCGTGCAAGTGTAGACAGAACGGCACAAACCATTTTTGACCAGAAATCCAGCTCTCTTGTAACCAAACTGACGAGCTCTGAGCGAGAAAATGGAAGAAAGTAAACCATCTCATTGATCCGACCCAGGAACTCATCTCGTCTGAAGTGAAGCTGTGAATATCAATGAGAAAATCAATCCTGATCATTATCTCAATTCTCCTCACTGTCTTCATACATTTCCCATATAATTACGCTTGGTAGAATTTGTTTTTTTGAGCAAGACGTTGAACAAACATTGTCATATTTATTGATTGATCTTACCTTCAGAATTGGCTGTACCACTCTCTCTTTAAACTTTCTCGATATGGTGACCTTTTCGCTAATTTCGCCATCTAATAGACAAATAAAAAAAAGATAGTGAAGTGCTGCTCTTCTAAAGCGCCGACGTGCACCCCTCCCTCTCCCTCCCCCCCCCCCCCCCCCCCCCCCCCCCCCCCCTCCTCTCTCTCTCTCGCCTGCGCGCAGAAGTCTCGACGCAGGAAGCAAATAGGAGACGTTCACGCGCAGGTTACCCCTCCCCCACCCCCTGAAAAAAAAATCTCCCGACTTTTCCCGCGCATGTTTTCCCGCGCTAGTCACCGGTTACATATTTTACTGCTCTCACCAGCGGTTACAAGTTTTTCCCGCGCTAATGGCACCGGTTAGTCGGTTACATGTTTTTCCGCGCTTATCACCGGGTAACAAGTTTTCCCGCGCTTATCACCAGTTACGCGTTTTTGCTTCGAATTCTGATTGGCTTACAAAAAGTGTAACCCAGATATAACAAACAAACCTTGTGGAACCAACCATTTAATACAAAAACATTGAAAGGACTTCTCCATGTTTGTAACGAGCGCAGTAATAATGATTTGTTTGTCGTTGCGATGCTGCGCCCGCGGACGACTCACCTTCTTCTCTGTGTTCAGCGGCTTGTTGCGCCTCTCTTCTCAGATCTAACGCGTGATTGGCTATTTCTTCACTGGCAAGGTTGGACGTCATCACAAAGATGGCGTCTTTACACACAATGGTTTTGCCTTGTCCGTCCGTTAAACGGCCCTAAATCAGACACAAACTGTTACAATGCTAAACAATACACTAACACCCCAAATAGGCAAAATCTTTAACCTTATAAGGCCTACGCTCCCTCCCAAGAGTCTCCTGTAGCTCAGTGGTAGAGCATCCGACCAGTGTGCGTATATTCATAGGTTCGACTCCTGTTGGGTAAACTCCTGTTGGGAAAACTCGGAATTCTTTCTCTGAGTAGCTTGCAACAACTCATTCACGCGGTGCATACCTATATAACCTAAATACAACCTAAATAAGGGTGTATCCCCTACTCCCCCACCCCCTTCCCCTGCCCAAAAACGTTACCTCGTCAAATAATTGTAACATGACCGTTAAAACGTCCGGATGAGCCTTGTCAACCTGGGAAGATAAACACATGTCAGTAAAGGAGAAACAACAACCCAATCGAGAGCCAAGCCTGGTTTGCAGATAAATAATTCATAATTACAAGAAAAGTGAAACAAGAAACTCTAACCTCATCAAACAGGACCACAGCATTTGGACATTCCTTTAGTTTCTTGGTTAATTGTCCGCCTTGATCATGACCAATGTAGCCAGGAGGGGCGCCAATCATCTTTGCCACCTTAAAAATGAACATTTGGGTGCATCAGTATTTTAAAATCATGGCTGCCTTATCTCCAAAACTAACGTAGATTTTGATTGGCTCCTCCCAAAGTAACGTGGATTTTGATTGGCTCCTCCCAAAGTAACGTGGATTTTGATTCGCTCCTCTCAAACTAACATGGATTCTGATTGGCTCTTCCCAAACTAACATGGATTCTGATTGGCTAAGCAAGCAATAGGAAACCAACATAAAGATGTCAAAAATCAATCAGAAATGTTTTGCTGTAAAACGCTACATGTACATAAACTCTCACTTCATGCTTTTCTTGATATTCAGACATATCCAGTCTGATAAAGCCCTGTAAAAAAAAAAAACAGTGATATTCAACCATGTTTTAAAAAAACAGCCAAAGAATAGAATCTTATAGGAAGAATACTGAAATGATTGGTTACAAAACAGTCAGGCTCAAATCACCTTCTTGTTGTCCTTATGAAGGTATCTAGCAACTTGTTTGGCAAGCTCTGTTTTTCCTACAAGGAAAAAATATAAAAACAATTGAAGGGCAAGCTGGAATAAGGGCACAACCAACAAATTTGCGAAAATTTGAAATTGCTCAGAAATTGCCGATTTTTCACATACAGGCTTGTATTCGTGTGGTAAACATTGCCCTGTATTTTTTCCCCTGATTTTCGCTTCGTTTCCGAGAAAATTCGTATGCAAATAACTCCATTTTCCTTGGCGGTTTTCTTTACAAACTAAATCTTTTGTTTGTCTGAACAATGAAATCATCGAAGCGACGCAAGCTGGAATAAGGGCACAACCAACAAATTTGCGAAAATTTGAAATTGCTCAGAAATTGCTGATTTTTCACATACAGGCTTGTATTCGTGTGGTAATAATATGATTATTATTAACAATAATAATCATATCTGCTTTTACAAACTTTGAGCAGGTCTGTGAGCAGACCTAACATTGGAGGCCTCACACGCGAGGGCAAAGCGATGAGAACGAGTGAGTTTCCTTGGCTCATCAGTTCTCGCTGCTTCACTGGCCGTGCATGAGCCCACAAACGTTAGCCAGGCTAATCAAGACTATGATTTTAGCACTCTACACTGAATATCTTATAGTAAATACGTAACTCACAAATACTTTTACGATCAATCTACAAGACTGAACAGGCATTTACCAATCCCTGAAGATCCAAGAAAAAGGAACACAAGAGGATGCTCTTCATCGTACCAGCCATTTTCTCTTCTACGGATTGCTGAAAATGACAGTGTAATGGAATAAGCATTTGTCTGTAAGCAGTTACACTACACTCTCATATAAATACATAATTATCACAAAAAGAAAACATACATGCAGCAACTGTCAGGATGGCTCGTTCTTGTCCAACAATATTCTCCCTCAGTCTCATCTCTAATGGATAGCGACGTCTCTCCTCCATTTCTCTCTTCTCTTTATCTTTAGCATACTGAACAGAAAAACACTTTCACTTAAGCCTTAAGCCTGAAGCCTTATGTGCCAGTCCAGGGATGTAGATAATAGCCGGGAGCCGGTAAAAATACCCGGCTGTCACGCTGATTTTCCCGGCTGAAAACCCATGTACAGTCTTTAAAATGGATACCTCTTTCTCCTGAATGTTTTTAGCCAAATATTTTGTAACTTTTCTGACCGTTTGTACCTCTGTTATTGTCTTACCGTAAATAACACGACTGTAAACACGGCATTAGCACGCCATTTTGAACCGGCAGGTACAAACGCAGGTCACAGGTCACAGGTCCAGGTCACAGGTCACAGGTCACAGGTCACAGGTCACAGGTCCAGGTCACAGGCCACGGGTCACAGGTCTTTTCAAACTTACACATTCCCTTAATGTCAATTGTGGCCACTGTAATTATTTTTTTGTCGATTGAAAATAGCGGACAGTGAAGTTACGTGGTAAATAGGCGTGAAGCGCGGAAAATGGGTAATATAAGAGGCTTTCGTTTGAAAAAAAAACACGACGATTGTGCTCGGCAACTTTGAGCAACTTTTGGCGTTTGGAGCAACTTTTTGCAGTTCTAGCAACCCAGTCGAGCAAGTTTCACCTTTCTGAGAAACTTTTGAGCAAAATATAGGTTACAGCACATATCAAGCACGACTAAAAAGTGAACAATTTGATAGGAAACTTCAATTTATGCGAATTTATTGAATGTTTATCAACATACAATTAAGGACGGTGCCTCCTTTTGTTACTGCGCATACGTTCTGCGCATAATTTCTCGCGTCATTAGCGCGCGCACATACAAAACATTGCGGAATCTCTTTCAGGCTAAGCTCGGCAGGGAAATTTATGGTCGTTTTCTTCATATAACTTACAAAAACGCGTGGTGACCCCTACTTTTTATGTTATAAAATGGAAGCGGTAAGCCTATTAAACATGCGATTAATTTTTTGTTGTGTGCAAAAGTTATTTAGACTGTATTTTTGGTATACCAGAGGAGAGCTGTCAGGGTTGATAATGGCTACGTTGCGATGATTTTTAATTAAAAAACACATAAACAGTAGTAGTTATATTACATTTGTTAAGTATTTTAAAGCTTTTTATAGTTATTGTTGGTTTTGTGTATGTCAAGGCAAATTCAAAGGGAATCTGCGAAAAAATAATATTTTTCTTTTTTCCGAGAAAATGCTATTTCAGCATTTTTTCCAGATTGAAGCTTGATTATCTCTGGAAATGCGTGGTTACCCCCAATTTTCCTTTTGGATTCCAATAGCCCTTGCTAAGATCTGCTTTTCCCGCATAGTCATAAACCGCGCAAAAATACTTTGGTATTAGGAGGCACCGTCCTTAACATGCAATCAACATACAATTTAAAAATTTTTTGAGGCTTAGGTAGGGGTACATTTTGTTAATATTCACACAAAAGCTTCTCCGTTTCAAGGTCTTCAGACTTATATTTACTCTTCAACGAAAACCGGAAAGCATGTTCGGTGCACTTATGCATGACTATGACGTAACCGGAGATGAAATAATACAATACAGAGGATACGTGACATCAGTTATTACCGGTATTCCAAGCTTTACACTCTTCCCCCATACCAAGAATCTGACAACTCGGTAGCTTCAATTCCTGTGACCTGTGACCTGTGACCTGGACCTGTGACCTGGACCTGTGACCTGGACCTGTGACCTGGACCTGTGACCTGTGACCTGCGTTTTGTACCTGCCGATTTTGAACGACGATCGTGTGTTTGCTCAAGGCTCATTGACCAGCGGTGTCTCTACGTCATGTATGCGAAATAATGTACGCCAATTCGCGTTAACGCTTTGCTTATTAACTGAATCGTGGTATTTATTCTTGTATGTATTGTAAGGAACATACATGTAAAAGACACATCACAAAGTTTTTCACAGCTTTATTAACAGAAAACATTGATTCTTGCTTACTGAGAACAGTCCAAAATGGCAATGAATTAACCCTGAAACGGACGGTGTAAACCGCAGGTTGCAGGTTACAGGTTGCAGGTTGCAGGTTTAAAAAAAATATAAAAAATTAAAATTAAAAAAAATTAAAAAATAATATTAAAAATTAAAATAATTAATAAAAATTTAAAAATAATAATAATTATAAAATAAAATAAAAAATGAATAAAAAATGTTCCTTTTTGTGTAAAAAAAAGAAGAAGAAAAAAGATTATCTTGGAAGATTTAGAACTGGACTGGACTCTTAGTATGAGAATTTGAGGAACAATTTCAGATGTTCTCATTTCGGATCTTCTGCGGAAATCTTCGGGTCAACTTCGGAAATCTTCGGGCCATCTTCGGAAATCTTCGGACATCTTCGGAAGTCTTCTGGTCAACTTTGGAATTCCGCAAATTCTCATATTAAGAGTCCAGTCCAGTTCTAAATCTTCCAAGATAATCTTTTTTTCTTCTTCTTTTATTTACACAAAAAGGAACATTTTTTATTTAATTTTTATTATTATTATTATTTTTAAATTTTTATTAATTATTTAAATTTATTAATTATTTTTTTAATATTTTTTTTTTTTTTAATTTTTTAATTTTTTTTTTCAACCTGCAACCTGCAACCTGCAACCTGCAACCTGCGGTTTACACCGTCCGCCCCAGAAAATCGAGGAAAACGCATTTGCGAGAGTCTAGATTTCAAAATTTTCTGGGGGGGCATGCCCCATACCCCCCTAGTAGGATGGTGCCTTCGGCACCATGGGCCTCCGGCCAAGTATTTCCGCCTATTAGCTATATAATCCCGCCTGTCAAAAAATGAATCTACATCCCTGGCCACTCGGCATGAAGAGGATGAGTGAGTGAGTGAGTTAGTGAGTGTCTATTGTGTGTGAAAGAACAGAGTTCAATTACCGTCTCCATTTTTTCCTTCAAAAGGTCTTTGATAAATATGCTCCCAGCATATTCTATAGCTTGGTAGCCAGAACTATCCTTCAGTGTTGGGTCAGCTCCTATGGTAAAAAGGTACATGTTAAACAAAACTATAGATGAATATGACAAAAAAAAAACCCTTAAGACTGAGACTCACCGGCATTAACGAGGAGACGGACACATTCAAGACTATCGGCAAGAACTGCATAGTGAAGTGGAGTAAAACCAGTGAAGTTAGCGCTCCTATGGAGTCTGTCACTGAAGTCATCATCACGCATAAAAATCACTGAAAACAAATCAAACAGATTAGAACAAAAAACCCTTAAGAATTTTATCCAGCCCATCCAGGGGAGTAGCAGTAAGTATCGCAGTACAAGGGACTTACCATCAAAAGACCCCATGTGTTTCTTTTGAGCAGTGCGGAATGCTGTGCTGAATTCGTCCTTTGCATTGACATCAGCTCCTGCCTCCATTAGTAATGCTAGAGATCTTCAAATACAAGGGGAAAAAACACAGAAAACTGTTATAACTCAAGCAGCTGGGAGGGAGAGAGGGAGGGAGAGAGAAAGGGAAGGAGGAACGATGGGAGGGAGGAATAGAGGGAGGTAGGTAGGGAGGGAAGGAGAAAGGAGTGGAGGGATGGAAGAAATGAAAAGGGAAGGGAGAGAGAAAGTGAGGGAGGGAGTTTGGAATGAATGAACAAATGAAGGAAGGAAGGAAGGAGGAGGAAGGAAGGAAGGAAGGAAGGAAGGAAGGAAGGAAGGAGGAAGGAAGGAAGGAAGGAAGAAGGAAGGAAGGAAGGAAGGAAGGAAGGAAGGAAGGAAGGAAGGAAGGAAGGAAGGAAGGAAGGAAGGAAGGAAGGAAGGAAGGAAGGAAGGAAGGAAGGAAGGAAGAAGGAAGGAAGGAAGGAAAGGAAGGAAGGAAGGAAGGAAGGAAGGAAGGAAGGAAGGAAGGAAGGAAGGAAGGAAGGAAGAAAATGTAATCACATAACATTACCTCTCACTTCCATTAACAGCAGCTGTATGAAGTGGAGTCCACCCCAGGGGATGCTTCTCATTGACATCATAACCTTGTTTAATGAGTCTGATGGTATACCAAGGAAAACAATAATATTATACAGACCAAGGTTTGAAGCAGCTACAGCTGTGTTGATAAAATTAATGGCTGACTGGAGAGTCTGCAACAGATTCTTTTTTGGGGGGAGGGGGGGGGGGGGGGGGAAGCAGGATCATAACTTATACTTCTTATTTTCAGTGGTCTAATAGTTTGGTGATTTTTGTGTTTGGTTGGAGATCCAGAGTGCTGTCAATAATTTATTCGTTAATTTTGCTTGACTAACAGACAAAAGCATGAAAACTGAAAATATAAACTAGTACACACCCCAGCAAATCTAGACATGATCCATCAAAATCATAATACCAAGTTAAAGTTATCAGGAAATTTGCAAAAAAATAATTTTGCAACTTATGAATGTAAAATAATAATTTATAATTATAATGTTATTATTATAAATACCTAGCAGGTGAAAGTATCAGAAGATGTTTAGACTCCCACATTCGAGGGACATAGTCAAATTTTTATATTAATTAAATTTATTGTTGTTATTAAAAAGTTAAATTTTATAAGATTTCCATAAGAACAATATATTTCATGCTACACTGTGCAAGCGAAAAACACAAACTGGTTTCCACAGTCTGTTCATAGCCTACTTAATTATATGAAAAATACACACCTTTGAAGTTCAATAGTGTCATTATGTTTCGCACATCTGCACATTCTCTCAACAAACCCTGTAGAAAAGTAGCACTGTTATGTATTTAACATAAACACAGCAAATCTCATTTTCTTGTCAATGTTCATGGAAACATTTGTGGTTAAATGCATGGGAAAAATCAAAGCACAGTCTGTGCTTGATTTCTGTAATGTCTAAAGCCATAAATAATTTTGACTGCAAAATATTTTTCTAGATGTCTCAAGCTTCCCATAGAAACAAGAAACACTGCATTTGAGACCTTTAATATTTGCCTAATTTTCAAGATGGTAGCCTACGTGTAGCCGTATACGTACGTACCCACCCCCCAAGAAAAAATAGGGAGTGGAACAGCTACATGTAGGTTATCAAGAGGGTGGATCTTATAGTGAACAGCGGCGGATTGAGGGGAGGCCCCCCCCCCCAACTTATTGGCGAAAATACTTAAGGCCCCCTCCTTATAAACAGGTCTGGATCCACCACTGAATAGGTCAGGGTCTAGTTGTTCAAAGGATGGATAATGCTATCCACCAGATAAATCACTATCCAGTGGGCAGCATAGTTGCTTTTGTTAACACTTATCCAATGGACAGGGTTCATCCAGTAGACAGCGTCATCCACCCTTTGAGCATCCAGGGCCAGATAAATCACTAACCAGTAGATAACGAGGCTGGTTTTGTTAACACTTATCCACTGGATAGTAAATTTATGATCCATGTATTTATAAAATACATGTATAAGTGAAATTATATATATGAGAGCTACTCAACTCTGTTGTTTATTTTCACGAATAACTCAAATATATGTGTCTGTGTTGAAATACGCATACTGAAACGTGAACAAAAATCACGCTGATCATAACCGTACCTGAGCTTGCACAGAAAGCAACACTTCCACACAGTAGCCCAGCTGTTGAACCGACTGCAACTCCCCAATGCAAGCTCTTTCTTGGGGGTAAACAAAGCCTTCGCCATCTTGAACAATTGCTTGAACTAAATCTTAGAATTGCCGTGATAAAAGGACGGCTTTTATGGAAATACAAAAGAGATAAACGGGACAATTTTGCTCGAAGAAGACGTACAGAGGCCGCCATGTTGTTGTCTGACGTAACACTACCAATACCAATACCGTGGGAGAGTGGTCTCGTGGAACGAGATTAGTTCCAGTCTTCCTCCTTTTTATCAGTCAAAAAGAAGATGGCGGACAAAACGATATAAAGATTCTGTTGAAGAGTTGTGAGATTTTTTCTGATCTTTTATAGTCGCCACTTGAAAATTATTGATAGATTGACATCATATATAAACGATGATTAGACCTGCCGATCAAGGAGACACTTTAGGGTAAGATTACAATCTATTTCTTTGAATTATGAAAAGACATTTTAGCATTAATATATTTAAAAACGCTCAAAAGATTGTTCTATCAGGGCATTCAGGGCCGCAAAGATGGCATGTCTGGGTTAAAGATCGTTTTCATTCACTCTTGAATGCTTTCTGTTGTTGTCCTTTTATTTTAACGACACTCGTGGGAGAGACAGTGGCCTAGCCAGTGGCCTTCATATGGGGTCTCGGAGTGGGGAGAATCCGCTGAGCAAAGTGAGTGCAGGCGCAGGAAAACCCGGAGAGGGTGACGGCAGTTACTTGTGCCTGCGCACACCACGTTCAGCGTATTTCTCCTAAAACCTGCATATGAGCCGCTGCGGAGGAGAGAGGTGGCCTAATGGTTAGCGTGTTGGATTCAAGTCTGTTTCTGGATCGAGTGGTCTGGGTTCGAGCGCTGGCCAGGGTCATTGTGCTGTGTTCATGCATCTCTCCACCCAGGAATGAGTACTGGCAAACTGTTAGGGGAACCTGAAGAAATGCTTGGGGTAATTAACCTGCAATGGACTAAGTTGCGTACCATCAAGGGGAATAACATACTCCTAGTCGGTTTCAATTCATGCTACGGAATCTGGGATAAATTCTGGCAGTGTGGGCCAGTTTGGCCCGAGTGCAGCTTTACCTTAACATTATATGCAATCGGTTGTGTCTGGTAATAATTTATTTTATATTGTTAACAAATGTTTATTATTAATTTTTTTATTAACACAGGCCTCGGGAGAAGTCAGTTCTCTTTACTCTGTTGAAGTTCACATTGGCCATGATTACATTGCCAATTTCCTGCTTTTTCCTTTCTAAGAAATTGGTCTTTGAAGGTAATTACAATAATTTAAGCAAAAGGCGCCTAGATAAAGAAGTAGTCATTTAGTCCCAAGAGTGATCAACTACATCTAATCTTTATTTTGGTTAACATGGTCTTGAGATCTGGAGGTTTAGAGATTGAGTGCAGCCATGTATGGTCATTGTGTTGTGTCCTTGGGAGAGACACTTTACTCTCACAGTGCCCCTCTCCACCCAGGAGTATAAATGGGTACTGGCGAATTGTTGGGGAAAACCTGACAAAATGCTGGGGGGAGGTGGGTATCCTGCAATGGACTAGCATCCCCACGGCAAACATGTAAATCTTTTTTTTTAATGGACCTTGGGCTGCCCCCTTGTATGCAAGAGTGACTCTGTCACTGAACAAGGCTACCATAAGAGGTTTCAATTCTTTAATTTATATTTTCAGATGTTCTGGGTTATTCCAATGGATCTATTGGTGCAGCGGCAATAGCAGTCATAATAGTTCATGTGATTATTGGTTTATATATCTGGGTGGCTATCCAAGAAGAGGAACAGCCGAAACCATTGAAAAAGGATTAACAGAGATGGAAGTAGGAAGATTATGGATCATTGGGGGAAGGACTGTACGAATGTCATTCTGTACGAATCAACATTGACAAGAGGAAGAGAAAGGACACATTACTGCGGCATTTACAAAAATAAGCAGTTTTCCAACTTGCAGTAATATATTATCCAACATTATTGGTCCAAGAAAAAGTGAACATACAAAAATAGTATAGTTAGTAATATTAGTGTTATGTTCAAAAGTCATCCTGAAAATACTTTTAAATTATAACATTTTTTATTAGTGGCCATCCTAGCCGACAAGTGAACTATTGACAATTAAATTATTAAATAAGTAAAATAATGTACTTTATAGTCAAGATTCTTCTTTATTGTAACTGTCACTAAAAATAATGATATCAAAAGGCTTTTGATCAGCTTCAATTGAAGCATTTAAAGCAAAACTATCATTTTGTTGATTTTTTTTTGCTTGGATTCACATAATTTTTGACATGCAGACTAAAAAGTTTTGAAGTACCCAATAGTGTTGCCGTTTTTTTTTTTTTTCATCCATACAAGTCAAAGCTGACTCTGAGCCAAAAAAAAAAAATTCAACAAAATCCTCACTGCTTCGATTATTTGCTGATTGTTGAAAAATTACATCACAATATAATGTTCTTGACGAAATTACTATTACCATGCTGGCCCTGGTTATTGGAAAGCTGATTCTAAACTGGCATTAAAGTGAACCCAGTGTTTATTTATCGTTCTTTCTTTTACATGTAATTTGAGTTACAGAAATATGACATTTTTAGCAAAGTCTAAAATGAAGTACAGAAATGGACTGTTCACAGCCTCCCTATTTTCTCGACGCTAACAGCGAACAAGAAACGCAAGCAAGTGGAAGCGAGGGCGGAGCGTGAGAGGGTGGGGGGTGGGGAGCACTTCGCGCTCAGTTGCTCGCGGCTACAATGATCTGAGAAAATAGAGAGGTTGTGAACAGTCTAAACAACAACAACAACTTGTATTTACAAGCATAGAACTGAATTAGACATTAATGCTTAAATCCTGGATTAGTTCAGATCCTGCTTTACCAGACGCAGGCTTCTCCATGTCAACGTGAAGCACTGCACAACCTCCATAATTACACAGGTCTGTTAGCCAACTGAACAGGAGTTTCAGGATCAAATGCGTCATCAAGAGTAAGCCGTTGGATAGCTGTTCTATACTGCGAATCGGACAAAATGTCATGTTAATAGTTGATTGATCAACATTTCAGTACCATTAGTCTGTCGTGATTAATCCGGTGTGCAGAAGGCCATTGGGTTCAACTCCCGTCAGGGAATCACCATCATATTTTTTCTTTGTCCCATACTCGTGACAAACTGAAATTATAACATATTTTCTCATTGCTTAAAATCGAGCAGATGTTGACTAACATTTGTTATTATATGGCAAACTGGTCCACGATGAAAAGGAGCATTCTGATTGGTTCCCTGAGCGGTCCGAATTTTGCAATACGGACTGCTAAGATGGACCGCTCGCGAACTCATTTCGCCGAATTCCTTTTATGAAACATTGAACAAAAGAAAACTGTTTTTTATTAAGTAGAAACATTTTTCCTCATGTCTGGCGGACAATTTTGGTTAAACTTTTTGCAAAGTGGCCTGAAAAATGCAAAAATATGCTTAGCTTTGGCGCGCGCGTGTTAGCCGAGAATGGTAGTGGTTGCATTAATTTATCAGCAAATTTTTAAAAAACTATTATAATAAAAACTTTATTGAACTAGCTTGTTCGGTCCGTATTGGGAAATATTGGTCTCGTTCTTTTTTTGCAAGTTTATAAACTTGCAAAAAAAGAACTCGACCAATATTTTCCCAATACGGACCTCACGCTAGTTCAATAACATCTATATACACCTATTTCAATTAGCGTTGTCGGATAGAAATGTTTTTAAAAGCCTGCAAAGCCCACAAGACAAGACCGAAAGGTAGCATGGGTAAAAGTAGAAAACTGCTGCACGCCACGAATACTAATGAGAAGTAACATGTAAAACATTATTTATAACGTTTCCTTTTTGTTTTAAACCTGTAGAAGTAAGCTACTGTTAGCCAAACTAAATTGTAGCAAAATAAGCTAGCGAAAAAAACATGGAAAAACAAATTATATAATTCGGGGCAGACCAAATACATCACGTGCGAAATAAAAACGTGTAGATTTCTTTTCCAGCGATATGCAAATTCTAATGAATACCCAGACTACCATTTGGTCTTGTCTTGTAGGCTTTACGCTTTTATCTGATTTTTATCCGACAACGTTAATTGAAATAGGTGTATATGTTCTCACAGATAAGCCGCACCCTCAATTTGGAATGAAATTTCTGGGGAAAAAGTGCAGCTTATACGCCGGTGTTTACAGTATTCATTTATAAAAAAAATTTCACATAGAACACTTTTGAAAATAAGCCCTGGACTTGATATTAATTTTGTTCCAAAAGCTTTTTTTAAATTGCATTTTGGAGAGCAAGGATTTATTTTTAGGAGGGTTCTAAGATATGATTAACTTCACAATATTATAACAAAAATATAGAAAAATCATTTCAAATGCATGTACTTAGAGTGATGTGTTAATTCAAGCTTACCCTGTTTATGCGCTCTTGTCGTCTGAGATGTTTAAAATACGAATAAACACACAGCATGAAGTACATCTACAAAAAGTCAAAAGAGGAAGTTTATTTATAATATTGAATTAGGAAAATACAAAATATGATAACATTGCGAAAACAGTTTTTTTTTTTTTCAGTCCTTGCATTTTTCTCAAAGTCCTATTTCCATGCTATTTCCAGTTTTAAAAACCAGTTTTATTTTTATCACAATAGAGCGGTTTTCGTGTCGAAAAACCAAAACCAAAGCAATGACCGATCACAACAAACGTAAAAAAACAGAACGAACCAATGAGAACTCGAAGCAAATGCACGTAACCGGCGCCAAGCGCGGGAAAACGCGTGCGACCAAGTCGCGATTGGTTTTGGTTTTGCAACTGATTGGTTGAGTAGGTGGAGCGAGTTTTTTAAAACCAATCACAGAGCGTAGTAAAGCAAAACCAAAGCAATTCAGCGATTACCTTCAACACTCAATTGAAAAGCGCTCTATCATTGAATTCTAAAACACATAACTGTATTTTTCACACGACGTTTAAGAACGTGTTTAATGTTTTCCTGTCCTTTATAAAAAAAAAATAATTCAAAACACTCTCCATCTCAACAGCCTCATCTGCAGGCAACTCTTTGGACAATAAAGAAAAAGAACAAGAGTCTGGTACAGAGGACAAAAAGCTGACTGAGTGGGGTGGGGGACGAGGAGAAGGCTACGTTCCAACCTCTCTCGCTCCAAAAAGACCCAGGCTAATAGAATTTGTACCAGCAGCCATAATCAGGATTTGTACTTACAGAGATCACAGACATGACTGCATCAGAAATGTACACTGAGCACTTCAACTGCAACGAGATAAAAATGTCTGTCCGTTTAATTGCCTTTATACCATATTTTCATTTTTTGCATTTAATGAGAAGCAAAGAGCACCACATGAAAGTACTGCTCAATAGCTTTCATTTGAATGGTCCCACACAGGGTTTCATCCACAGACTCAAAAGTTAGAAACATATTGTACAGCATAACAAACAGCACCACTTGAAAGTACTACTCAAAAGCTTTCGTATGAATGGTCACACGCTTAGGGTTTAATCCACTGTTTAAAAAAGTCAGAACCACATTAATTGCACGGTCACCACAGGTGCCTCTAGCTTTTCGCTTCCTCTCGCGCGCCCCCACGCAACTCGCGGCGCGCGCCACTCGTAAATCGCGCGTTCGCCTCACGGACTTCAGCGAAAAATAGAGACTGCTCGCAGTCTACTAGCCGACATATTAAACCGTTTTGGTTGTAAATATGAAATAAAGTCTCAATATTTTATCTGAATGTGCCAGTATTCCTTGTTACTTCTTACTTTGGTACTAGTATATGCTGTGGAAATGGGAACTATTAACAAGGAAACAAGGAAATCACTACCTTGACATCAAAAGCAACAAAAAAGATGATGAAACTTATAGAAAAACAGCTCTTCAATCAGCACCCACACCAGCCACGGACATAACAGCCATCGTCGGCGCTGAGAAATAAAACAGAATCATTAGTTTAATAATATAGCCATCAAAACTTCGGAAAAGTTTACGCACATTTTACGCGCATCGCATTATTTTCTAAACCTCAGGTGCATACTGATCCGCTTACTCTCCTCAAAATTCCTCATATCCTCATATTCAGAGTACCCTAGAAAAGCCTCTGGCGCCCAGGGTATCCTCGGAGACTCAATGAAAGGGCGAAACTGACAACGGCACATCACGTTGTCAGTAATCAACCTCCTCTGGACGAGAATGTTCTCACCCCAAAACTGACTTCAGTGCCTCGTTTTACGCCATCAGACTCGCTGAGTTTCGCAAAAAAGGGCGGTTAAACCGATTTCGCGGGAAAAAAACTTCACCAGCCATGCTGCGATTATATCCGGTCATAGGTCGTCATAGGCGGGTAATATCCACACCTTTCCATTGTTTGTTTGATTTAGAGGATAGATGTTCTCGAATCTAGAATTTTACAATAAGGGAAAATTGAACCTTATTTATTGAACCTTAAGGAAATGTTAATATAGTGACACAAACCTTAAAAAGTCCAAGTAGCATCAAAAGCGACACCGCTATGGAGACTGCTGCAGCAGATATCTGAAGTACTGTTATGAGCTGGAGTGCTATGGAAGAACAAAATTGACCACATATCATATTTAGTTTGTCAATAAATTACAACCCTGCACTGAGGAAAAAGTAAAACAGAACGAGTTTTAGTTTTGTTTGTGTTCTTAGAACTGTTCTCGTATGCTCTCATGCATATTCCGTTTGTGATCTACGAGCCGCCCTGGTTCCGTATTCTGGTTCTATTCTATTCTGGTTATGCACCGTGACGACCATTTCGAGTGTTTCAGTATAGCTTGGCTTTAAACGAAGTTCGTTTACGCTAATTATAAGATCGTGCACATTGTTTATTTTAAGAACAGTCGAGTTCTCTACGAAGTAAGTAAAATCAGCTAAAATCGTAGTTCGCTAAGATTAATCAATTGTTTTATGGTTCATTTCACTTTTGTAATCGCATAATTGCGGTACGTTAGAAAACAATTTATTCATGAAATGATTTTACATGAATGTTTATATGATCAAATCATCCGCTTTTCAAAATCAGTAGCTTGTAACGGTGAGTGGAAAGCACGGAGAAAATCATATATTCCTCGGTTTCACCTCAGATCAAGTCCGTTGCTCGGTATCAGAAGAACAGAACGCTAAGCTTAGAATTTGTATTAAATGATTTTTGCAATAAGTTGTTAGATTTCAATTTTGTTTCCTGTTAGTAACTGAGTTTCGATCCTTGCTACACGGGAAGTATAAAGACTGAAATCATGAATTTCTTGTCAAAATTATAAATATAAAAGTTAACTGCTGTCTTGGTTGACAAACTATCAAGCATGACAAACTATCAGATGGAAGATAGCCGAGCGGACTGGTGACAGAAATAACTTATTACTGAATTAAAAAAAGATACGTGATCTTGAGTGCACTGTTCCAGCTGAATAAGCCTGCCGCTCGAGTCAACATGAAGCGATGTTGCTCTGAAGAAAACTTACTGTTAAATTTGATCTGCAAATGGTGTCTTGTGTTCACTGTCATTCGATGGCGAAATTCTAAGTTGAACCACTGAAGATAAACTCGCGCAGCCCCCAGTAACTGGTGAAGAAGAATCAAAACATTGTCGTTTTTAGAATCTTCAATAATTACACTAAGGAAGTTATAAATACAAATATTTGTTGCTTTACCAAGCTGCAAAGGCCGCAGATCCAGGATCCTTCATAAATATTGAAGCAACAGAGGAAAGTTTGTATGGATATGGCCATTCTTCGTCTTTTTCGGATGGCAATGTGGATTGATGTGTCTTGTCTCTGAAAGGTTTCTCACGCTGCCAATATCATACAATATCAGCATTTAATTCATTATTCCTGTCGGAACTTTCGATTTCCTTTTTCCCAAACTGGTAGTATCAGCCCTAAACTTTCATTTTCGCAAACGTGGCTTTGTGGGACATAAATGGTTTTGAAATATCGTGTAGGGTTATGTCCCTCATGAATATTTTTTACCCAATTTTGCCTTTTATTGGAAAAACAAAAGATAAATGGGAGATAATGAACTGCGTGATCCAAGACTGTTATAAAGTCTACGTGCATATCAAAAGTTAAATAATGTTCCCTTTGTGAATTTGATGCTTTAGGCCTTTTTGTGACATGGCAAGTATTAAATAATATTTAAAAATAGACGCGATATCATTATTAACTTCCGCTTGAGTATAACTTCCGGGGTTGAAATACATTTTGCATGCCATTGCGTGCCTATGATTTTATGGCATCATTCATTCGTCACCAGATTTCTCTCCGTTTGCATCAGGATTCAGGAACAAAATGGCGGCGATTTCAACTGGAGGACAAAAGATTTTGAGCTCTGCAGGAAAATGCGGTATTCTGCGAGTGTATTCTCAATGGATGCAAAGATCTACTAAACCAGTATCGTGTGGATTTTGCAGAAGGGTCCGGCATTCCTCCACAAGGTGAGATCATGTCAAATTTTAGGAATTGATTCTGCCTCATCAGCTGTCCCACCCGCAGCTAAGAGTCATGTAACACAGGTTTTATATCAATCGATTGCTTCTCACTTGTCTACTTATACAGGGGAGACGCGGTGGAAACATCAGTTGTAGATGTGAGCTTTTAGTGGTTCACTGAAAAGGCTGTGATAGACTGCTCATTGCAAACAATAAACAGCTGTTTTTGTTTTGAACAAAACCGGTTTATAAACATTCCTATCTAATGAAGTAATGAATCGTTAATATAAATTTGATTTCATTAATCGTTTTTGATTTCAATATTCAAAATGAGATTTGATCCAAAACTCAAATTTTCTTGTTTCTTTTCACCAATTTCTTTTTTAACCACCCAGGCCGGGAGGGACTTCCACAGCGGTGATTGTCGTACCTTCTAGGATACGCTAGGGTGGCTTGGTGAAGCGCTTAGGATGTTCAAATCTAAAAGTAATATGATAGGAACTGACTTGTCGTTAGAATAATTATTGGTACTCATAGGGTTAGAAAATTAATTCATGCCACGCCTACAAAACAGGATTCTGGTACTTTTTAGGGTGAACTGTAGAGAACTGCAGTGTATACTATATTGTCATCCCATCACTTAGGCTCGATCACCAGCCGATGTTCGGGAAAATGAGTCCACGCTCCTCCTTGCAGGGGAAGTTAATGAAGACCGGACTTGAGAGAGCAGCAGAAATCGAGCCTAGTACCCATCACTTTTATATGGGACTTCCATCCTGCCTCCCATTAAGTATAATGTTTATTTTGTCTGAAACAGCTCACATGAAAAGCTCCAATTCAGTTATTGCCAAGGTCTGTCTTCAAAACGTTTTATTGGTGAAACAATTGGACAAAGACTGGACAAAACCGTTGAGAAATTTCCAGACCGCGAGGCTTATGTCTGCTGTGAAGACAACGAGAGGGCAACATTTGCTGAATTTCAACAGGAGGTAAGCATTTATTAGGTAAGAAGCAAACAGCTTCCATTTGTCCTGTTACTCTGTGTTAATAAGAGAGCAGAGAGTAATAATTCCGAAGTTCAAATGGAGACTTGGGACGAGTTTTTAAATTTTAATTTGATTAAAAATTGGAGCCCATCACAAGAAAGATCACATTAAAATTAGTCAGTTTACCAAGTTTGGGGTTATTTCGTTAGATTGCAACCATAATTATTGTAGAAGACTTTGTATGGATTTGGGGGATGCCATCTCTGAATTAGAGACATTTGTATGGAATTTGGACGACTTTGATAGCTCACAGCCTGGTTACTATGCAATGTAATATAACCAACCCTCTGGGGGGAAGCGATCCGCCATGACCGGATTCTAGGACTTCCGGCTCTACTATGCATGTGTTCGACCCCATGTTCAACTAACGGACGCCAAGATTCTTGGACTTCCGGTCTTACTGCGCAAGTCAGGTGGATCACTCTATCCCAGAGGTCCTTGTTGGCCACTCAACCGCTGGACAAGGTTAACGAGGACTCTGGGAACGAGATTGTATTCATTGACAATATCATGTTGATTACAGGTGGATAATCTTGCTGCAGGACTTCTTGCGATGGGTTTAAAAAAAGGCGACCGTGTTGGGATGTGGGGTCCTAACATGAGAGAATGGGTCATCACTCAGTTTGCCACTGCCAAAGCTGGATTAATACTGGTTAGTATTGGATTAACAATTGGTTAATACTGGATTAATACTGGTTAATACTGGATTAATACTGGTTAGTACAAAACTGGATTAGTAATGGTTAGTACTGATCAGCTCACAAACTGACTCACTGAGTACTCAGAAAATCAAGAAGTTGTCCGGGTCTGATTAAATGTCATGGCTATACATACACTGGTTTTTACATTTATTTTGCTTTTCTAGGTAAACATAAACCCGCCTATCAAATTCCAGAAGTGGAATATGCTCTGAAAAAGGTACTTATAAATAAGTCTTAGTGTACATTTAGATTTTCTCAAGTTAAAATATTAAGTGAATGAAGCTCATTTTAAAATTATATTTTTCAAATATATAAATCTTAGGTAGGCTGCAAAGCTCTCATCATGGCTGACCAGTTCAAAAGCCAGGATTACTACAACATGTTAAGTCACATTGCACATGAGCTGCCGCATTCAAAGCCAGGAGATCTCTTCAATGAAAGGTCAACATTTAATAAATTATAATTTTCTTTAAAAACATACTTAATATTTAATTATTATTACACTGTATGCGGTAACAGGCATTTGTACATGTTACCTAAAGTATTATGTGTCTGTTTTACAGTATCTGTTCTTTCAAATGACTTGATGTTCCTGTGAGCAGTTAGCGAAACTTGTACAAAGGTATAAACAGACAGACAGGTACATATATGTACATGCAGCACTCTAATAAGTTATGATCTCACTTGTTTGCTTAGGGAAAAGATGTTAGTTATTATAAGCTAAGAGAAAATGTTTAGAAAAGTTTAGGTGAGGTATATATCTAGAGTTTGCCAGTTGGATGTACTATAAAGGTTACGGAGCAACAAAATTATTTCATTTAGTTTTACAGTCAGGGTTCTCATTAAGTGCCGACAGCAAGCTAAAAAAACGGGCAACTTCAACTTCTGAGGGCTCTGCCCACTTTTCAAGAATTGAAGCAGACAGTTTAGTGTGACTGATTTGCACTAAAAACCCCTTTTCCTTCATGTATACACATTTTTCTGTCCCCCTTTTTTGGCGCGAAAAATGGAGGCCGCGCCAGGCCTGGGCACAAGATCCGAAAGCCAATCAAAAGGCGAGATTTATATTTTGAAAACTATTTAATATATACGTTATAGAGTGTGAAACAGAAAGCCGAACTCGTGAGAACGACTGTGAAAATCGAAAGCTAAATCATTGACAGAGACACTGGGAAACATAATTTGTAAGTATTCAAACGATGTTAAAAGGAATTTGTGGACTACTTACTCACCGATAATTATTTATTTGTAATTTCAGTTGACTATATATGTATATTAAAGACACCATTCTACGAAAGTGAGCATCGTGGAGTCTTTTGATCTACTACTAGTGCAAGAACCATCCTATGTCTTCGTCAAGTGTAATCTCCAACCATAAGTAGCGACTCAACAGCGTAGGAGCGAAACAGTGACACTAGCTAATTCAGCTGCCGAATCATTGAATCTAGTCATCTATTCAGAAAGTTAACGAGAACTGATTTACTGGAACTTTATACATTCAATACCGGTAATTATTATAATCTTTTGCAGGCTTCCTGATCTAAAGCTGATAGTGATGGCTAGCAAAGACCATGAAAGAACATTCGGGTTGGTATTTTGGCTGAATTCCTGATTTGAATCTTTACCACAAGAATCATTTGTAATCGCATGGTCGCGTTAATAATCTTCATGAGACGCAAATCTTGTCTTGATATAAGAGTTGCTTCCGAGTTGCAAGACAACTTAGAAAGACATTCCAAAATGAAAAAGAGATGACTGTCAACTTATTTTGACTGATACAAATAACTGTTTATTTTAGCGGCACAATACCATTTCAAGAGATAATGGAGACAGGAGGAGCAGAACAGAGAAAACAGTTGCAAGAATTACAGAATGAACTTCAATGTGACGATCCAATCAACATTCAGTTCACTTCAGTAAGTAACTTTAAGATTACATTGTATAACTTTTTATAAACTTTTGGGCTACCAACTGGGAGAGATCATACTCGTCTGAGAATTTTGTGATCTGACATCAAGACAATATTCTGGAATCATGCACGTGAACAGTATGTATTACTCATGCTCTGTCAAGCAAGCTAAGTAAATGATTATTTCACTACAATGGCCCTCTGCTTGATGCTAAAATTAATGATGTGTGTTTTTAAACAGGGCACAACTGGCAATCCCAAAGGAGCTACGCTATCTCATCATGGAATTCTGAATAATGCATATTTTGTTGGAGAAGTTTTGGATTATGAAAATCAGTACTATAAGCTTTGTTAGGTATGGTTGTAGAATATTTCAAAGGCCAGAATTTGTATTAGTCTGTGGCTTAATTCACAGCTGTTAGTGTCGATGCCTAAGTGATATTCTGACTTCTCCTTCCTTGTCTCCATTTATATCGTCTCTCTTAGTAGGGGATGTAAAAGAACCCACATCACAAATATCCATCCCCTCCCATGGAAGGCTTTTTTTGTTTTGAACCCCCACCTGGAACTGCACAATGGACTGATAGCGGCTACCATAAGCACATTAACAAGCTGACATCTGATCTCATACCCGAGTTGAATACAACCTCGATTCCAGGCTCTCTCTCCTTTTCCTCCCTTGTCGAGGGAGGAAAAGGAGAGAGAGCCTGGAATCGAGGTTGAGTTGAATAGACCTTTCTCCAAAATGGCCGCCGCAAATTCATATTAAGCTGAGCGGAAATCAATACCAGCACCTGAAAGACCACCTCTTGTTTGGTAATCTTACAAAGTTTTGTTAGGTTAGGTTCTACCTGGCGTATACCCCCAGTCATACAAACATCTCTAAATTTTCCAGTGGCCATTTTGGAGAAAGGTCTATTGTAAAGAGCATTAGGATACCTATAGAAAATTTTCTATATCTAGATGCATTACCATTAACATGATTAAATACAATGGTTTCTGACTAGTTGTGATAATTATTTTGATTATTATGCATGTACCTTTAACACATTGACTACTAAAGCGGCCATAAACGGCCAGGAAGAGACCACAGACTTGTACCACTTGTGACGTCATCACTTTTTACGCCAGGGGATGTCTTTGATAATCAACGGTTAGAGTTGGAAAATGTCTAACAAAGAATGCCTAAACGAGCACGAAACGTTAAATTGGACCAGAGATACACACAAAACAACTTGGATTTTTTCCTCCAAAATCACCAAAAAACGCGACCTTCACTACCATTGACCATCTTTGTCAAAAAATTCCCTTTTCCCAACGTTTAGGTTAAAACTTTTTCAACGTGAACAAAGACGACTGAAAGGCCAACAAAACCACAAAATAAAATGAGAGAAAAAGGAGAGCAAGAACGGCAAAAAAAATAAAAGGAAAAGAAAAGCCTAAAGTCAGGTGGGTTTTTCGTCGAAAATGTCGAAATTTTGATTTCTGCGCATGCCCGAGAAAAATATTGAATTCGTCGCTTCTACGTAAAAGGGGATGTTAGTTGCCGTGTTTTAAACCAAGTTTTAGACAGTTTGACATTAAACTGTTGAGATAATGGCCAGAAATAGGCATCTGGGATGTTAGATTGACGTTTTTTGGAAAAAGCCCAGTAGTCAATGGGTTAAAGTCTTCACCCTCCAGTCATTTATTCTCATTTAAGACATATGCTAACTTAGTATTGATAAAGAGGAACTAGAAGTCAATTACTCTTGTACTGAAAGGTTGAACTGTTTTTAGTATTCCAGAATATGTATCCCAGTTCCACTTTATCACTGTTTTGGTATGGTTCTTGGAAGGTAAGCTGTACCTCGTTGTTAGCAGACCCTCTTTAGATTGCCAAGCAATGCGAGGCAAGCTGAGAAAAGTGTGACTTGTGGCCTGCATTTCACTCACACTTTCCCCAGGTATGCATGCCCCCCCCCCCCCCCCCCTCCCCCATTCCTCCAATGTTCAACCATCTATGAACTACTAATAACAGCAGTCTATAAGCCAAACAGCCCCACACACCCCATTTCTTCACTCTTCACTAGGAGCAGGGGGGGGGGGGGGGCAGGCAGCGCCCTTTGATCTTGCCGCTTTTCCGCTATACATGATCGCACAAGTAAAGAAATCTGTCAATCATTCGAGAAACGTATCTCTACGGGAGTATGCTGTGGAATTTTCATCCATGGTGTCCCACATTGACCAAAGTTCAGTTAAACAGCGACCGAATCGTTCCCATAGATGTTTGAACGTGGAATCGCCAAAATATTTCTGAACGAACACAAACGCATGTCATGTCCGCCATCGTCCGCCATGTTTATTTTAAACAAACCAGTACTTAGTCTCGCTCGGCCAAATTTCTTAAATGTGCAATCATGTATACTAGGTCCCAGCCCTCGCTGCTAGCCCCCCCTGACTAGGAGTATTATCTTCTCCACTTACTCTTCAATGAGTTCACAGTCAGGCCTCAGAGTCCAGCACTTCCCACATAATTCATAATACGGTCAGGTAAACAAGTAATCCTGTCCCCGAGATGGGACTGAGTCCACGATTTTCGTCCTGACATTGCTAAGCAACATGAAGTATGCTTCATTGCACTATATGCTGGTGTGACAAGTTTCAGAGTACTCATGAGTGCTTGCACGAGATAGAAATGGTGAGCAGTGCTGTGATTGTTGAAAATTCTTTCTAATGTTTTGTTTCAGTTTAATGAGTGTTACTTATGGAACTACTTCAGTTTATGCATCTCGTGGGTTTGATCCTGGCGCTGTCCTGACAGCCATTCAACAAGAAAAGTAAGTTCATTGAGGCCAAAACGCTCCAAACATTCTGTCTCAAAGTGACCTGTTTGGAGAAAAAAATGGTCACGATTTTTTGCAGGGCTGGGGGCAAGGGTAGCCTGCATGCAGATGTCTTCTATTTCCTTGCAGGATAGGGCAAGGGAAAACGTGTGTGTATATTCGCCTGAATGCCCTCCATTGTTTTTCGTATTTCTACCTCGGCTTGTTGAAGTAGTCATTGAAAAAATTAGACTACGAGCAGTCCTTCATTTTTCTTTGGGATAGTTGAATGGGAGAGCGCGTGAAAATCACCTCCATGAGGAGACGCGACGCTCGGAGGCTAGTGATCTATTGAAAAATCCGTAAATGCCCTTTGCCAGGTTGATGTTTTGACTTGGCGTTTTTTTGTGTGTTCGTTTTGTTTTCAGGTGTACGTCCCTGTATGGCACACCTACAATGTTTATTGACACCCTAAATCATCCTGCTTTAGACAAGTTTGATGTCAGCAGTCTGCGTACAGGTTAGTGAGTGAAAGCAGTCGTTTAGGAGGCTGTGTTGCTATAGGCATGCTTTTATTCTATGTTGATAAATGGTCCAGACTGGCGGACGTACATGACACTGAACGAAAAGGGATGACAAACGAATCGAATCTGCTTGTGCCATGGTTTTCCCGCCCTTTTGCCAGGTTTTACTTCTAGTGATCTGATTGGTGTAAATTATTCAATTTGCTGCGTTACTGATTGGCTACTTGGCTACTATGTCATCATTTCACGTTCCACTTCTGGTCGCCGGGCTAGTCGTTGGACAATCACTTTAAATAAACCAATCAGAACTTGAAAACAGAATATGTTCACGAGCACACCGCGCTTTCCATCGGAAAGCGCGGGAAAGTGGAGTGAGACACATGATCGCTCTGGGTTGGCACCTGATTGGCTAAAAAATTAACGTCTTTGTTGTGATTGGTTAGAACATATTACACGAGTGGTTTAATGTGAATTCTTTATTTTAGGTATCATGGCCGGTTCGCCATGTCCAATTGAGATTATGAAGCAAGTTATAACAAAACTACACATGCCTCAAGTCACGGTAAGTGATGAATACTGAGTAGAACGTCAAAATACACGTAACATTTTTATGCAATGTCAGACGGGACATCAGTCAAATAGTTCAATAATTATGACAAAACTTTTGACAGCGGAATACTGTAAACTAATACTCCATTCAACAATAACTTCTATTAGCGAACGCGGTCATGAAGTCCCAAGAAACGTATTTTAACGCCGATTTCAGTTCTTTGGGCTGCAGTGAACTCTCTCTAAGGCGGACACCCTTGTGGGACCAGCTCTTACTAGCTGTCCTCCTTAAAGAGAGTTAAGTTACAGACAAACAAGTGAAGTTATGGCAGGACCAGCCGGCTAAGCATGTCCGCCTTACAGTGGTGTCCGCTTTGAGAGAGTTGACTGTATACAGTATTTTTTTTATTGTTTTATTGTAAAATTCTGTTTTCAGATCTGCTATGGCTTAACAGAAACAAGTCCAGTTACGAATCAGACACTAATGGATGATCCATTAGATCTACGAGTTTCTACAATAGGACAAGTGCATCCAAATAATGAGGTATGTTTTCACCCAGACAACATACGAACTTACAAAATTGTCTGCCCCAAATGCCACCGCATTAATCCCATGCAGGCGTGCTCTTGTTAGCATTATAATTTTTTTTTTAATTGTTATTTTTTTTTTTAAATATCATATATAACTTAGTGGTGGGTTGGGGCTGGGCTGGGTAGATAGGCCTAGCAAGGGACGTAATGTCCTATTGTCTATTTACCCGCCATTGGCGAATTGTGTAAATAAAATAAAATAATAAATATGTACTTCTCTATTCTGCATTGGAACACCTTGTCCCGATTGACTTGTTTATAGACTGGATAATGCTATCTACCTGTTACAGCAAAGAGCACCCTACCGTTGCCACTTGACAAAGTTTAATTTTTGACATCTTTTTTACAACTTTCTGATGGCTTCCATTTAAAATAGCAAAATCAGATTGCAAGAATTGTCGGAGGCGCGAACGTGGAGCTTGACATCTCCGCCTCTCATAGATCTTGCATTTTGATTGGCCAGTTGAAACGAACGCCATCATATAGTTTGTCAAAATATGTCAAAAATTAATGAAAAACTTTGTCGAGTGGCAATAGTGATTTATCCGGTGGATAGCGTTGCCACCCTTTTATTGACAACTTGACGACCTTGGTCGGAAATTTTGAGTACCGATTAAAGGGCTGCATCATTTCTGGTGCATCTTGAAAATATTTCTCGTTCGTCGTTCGTAATCCATCTCAATCTTTTCCATCTTCAACCATCCTTATATCATAAATGATATATATATCTTAGTGGTGGGTTGGGTTTGGGTTTCTGTATTCTTACTGGGGCTGGGCTGGGTAGATAGGCCTAGCAAGGGACGTAATGTCCTATTGTCTATTTACCCGCCATTGGCGAATTGTGTAAATAAAATAAATAAAAAATCCTTGAACATTCCTGTTTTGTTTATTATTACCTCTTTGGTGTTTTTCTACCCTTGGCTAGTAAATTATTATTTTGATTCCAGGCCAAAATCGTGGACAGTAATGGCCATGTTGTACCCATCAATACCGCCGGGGAGATTTGCTTTCGAGGTTACAACGTTATGCTGGGATACTGGGAGGATAAGGAAAAGACGGACGCCTGCATTGACCCCAGCGGTTGGTTCCATTCCGGGTTAGTACTTCATGATATATTTTGGTGAAAACACGAAATGTACTGTGGTCCAAATGCGAATACTTCAAACTCCCGGATGATAATACTGTACACGCTGGAATTAGAGCGGTTTTCAATTTTATTTTCGTAAGTAATCAGCAATTGCTTTGGTTTCATTTTATTTTACTACGCTCTATGATTGGTTTGAAAAACTCGCGCCACCTACTCAACCAATCAGGTGCTAAAACAAAACCAATCGCGACTTGGTCGCACGCGTTTTCCCGCGCTTTGCGCCGGTTACGTGTATTTGCTTGGAGTCTCATTGGTTCATTGTGGTTTACGTTTGTTGGGAATGACCATTGTAATAATTGCTTTGGTTTTATAATGGAAACCACTCTAACAGTATTTCTAATTTCTTGTCTTTTGAAGGGATATGGCGACAATGGATGAAGATGGCTACGTTAAGATTATTGGTAGAATAAAGGTATGTATTCAATAAGTGACGTTGACTGTTGCAAGCAAGCAATCGCTCATGAACTATAGCCTGCGAACAATGGCAGAAAATACCTGATAGTGACTGCAGGGTTGTCATTAGAAGCCGGTAGCCGGCGGATTTCCGCCGGCTGTCAGGCCGCATTGCGCCGGCTACTGTAGAAATAATTTAATCATAATTATTGATTTCATATTTTCCCTTACCGAATCACAAAGCATCAGGTATATACAGGCCTTTTAATCTGGCGACACTGTTTCTTATTAAAGTATGAAAATAAAAGCCATCTTCATCGTAAAATTTCGTGAAGTAGGATCAACGAAACATGATGTGATGTATAGTTCACTTTCGCGGTAAATTGCGTGACGCACGTGCTAGATCTCGGCGTGTTGAATTTTTCGGGTGGAAGAAAGCGATCAGGCTCTCTACATGATAAACTCGTCAACAGCTGTTCGAAAGTGAGGATCTAGGAAAAGTCAAACACTTTCTTTGCCTTTTTTGTCGTAATATTTTTGTGCTATTCAATCGAAGAAGACGCAAACGCTTCCGAAAATAAACTTCATCAAAAATATTTTAATTTGTACACAACATGTGGTCAGAAGTAAAGAAGTCTAGCGGCTGTTTTAGTTTTGTTTTGTTTATCGAATCATCAATGAAACTTGTTTTGATTTACTTTATGTAAGCATATGAAACTTTTATCTTTCTTTTATTTCTTCTCTTGAAAGAAAAACGCAAATGTGATTTCGCAAGATCGAAACTCGGTGTTTACACACGGTTAATTGGACGACAAAATGTCTGGTAATTCGAGATGTTTATCTCCGTTTACTAAAAGATTTGCGAAAGATACCGTAAAGCGGTGAAACTTGTTCTGGTTTTAATACAGCAACGAAAGCATATGAAATTTTTGCAACATTTACAGTTTAAAAAGCCAAACTTTACTGTTGAAACGTGAATGCGAAATGTGCCGTGAATTTTTAATACGTCACGCGTAAACAAACCGGAACCTTGCATTTGCATAAAATTTTTCAAACAACAAAGATCAACCATTTTTTTGACTGAATTTTACCTCAATATAGATATGAACATTTCCATTGAGAATGTGCCCCAGATTGCAGGAAATCACATCTGAGCAACTGTACAATTTCAAAATTTTCCGGGGGGCATGCCCCCGGACCCCCCTAGGAGGCTCGGCACTTCGCGCCTCGTTAACCACGCTTCACATGGAAGTAATTTAGCCGGCTACTTTCTATCAAACAGCCAGTTACTCTAAATTCTAGTGACAACCCTGAGTGTAGGTGACGCTTTCTTTGCTAAAATCTTTTTCTAAATGATATTTTTCTTTTGTCTTAAAGGATCTGATCATCCGTGGAGGAGAAAATATTTATCCAACAGAAGTGGAACAATTTCTGTACAAACATCCCAAAATACAAGATGTACAGGTACGCGTCACTGTTTCACTCAGTTTCAAAGAACAGTCAAACACGCGTGCACACTGCACAGACATGGAACAAAAATTTTGGGCCTGAAAATACTGACTTTACCACGCAAAACTGGGCAAACTTTACCATCAGTGTTAAATTTCAGGGAGCGGCCACTCACGTAAGCGGACAGCTCTACTTACAGCCGCTTTGACAAAACCCCGTTTGAACTCTAGCTCATACAAACTCTGTATTTACGCGTTCCCGTAAGCGGCCAGCTCCAGTTGCGGACACTTTTTCTGCTTCCTGAGGGTGTCCGCTTACGAGAGCTATGAGTATCCTAACATAATCAGAAATTCAAATAATAATCTGAACAAAGAGTAGACGTTGTGGAACACAAGAAAGAATTATGTTGTCGTGCCTGAAGGGAAAATGTCAGTTAACTGAGCAACTAAAAAACAATTCATCCAAAGCTGTAGTAAGAATAATTTTTCTTTTGTTTTCTTTTAGATAATCGGCGTTCCTGATCCTCGGTTAGGAGAAGAAGTTTGTGCGTGGATCAAGTAAGAATTCACTTGTTTGTAGTATTGGACTCGGCAATTCGTATTCTCCTAACTAAAAACAGTGCTAGCACTCGCGAGTTCTCCTAAAATTATCTTGTCACCGGGCTCGTAGAAGGGCTCCCTGCCGAAAAATTAACTTTTCCTCCTGAACGTTTCCTTTCAGATTGCACGCTGGTGAATCAGCCACACCCGAGGAAATCAAAGAGTTCTGTAAAGGACAGGTATGTTCATCAACTGAACTGGATTAGGAAGCGTGTGTGGCTTTTGTTTAGTCTTATTCGCAACCATTGTTTGGTTCGTCACGCAACGCTTGCCAAGAAGATGAGTTTTTGTTGGACTGCAAGCAATGTTTCCTTTTCCTTAGGTCTGTAAGTACATAAGGTAGACAGTACTTGGTCCACTGATGCTTGCGCGCTAACCTGTTCCCCTGAATTATCATGTCTTTTTGTTATTTTTCAGATTTCTCATTTTAAAATTCCCCGTTATATCAAGTTCATTGATGAATTCCCTCTCACTGTAACAGGAAAGGTAAGGGCATAGTATACTAGAGTACCAAGGGAGAAGGTATATGACGCGAACGATGAGATGCTACCGCTGCCTATGGACAAAAGCAGGCCTCTCAAAGAGGAACACCTCTCTCTAAGACGAACACCTCTGTAAGACAGACACCTCTCTTTAAGAATGAATGACCCCTGTCTCCGGCAGACACCTCTTAAGAGGCTGTGCACCTTAAAACCGACCAATCATTTTGGCTCGAAAAATAGTTTGGGCTGATTTTAATATTATAAGTACAGGTTACCAAACTATAAATAAAAATGTATTTCTTTTGTTTCAGTATCCTTTATTTATAAAAATATTGACTCGCGAAGTTTGGTCGGCCGGCGAGGACAAAATCGAGCCTAAACAAGCCGTTTCGAAAAGCGCCTCGAAATTTATTCTCGCAACGTGAATTGGACTAAAACCACCATCAAAGTAAAGAAAAATGCTAATTGACGGAATCTAGTAGGATAACGATCAAAATATTTAAAAGTAAAACGTCCAAATTATTATTTGACTATACCACACTAAATCTGCAATAGCGATAGGACCGATTTTCAGAAAATTATTTCTCAAAAGTGGCACCAGATCTAAAGTTCTAATACGCTTATATCAAACAAGATAAAGATAAACTTTCATTTTACGGCAACAAATGTTGCGGCCCGTGCGAATTCACTGTGTAATAACTCGTTAAAGTTACTGTAATTACCGTCATTTCTTCAATATGCAAATTACTTACGGTTTATCGCAGGCATCTTAACTGCCGGTTTCAGACTTCTACAAATCACACCAACCATCCTGAATATAGGAAAGGCTTATAAGAAAAGCACAGAAGACAAATGAATGCACAGAAAGCCAAATTTTTGAAGTTTACCTGCCATTGAAGAGATATTGAAGTCCAAAGTTTCGCTCGCGTGACTCCGTGTTCGATACAGTAAACGCCAACGGAATGTTTCAGATTGAAAACGACAAAGGAAGGCCTCGAATTTAACGTTTCAAATGTTAGGAAACTTAAACTTCAACCTATTTGCCCTCAACAGCAAGAAAGTAGCGAATCCAAGTTGAAATTCACCTCGATCGAATGGTCTGACACGCGAAGTAGCTTGACACCGATATACCAATGTCACGGGTCACCGCTGACCTGCAGGTCAAAACCTTTTAAAAAGTTCAGCGGCTTTTTCTTAGCTTTTATTCAAATCGTGATCTGGATATAAATCTGGATATAAAAATGTCTCAAGTTTGCTTTTTGTATAACAGTCTTTGTTGAGTGCGGATCCTCGCGTGGACGTACGGAAATGGCGTTTTTGTGCGAGTGCCGTGATATCAGTGTTCATTTAAAAAGTTTTTATTGTTTGTCACGCTGCAATCTCAAAGAGTGTGTCATACTTCAATGAGCTGATTTTGTTGGCACATCGCTTGATAAAGTTAAAGCAATGCGTGTCTTAGCCTGCAGTACAGGTGGTTTGGGGTTTTTTCGGCGAGCGCGCGTTTTTTTTCATGTAACGCGCTCGCCGAAAACATTCGAAAACATCTCGCGCTCTACGCTCACCGATAAAAAACCCAAACCGCCTGTACTGCAGGCTATGCGTGTCTGCGCTCGCATGTCTTAGGAAAGTACTGGGAGGCCTTCAAGGTCGTGCCAGTATCCGATACATGGAGGTTCATCTACAAAGGCCAGTGGGCGGGACGTGATCAATGTTGCTATGGCAAAGGAAGTATATCAGCTATTTGGGATACAGCGCGTGTGTGTGTGTCCATTGGCTCGCGTAAGAAATGTTTGATAGTTTGTCCAAATTAAAAATCTGATGCGAGGGTCTGCACTCAATAAAGCCGATCAGTTTTATACAAAGAGCAAGCTTGAGATATTTTTATATCCAGATTTAAAATATAGATTGAAAGCTGCGCTCGCTATGACTGAGCGGTTAAGGAACAATGTTTTATCGGAGTAATACTGTATAAAACATAGAAAAGCCGTCTTTTTCGTTGTTATACGCCCGTTAAATCTATACTAGAAGCCAAAACCAGGTATTATACTTTATTAAAATATAGACTGAAAACTGCGCGCGCTCTGATTGGTTAAAAACCATGTTTTATCAGAGTATATAACATAGAAAAGCGTGTTTTATCGTTTCGCGCGCGTAAATCTATATTTTAAAGCACATAAAGAAGCCAAAACCATGTATTATACTGTCATAAAACACGAAGGAAATTTGAGAACACTTGAGAAATTTAGAAAACACTCGCCTGCGGCTCGTGTTTTCTAAATTTCTCTCGTGTTCTCAAATTCCCGTCGTGTTTTATGACAGTATAATACATGGTTTTGGCTTCTTTATTTGTTAATTATATGGCGAAAAGCAGTATTCTGATGAACTCCGTCTTTTATAAAACATTGAACAAAAGAAAACTGTTTTCTATTTAGTAGAAACATTTTCCCTTTATTTCCAACGGACAATGTATAAAATCGGCTTTATTGAGTGCAGACCCTCGCATCAGATTTTTAATTTGGACAAACTATCAAACATTTCTTACGCGAGCCAATGGACACACGCACACACACTGTATCCCAAATAGCTGATATACTTCCTTTGCCATAGCAACATTGATCACGTCCCGCCCACTGGCCTTTGTAGATGAACCTCCATGTATCGGATACTGGCACGACCTTGAAGGCCTCCCAGTACTTTCCTAAGACATGCGAGCGCAGACACGCATAGCCTGCAGTACAGGCGGTTTGGGTTTTTTATCGGTGAGCGCAGAGCGCGAGATGTTTTCGGCGAGCGCATTACATGAAAAAAACCAAACCACCTGTACTGCAGGCTAAGACACGCATTGCTTTAACTTTATCAAGCGATGTGCCAGCAAAATCAGCTCATTGAAGTATATGACACACTCTGAGATTGCAGCGTGACAAACAATAAAAAAACTTTTTAAATGAACACTGATATCACGGCACTCGTACAAAAACACCGTTTCCGTACGTCCACGCGAGGATCCGCACTCAACAAAGCCTGTTATACAAAAAGCAAACTTGAGACATTTTTATATCCAGATTTATATCCAGATCACGATTTGAATAAAAGCTAAGAAAAAGCCGCTGAACTTTTTAAAAGGTTTTGACCTGCAGGTCAGCGGTGACCCGTGACATTGGTATATCGGTGTCGAGTTACTTCGCTGTATAAAACAGTCATTTGAAGTGTCAGACCATTCGATCGAGGTGAATTTCAACTTGGATTCGTTATTTTCTTGCTGTTGAGGGCAAATAGGCTGAAGTTTAAGTTTCCTAACATTTGGAACGTTAAATTCGAGGCCTTCCTTTGTCGTTTTTAATCTTAAACATTCCGTTGGCGTTACTGTATCGAACACGGAGTCACGCGAGCGAAACTTTGGACTTCAATATCTCTTCAATGGCAGGTAAACTTCAAAAATTTCGGCTTTCTGTGCATTCATTTGTCTTCTGTGCTTTTCTTATAAGCCTTTCCTATATTCAGGATGGTTGGTGTGATTTGTAGAAGTCTGAAACCGGCAGTTAAGATGCCTGCGATAAACCGTAAGTAATTTGCATATTGAAGAAATGACGGTAATTACAGTAACTTTAACGAGTTATTACACAGTGAATTCGCACGGGCCGCAACATTTTTTGCCGTAAAATGAAAGTTTATCTTTATCTTGTTTGATATTAGCGTATTAGAACTTTAGATCTGGTGCCACTTTTGAGAAATAATTTTCTGAAAATTGGTTCTATCGCTATTGCAGATTTAGTGTGGTATAGTCAAATAATAATTTGGACGTTTTACTTTTAAATATTTTGATCGTTATCCTACCAGATTCCACCAATAAGCATTTTTCTTTACTTTGATGGTGGTTTTAGTCCAATTCACGTTGCGAGAATAAATTTTAAGGCGCTTTTCGAAACGGCTTGTTTTGGCTCGATTTTTCCTCGCCGGCCGACCAAACTTCGCGAGTCAATATTTTTTATAAATAAAGGATACTGAAACAAAAGAAATACATTTTTATTTATAGTTTGGTAACCTGTACTTATAATATTAAAATCAGCCCAAACTATTTTTCGAGCCAAAATGATTGGTCGGTTTTAAGGTGCACAGCCTCTTAAAAGGTGGTCACCTCTCTTAGGCAGACACTTTCTCTATCTCTCGAAGGCAGATACCTCCCTGGTTCCATGCGTGTCCCCGCTCTGCAGGGAATTGACTGTAGTAAACTGAATAATTTCAGTATCAATGAGAAACTCATCACAAAGCAAGGAAGTGACTCATAGTTTTGTTGTGTTTGTCAGGTGAAGAAGTTTGTCATGAGAGAGAAAACAAAGAAGAACTGAATCTTTAAACAAAGAACAAACTTCGAGATGAACACGAGTCTAAACTGATTATGTCACTCTTACGATGGCTGGACCACACAACATACGCTCACAGGCTCAAGGGAGGGGTGGGAGACGACGTTATTGAGTGACCAATCTTGTCTGCTCAAAAGCGGAGCAAACTAAAAAATTGTTATTCCTTTGCTGTTAAAGCAAAAGAAAGTTTCTACCCTCGCCCAACTACCTCTGATAATGTAAAATTTTTTACCCTTGTGTATATTTCGAATTTCCATTGATATGAATGATATTTACTAAGACAACATTTAGTAAGGACAAAAAACTTGTTTTGTGGACATATTTTTATTAAAATGCCCTAATTGCAACGGAATAAGAATTCTAAAAAAGCAAGAAAAATTATTATGGCATGATTCCAGAAACACCTCGTCTGACTTGATGTATTGCACCTCGCACAACATACTTGAATTGTACAGAACCAGATTAAATTCCTGAAACCAAACACAATGTGTATGATTGTTTTTATATTTTCATAGCTTCTTACTTCATAGTCTCTGACCCGGCGAAAGACCCTATGTGGGACTGGTTGGGAAGGAGAGAGGGGTCTGGGGTACTGGAGTAGATATTTTACTCGACCAGTAATGACTGATCGATTGTCCGCTTACTTCCAGCGTAGTAAATGGAACAAATTCGGTATTCCAATCCGGCGGTTCGAGTTTGTCTATGGCGGGCCGGGGTTAGACTGGACTACCCTTCCCCACCGCGGAGCCTATTCATAGGCAAAAGTCAGCTTGAACTCTCGTCTCTCGGCGTACCCTGTGCATGCGAGACAGAGAGAGATTGGGATACCTGTGGTGTACGCTCTCCCCGCTCTCATGGGATTGTGGGATTTCCCGCAAAAGCGCGTAAAAATGGCGGCGATTTCCAGGAGAAGCGAAAGGGGTTTGAGCTCTGCAGTAAAATGCAGCATTCTGCAAATATTTTCTCGAAGGATGCAAAGATTTTCCAAGCCAGTATCGTGTGTATTTTGCAGAAGGGCCCGATATTCATCCACAAGGTAAGATCTCAATTTTTGGAATTCTACGCTCCGCTGCTTCGGCCGTCTCATGATCACAGATCGTTAGATGCGGTTCAATCGCCCGTTTCTCACTTCTACTGCTTATTTCATCCCACTAAATAAGAAAAGCGACTATTGTTTTATGCGTCGATCTAAAAATTAAAGCACTGCCTAAAAATTACGCGCACGCTGTACAAATCTTGCACCCCACACATGGGCCACTGTTGATCACTGTTTACAGCATCAGTCTGTCTGACTGATGCATACATTTTTAGTGGTTATGAAGTACCGTGTATTCTGCAATTTACTACAAACAAAAATTCAAATGAAGCAGTGGACATCAGACGTCAGATGTAGACTGCAAAACAGTATATTTATCAAAACAATATTCCAGAACGTTTTTGCATTTGGGAAGCTACGTACATTCCAGTCCACAGCTGGGTAGCTACATATATGTGAGAGGTACTGTCACACTGAAACCATAAAGGTTGGGACACACACTAGGCGACAGGTCTCTGCGATCTGTCCCCTAGTGTGCACTGCATCGGCGACAGTGAAAATTTGTGTCATTTTTGTCGCTGCGACCTGACGCACGAATTCAAACCAGTTTGAATTTGTGCGACCTTTTGTGGCGACAAAATTCTGTCACAGCGACAAGGATTTTTCATTAAAACGGGCATGTCACATGAAGGAATTGTCGCTGCGACCTGTTGCTGTGACATGTCACCTTAAGCTTAGTGTAGCTTATAAAGGCTGGTTTTAATACACCAGCGATGGAATCGGAAGTGAGGCTTCCACTTCTCCTTCCGTCGTGTGGATTTTCGCTAGATCGTAACTTTCTTTTTGACTCTGCTTCCACTCCGCTTCTGTCACTTCCATCACTAGAGTAAAACTAGCCTTTTATATTGGGAGGGATATTGCAGTCTTAAATGTTCATTGCTGATCCTACCACCCCTCCCCCCAGCCCCTTTTATATTGGGAGGGATACCGTAAATCCTTGAATAAGCGCCCGGGTGCTTATTTCAAATTTAGGATAAGGCGGGGGGTGCTTATATTCGAGGCAGGCGCTTATTTTATTTTCCCAAATCTTGGCCAGACTGTCATTTGTTTTTGTAATACTAGTAGCAAACATTTGCCCGTAAACAACAACATATAACATGAGTGTTGATATACAAAGCTAGCTATAGTTCTAATAGCAGCATCCTTGGTATTTATAATTATTTTTGGTTCTCCGAACATGTTCCAAACTGAAACGAGTATTAATGTGCAAATCTGTTCGTATGGTAGTCGAGAGTAGTTCAACTTTGATTCTGAATTACCGATGATACAAAAATTAATAATGAGTGATGAACATGACCAACACAATACTCGACCTTTGTTGTCTCAGTTTTCATCCAGAACAAAAAACACAGGAGGAGGGCACTTACTCGAGGGGGGGGTGCTTATTTCAAATTTTGGCCGATAGGAGGGGCGCTTATTCGAAGGGGGCACTTATTCAAGGAGGGGGGAGGTGCTTATTCGAGGATTTACGGTATTGCAGTCTTAAATGTTCACTGCTCCTGCTTAGCCTCCGCAGGAGTCCACAGTGGTCTGGGGAGGAGGCTACCTACTGCTAAACCTAATGTTATTCTGTTTCAAACAGCTCTCATGAGAAGCTCCAGTTCAGTTACTGTCAAGGTCTGTCTACAAAACGTTTTATTGGTGAAACAATTGGACAACAATTTAACAAAACTGTAGAGAAATTCCCTGACCGCGAGGCTTATGTCTTCTGTGAAGACAATCAGAGGGCAACATTTGCTGAATTTCAACAGGAGGTATTTTATTAACTAGAAATACCCACCTTGACCTTGCAGAGCCTTGTGATAATATTTGTAGGGTGGGGTGCATTTTTGGGTGGAAGGGTAGAGGTTTTTAGTTCTGCTGACTGTCTGAATGTATAAATTTCTCTGCCTGGTGGATCTGTTTTAATACAGTTTAACATAGTCAGCAAAGTCGCATGATGCAGTGAAACTGTTGTTGAGTCTCGATTTGTCCTGCTTAAATAAAATCAATCAATCAATCAATCAATCAAATAAATCAACTTTTTTTAACAAGGATAAAACTATTAATAACTCCGTCGTGACAAACTGAACCTTTGGACCTCGAATTCCAAATCAAATTGGAATTTAGAAATGTTGGTTTTTGTGGAGGGAGGTAAACCAAAGTGCCCGTAGAAAACCCCTCGGAGCAAGGATGAGAACCTGAACAGCAAACTCAACCCAAATATGACACCAAATCTGGAGGCTACATTGGTGGGAGGTGTGCGCTCTTACCACTGTGCCATGGATCCCTGCTCCACTAGTACTGACTTTTGAGCAATAGACAGAAACATGTAACACTCTCATACTTCAGTTCTCCAACCAGATATGTTGACATGTACCGTCAACCATGTTGATTAATTACAGGTGGATGATCTTGCTGCGGGACTTCTTGCGATGGGCTTAAAAAAAGGTGACCGTGTTGGAATGTGGGGTCCTAACATGAGAGAATGGGTCATCACTCAGTTTGCCACTGCCAAAGCTGGATTAATACTGGTTAGTATTAGACTAACATTGTTTAATACTGGTTAGTACTGGATTATCATTGGTTATGCTCATTACTGGATTAATATTGGTTAGTATACTGGATTAATACTATTAAATTTTAGTACTGGATTAATACTGGTTAGTACTGGATTAACATTGGTTAGTATTGGATTAACATTGGTTAGTGCTGAATTAATATTGTTTAGTAATGGATTAATACTGGTTAGTGCTGGACTAATAATGGTTAATACTTGATTAAACTTTAATACTGGATTACTACTGGTTAAATAATACTGGATTAAGGACAGGTTGTAGTACCAGGTCCAGTAGAAAAGTGAGAAGATGTCAAAACACAATATTACAGTGCGACCACTCAAAGCGGGCCAGTTTGAAGAAACTTTCTAGGTTTCCCGAGAGGTCCGCACTTTGTTGGTGTCTGTATGCTTCAACGCAATTAGTCAGTTTACGAAAACGGTTGCCATCCTTTGTTCTCAATAAATGTTTTGATTGGTTACTTTTCTTCAAAGTGGCCCGCTTTGCATTGAGTAGTTGCACTGTAATTATGTTGTATGGATGGATTTATTAGTCAGAGAGTTAATCAGTGGGTGGTGGGGTATAATATTTCCATTTCATTTTAATATAATTATTTCAAACAAAACAAAATTTGCTATTCATTGTTAAATATAGGTTGAACTCGGAAACAGAACAAGACTAAGTCACAGCACACATTTACATGGCAGCGGTCTACATAATTATTGAAATGAATCACAAGCTTCTGTGATAACCCAGAAAGTACAGTCACTGAGGACAATGATGTGTATATTTTTGCATTTATTTTGCTTTTCTAGGTAAACATAAACCCCGCCTATCAAGTTACAGAAGTGGAATATGCTCTGAAAAAGGTAACTTAACATACTTGCTGTTATTTTATGTTTAACAGTGGCAGTCACCCCAACATGATTCACGCTGCCGGACCAGACTGGAGCTTTGTTGACTTTCAAATTTTTCATGAAGGGTACATAATGGATGTATACGTGTTTTTTTTTTTAATTTTAGGTTGGCTGCAAAGCTCTCATCATGGCTGACCAGTTCAAAACCCAGGATTACTACAACATGTTAACTCACATTGTACATGAGCTGCCGCATTCAAAGCCAGGAGATCTCTTCAATGAAAGGTTAGTGGCAGATCTAGGAAGGAGAGGAGCATCCCCCCCCCCCCCCCCCCACCTTCTTTTTTGTTGAAAAATGTAAAACCAGAAGGGCCAAAAATAATTTATTGTTAGCCCCTCCTCCACCCTTTTTGAGCAAGAAAAGGCCTGCCTTCATTCCGGCCCCATTCTACTTTCACTTCCCCTTTTGAGCACTTATGTATCTGCCACTTAAGTTCAACCAATATCCATATCCCCTCCCTCCATGGAAGGTTTTTTCGTTTGAGCCCCACCCCCCTGGAATTTCCAGTTTAGCATCATACTTTCCTTTAAAAATTTTGGCGTTTGAGACCCCCCTCCCCCTTGGGGTGTGTATGGATATTTTCTAGAACTACACATTTCACTAATAGGACAACATCTTGTTGGTTAACATAATTATACTTTATTTTTATATTTAAATTGAAGGGGTTTTGTCACTGACTCTTTTCATTTTTTTTATATATTTATTTATTTACAACAAGAGCATTTATACAGGAGCATCTTATTTAGCTAGATACATTGTATTTATGGAGATCCTAGTGCTCTAATTTTATATTTATTGTCAGGATTATTAAAAAGGTAGAGTTACTAACATTATTCAGATGTTAATTTTGGTATTAGATTGTTGTTGCCAAATGAATACATACATACATACATATAACTTTATTTCAACTCGGATTTTAGATTAGCAAAATAAATAAATAAATAAATATGCTAGTATCTCCGAGTATATATTAGATCATTAGACAGTAGTTACTGTAATATTTTCTTGTTCTTTGTCATTGTCAAGCTACTGTCTGTAGAGACATATCCTGAGTCACTCAATGTTATGTATACCTATATCTGTTTTACAGTGTCTTTCAAATGGTTTGAAGTTGATGGTAGCAGTTAGTGAAGCTAAAATAGCTTACGCAAAGGTAGTTAGAAACAGGTATGCAGGTACATTTGGTCACCCTCAATATCATAACAATGTATTTAATACCTGTCAACATGGTGCTACTTACAGTCATTCTGGATTTGCACTAATTGGCTTTTAGAACATAAACAATCTTGTAGCTGTTTTATATTCTTGTTATACGTATTGCTCAGTGGTTGCATGTAGATCCATTTTCATCCTCGTTCCCAGAGCTCCTCGTTTTTTTTCTTTGCACCGGAAACGAGTAGTCCTGGTCGCAAGGAAAAAATCGAATTTTTTCATTGGCTGATAAAAAATGAATGTGCAACACGAATTAATGAATGGATGTCCGGAATTTTTGGACATCCGGTAACGGCTGAGACTAGAGCCTCCGTTTCGCCAACCACATGACCAAAAGAAACGGAGGATCTGGGAACGAGAATGATCCATATTGTAATGTACTTGTTCTTGATAGATGGTAAAGCCGTGCAGGCCCAAAACTGGCCCACTGCTGACTGCTGGAGCTTATCCTGGTTTCATGAAGCCGACTAGCTAGAAGTACATGTATTGCTACTCCCCCTGGGTGGGATGCTAGTCCAACGCCATGTTACCCCCCAGCATTTTGTTAGGTAGCCCTGACAGTTTGCCGGTACTTATTTATACTCCTGGGTGGAGAGAGGAACTGTGAGAGTTAAGTGCCTTGCCCAAGGACACAACACAGTGATCCCGGCCAGGGCTCGAACCCAGACCGCTCGATTCGGAGTCCAACGCGCTAACCAATTAATAGACCACCGCATCTCCCAGGTTGAGGAACATTTAAATTGCCTTTTTGACAGTATCAACAAAACCCTGGCCTTGTAAATTAACACTGTAAATTTTCAGTTGCCACGAAGATACACATTGCTTAGCAAAATCTCTGCCAAAAACTGCTGACTCATATTTTTGGAGATCTATCGATGTCATCAACAGGTTTAACTGGTTTCTTACCCCCACCCCATCATCCTCAGAAAATGGCAGCGCCATGATTTATGAAAATTTATAATCTCCTCTGTAGGCTTCCTGATCTGAAGCTGGTAGTGGTGGCTAGAAAGAATAATGAAAGAGCATTCAGGTTGGTATTTTGTCAGTTCTTCAGCTGAACCTTGCCCAGGCAGGCTTCATTGTAACCACATGATTTTCAGTTACAATAATACTGGTATGTTAAACACACTATTTCAGTGGCACAATGGCATTTCAAGAGTTAATGGAGACAGGAGGAGCAGAAGAGAAAAAGCAGCTGCAAAAATTACAAAGTGAACTTCAGTGTGATGATCCAATGAACATTCAGTTTACTTCTGTAAGTTGACAACATTTTATAATGTAGTACGTAAAGATACATATTATAGACATGCAGATATATATGTACTTAATATCTCACTCTTTCACTTATTTGCCTACTTGTGAGTTATCAAGCTGAACACGACAAGGGGATAACTTGGATATAAACAACCATCATGGTGTGGTTTTTCAAGGGAACCACATACAAGTCAGAGCATATTAAACGTTTTTCATCGTCAAACGAAAAAGAGCAAGCAAGCAAGGTTTATTTTGCCAAAATGGTTTTCCTAATTAAATGTTTTGTGTTTTTAAACAGGGCACAACTGGCAATCCCAAAGGAGCTACACTCTCTCATCATGGAATTCTGAATAATGCATATTTTGGTGGAGAAGTGTTGAATTATGACGAGGTAATAATAAGAACACAAAAGCAACATTGTTGTGTATGAGTCCCTTTCTAGTTCTTGCAGGGTTGCTCCTGAAGCTATTATGGACTGAAAATTAAAAATGGATTTCAAAAAATTATCATTGGAAGAGACCCATTTATGGGGAATGCTTCTTTTAGATCATCCTCTCTTGGCTTGTCATGCTCTGTTTTGTAGAGAAAATGTTTGTTAGTATAGTTACAGTAATGGTACACATGGCATGGGTTATTTATGGCATTTTGTTGATTTTAGTATTCCAGAATATGTATCCCTATTCCACTTTATCACTGTTTTGGAATGACAGTTGGAAGGTACAGTAAGCAAAACTTTGAATTAATATTTTTCTATTAAATATTGAAGTTCACGGTCACTAAACAAAACGACAAACAAAATAATTATCATTCAGTAAACGATATTTCGTTGAGTGCAAACGATATTTCGTTGAGTGCAAACGATATTTCGTTGAGTGCAAACGATATTTCGTTGAGCGCAAACAATATTTCGTTGAGCGAAAACGATATTTCGTTGAGTGCAAACGATATTTCGCTCGAAATATCGCTGAGTACCACATCGAATTTCGCTCTCATTACTTTTGCACAGTACTGTAGCTTATTGTGCACATATGAATCCGATGTCAAATACTTTCCGCCAGGATTAATTGAGTCTGAAATATCCACAGTCAGTCAACTAAAGATACCAGACAAAAGATTTCACTGATAAAATGTGAGGAGATACAGTTGCGCTCAGCTCTGGGAATTGTGCAGTCGCACATTTCCATTCACTTTGACTCTACATTCAAATGTATGAAAAACTGCAAATGCGACTGCCAATGCATCTACATCACTCCAATTTGATCGGGAAAATTTATTTTTTAACGTTTTATTTCAGTTTAATGAGCATTATCTATGGAACCACTTCAGTTTATCCATCTCGCGGGTTTGACCCTGGAGCTGTGCTAACAGCCATTCAACAAGAAAAGTAAGTTGAGATATTTTTCTGTTTGAACGTTAAAAATGCGCCGAAACTGTAATAACTGTATATGTATGAACGAAAGGAAAGCAAGCAAGCAAGACTCACAAATGAGAGTTGCAGAGAATTCAAACCCTCGCTCTCGTTTGGCCTGAAACCTCTCCGGCACGTATTCTCGGCGACTCTCATGCGCTCTCATTGTGAATTTGAACATGTTCAAATTTTTCTTGAGAGTTGTCGAGAGTTTTCTCTTGTTTGGCCCGAGCTGATGATAGTCGCCGAGAGTTGAAAGAAACTCTTGTGCAACTCTCATCCTAATCTCGTACCCAGATGTTCTCGCTCTACGGGGTTGAGAAGATCTGGGTACGAGATTAACTCTCATCCTTCCACTCTCGGCGACTCGCATTCTCATATAATCTCATTTCGCCCGGCTTTTAAAAGAAAGAAAGAAATGTCACTACTACAAGTAAGTCTGTCAGTTATAACTGAATACAAGTTTAAAGCTGCCAAAACAAAGTCCACTTTTGTTTTCAGGTGTACATCCCTCTATGGCACACCTACAATGTTTATCGATGTTCTAAATCATCCTGCTTTCGACAAGTTTGATGTCAGCAGTCTGCGTACAGGTTAGTGAGTGAAAGTTAGTCATGTTTTGCACTGTGTTGACTGACCCAAGCGAGTTTCCTCTCTCGCTGTAGCTGACGGCTGTAATATTATTAAGATTAAAGTCATTGGCAGGGCTATTCACTACGGTGGCAAAAAGTTGTAGATAAATTGTACTGACCAAGTTAGTCTGGGAATGGGAGAGGTTGCCGATAAGTTACGCGCGTACAGTTGTTAGCTATTTGATTGACTGAGAGGTTAAGCGGTTACTTTTGTAGGCTTGTCATATACATACATATATATCAAAACTAAGTGAATGTAAGTCGTATGATACGTTCCGGTTTCATTTGAATTCTCAACTTTCAGGCATAATGGGTGGTTCACCGTGTCCAATTGAGATTATGAAGCAAGTTTTGACAAAACTACACATGCCTCAAGTCACGGTAAGTATTGAATGCTGAGTAGAACGTCAGAAAACACGTTATCACATCAGACCGATTAAATCAAATGCAAATAAACCAATGAGCCAATCAGAACTCGATGTAAAACGTGTAACCGGTGCCAAGCGCGGGAAAACATGTAACCGGTACCAAGCGCGGGAAAACGTGTAACCTGTGCCAAGCGCGGGAAAACACGCGTAATCCAAAAACCTAGCATGTTTGCTCCGATTGATTGAAGCACGCTGCATGAGATTCAGTAACCAATCACAGCTCAGCAAACGTAAAGCCAAAACAATCACGTGATTACTTCTAGGAACTAGGCAAAGTTCATATCAAGCCATTTGAGTTGAATATTGCTTATGACTATTTTCAGATCTGCTATGGTTTGACAGAATTAAGTCCAATTTCCACACAGACAATGATGGATGACCAATAGATTTGCGCGTTTCAACCACTGGACGAGTTCACCCCAATAATGAGGTAGGTTGTTGTTGTTGTTGTTGTTGTTGTTGTTGTTGTTGTTGTTGTTGTAGGTAGGGCCGGTCATAACATCTATTCCGCAGGGTAAACAATATCGTGGAAATCGATTTTGAAAGTCAACTGGAAAGACTGTCAGAGACGATTCTGGACGTGGCCTGTGTGCCTACCGCTTGTTAGCCTGCGTGGCAGGCGTAGATCGCGCGACGCGTCCGAACTCCTCTCCTCCCTCCCCTTTCTACGCCTGTCACGCAGGCTAACCGCTTGTGTAGTTTGTGAATCTTTACGGCTTTCACATCTCCTATTCTAGGCCAAAATCGTGGACAGTAACGGCCATGTTGTACCCATCAATACTGCCGGGGAGATTTGCTTTCGAGGATACAACGTTATGCTGGGATACTGGGAGGATAAGGAAAAGACTGACGCCTGCATTGACCCCAGCGGTTGGTTCCATTCCGGGTTAGTACTTCATGATATATTTTGAAGGGAACATGTTATCTCGTATCAAAACTAAGAAAGACTTTTAAAAAGTCTTGTGAATACTTAAATTTTATTATTGTATTTTGAAGGGATATAGCGACAATGGATGAAAACGGATACGTTAAGGTCATTGGAAGAATAAAGGTAAACTTACAAGTAAAATAAAATCTGCCACCGAGTCATACATGTACATATAAGGCTTGTGCTTAACTGCGGTTTCCTTAGAGTAAAGCGACTAGGAGTATTGCTACTCCCCCTGGATGGGATGCTAGTCCATCGCAGGTTCTCCCCCCCCCCCCCCCCCCCCCCCCCCCCTCAAGTTGTCCTAACGATTCACCAGTATCCATTTATACTTCTGGTGGAGAGAGACACTGGGAGAGTAAAGTGAACTCTGACATTTTCCCGTATCCGTTTTGAGACAATAGTAGTTTGCTATGCCTTGTATTTCTTTTTGGCAATATATCTTGGTAGAGTTCATTCGTTCGTGATACTGAATCTATTGATATGATTTTAAATTTGTTTACATTTTAGGATCTGATCATCCGTGGAGGAGAGAATATTTATCCAACAGAAGTGGAACAATTTCTGTACAAACATCCTAAAATACAAGATGTACAGGTAGACGTTTGTGTGATTTAATCTCTCTTGATCTGAAGGCTACACGAGGTAGCGTTTTTGAGATGTTGTATTTTCGCGCACTGAACTGAGTAGCGGATCGCTTGTAGCCGTTGCGTTGCGCATGCGTTGTGGATTTTGTGGATTTGGGGAAGATTTCAGTTCACCGATCAGCGCGGACCAAACGAAAGAAAACTCTCGACGACTCTCAAGAAAAAATTGACCAGGTTCAAATTCTATGAGAGCGGGCGAGAGCGAGAGTTTGAACTCTCGGCAACGTTCGTTGGCCCGGGCTTTAAGCCTTTTTAGTCCTAATTCTTTCAAAGCAATTTTGTAATTTTGCTGCTATTTTAATTTTGTTTTCTTGTAGGTAATCGGCGTTCCAGATCATCGGATGGGAGAAGAAGTTTGTGCGTGGATCAAGTAAGAATTCACTTTCTCAAAATAAAGGAATTGCTTGCTTGGTTTTGTTTTGATTATAATTTTGACAACTTCTTCGCATCTTTTTGTTGGTTTCCAGACTTGTCAGTCAATCAAAAAACAACCGCACGTGCAGTTTATCAGCACGTGTTGAGAAATCCAACATTTTGCTCTCGAAATTAATATATATTTTTTTCCAATGGTTAACCTACACAGCGCTTTGACTTTATAGAGCGGTTTTCAATTGAGTATCGTGAAACCAAAATCAAAGCAATTACAATGGCCAATCACAACAAACGTAAACAACAAAACGAACCAATGAGAACTATTGGTTTTGGTTTTACATCTGATTGGTTGAATAGGTGGCGCGAGTTTTCTAAACCAATCACAGAGCGTAGCAACACTCGATTGAAAACCGCTCTAATAATTGATGAACGTTTCCTTTCAGATTGCACGCTGGTGAATCAGCCACACCCGAGGAAATAAAAGAGTTCTGTAAAGGACAGGTATGTTCATCAACTGAACTGGATTGGGAAGCGTGTGTGGCTTTGTTGAACGTTATTACCTCGCGCACTAACCGGCTGCTCTGCATTCATTTTCAGATTTCTCATTTTAAAATTCCCCGTTATATCAAGTTCGCTGATGAATTTCCTCTTACTGTAACAGGAAAGGTAAGAACATAGGGTATATCAACGCTCGGGGTACTTCCCCTTACGATGTAATGAGACAGATATTATTCAACTACTCGGGAAAGATTTCCCAGTTTTCCAAACAGAAGTCAAACCTATGATCTTCCGCACACCGGTCGGATGCTCTACCACAGAGCTACAGGAGACCCGTGGGAGCTTAGGCCATATAACCACAGTCAAACCTCTAATAACGGCCACCTCTCTACAATGGGCACCTCTCTACAACGACCACCTCTCTACAATGCATGGCCACCTCTACAACGGCCAGGATTTTTCGTCATGACCGTGCGCCGCCCATCCATACAATTTACTCTACCTCCCTTCAACGGCCAGTTAATTCTGCCCCTAGGTGGCCGTTGTAGAGAGGTTAAACTGTAATCACAAAGCAAGATAGTGACTCATAGTTCTGTTGTGTTTGTCAGGTGAAGAAATTTGTCATGAGAGAGAAAACAAAGGAAGAACTGAATCTTTAACCAAGAACAAACTTCGAGATGAACACGAGTCTAAACTGATTATCTCACTCTTACGATGGCTGGACCACACAACACACTCTCACACTATTTGGAATGTAGCTGTCTCTTGGGTCACAAGGGAGGGGTGGGAGAGGACGTTTTGAATGATCAGGATTCAAAGGAAAATACACTTTCCTAGCTCTCCACCCATATATCCGCTCTAAAGAATGGAAATGAAACTTTCTAACAGCGTGCAACGTCTGTCCTGCGGTATATTTCGCATTTTACATGAATGACAGTTGACGAAATTCTCTTAGAGATTTTTTGGACATATTTGACATGCACAAGAGGTGCAATATAGAATTTATATATTTTTTTTAATTTATAGAATGAACAGCAACAATAGATGTATTTTGAAATAAGTAGAAAAACACATTTGTCTTGAAATCTGTTTTTATTTTTTGTAAAAAAGGTGGTTTCAAAAACCATATACAATAAAATACTTTATAATATACTAACCATGGGATAATGCATTTTCAAGCAATTTGATTGGTTCCCTGCTCATGGTCTCAGAGGCAATATACCCTCTCTACCTTATTTGGAAATGCCGCGAAGTTCAAATGTTTTTGTTTCGGGGGAAAATGGAGGAACATTTTCGTATTTTTCAGTTTCCTCCTCGGAGAAATTCGACATTTTCCCTGTAATTTGTATATATAAAAACAATTATTCGCCTCAGGCTCGTGAATTTATAAACAATAGCCTCCATTTGGCGAGGAAATATGCTCGGATATTTGTCCGCGGACATTATCTGTATCTATCTGTTTCTATCTGTTTCGAGAAGCGAACAGTTTTCCGAGAGCGAAGCTCGAGGAAAACTGTGAGCTTCGAGGAACAGATAATGTCCAAGGACAAATGTCCGAGCATATTTTTGAAGCCAAATGGAGGCTATTGTAGTTATTATCCTTCAAATATTTTTTTCACAGGGCCGCTCTGTTTGCCGTGGAAGATCTCGGTAGGCCAAGGACGCCAAGCTGTTAAACATCAAAATAATTCTGTTGGCGTTCAAAAATATTTCTAGTCTGTTCAAAACAATCAGTTTTATTTAATTTAGCAATTTATTTGAGACGAAAATTGAACCTGGGAACGTGAAACGCAAATTTTCAAAACTGGGGAATATCACTTGGGGAATATCACCCGGATATTCCCCAGTTTTGGCTGCGTCACGTGACGTGTTTAGACCAATCGCGCGCGAGAAAAAATTTTGATGGATCATAATGGTGAATATTCACTTTGCCTTCTGCGAATAATTGTTAATTATTTGTACAAAGCAAAAGCATAATACACTGTATGATGGAAGGACGCGTTTTAGAAATCCTCGAAACATCAGGGCGCAGTTTTAGGCTCAGTGGTGTAAGTAAGCTGTGTAATGTAAGTGAGGTATATGAGAATAAACTAGAATTGAAAAAATTGGCTAATCCAAGATTAACGCCAGTCTGTAATGAAAAATGATTTGAAACAAATCGAGCCCATCAGTTTTGAAAGCTGTTAATTTACCTTGTCAACTCTGAGTTCATAATAAACTTAAAATATTTTCAGTTTGTATTTACGTTAAATATGATTTGTACTCTTCCGTGGCTTGCTGCCTGATGACGTATTTTATAACCTGAGAAAAGAAATAGCGTGATTACATGTAAAATATTAACAAGCTAGACGAGATAGAAACAATTAAAAAACTGCACAAATAAATCGAGCGCTTTTCCAATGACTGTCATATCTGACCAATCACAACAAACGCAGATAACGCAATGAACCAATCAGAACGCGTAGAAAAGACAAGCAACCATTGCCAAGCGCGGAAAAACGTGTAACCGCGGTAGCAAGCGCGGGAAAACATGCAGCCGAAAACACGCGGTTACGGGTTTTGGTTTTATTCCTGATTGGTCAGTGAAAAAGCAGCATGTTTGCTCTGATGATTACAGCATGCAACATCATTGTGACCATATAGTGCTCAACCAAGGCAAAGCTTTTAAAAGCAAGTTAATTACTTTCGACAATGGATCAAAAACCTCTCCAGTGCAAACAGATTTCGCAGTTATGAATTATCATAACCTGGCGAAATAAAAGATAAATATTACCTTTCCGGAAGCTGTCATAGGATATTCGTCAACGAATTTAATGTACCGAGGAATCTTGAAATAAGCAATCTGTTTGAAGGGAAATGCGTTAAATTAGATCGGATTATTCACGATTGATATTAGCCTTGTAAATCAACAGTAAATCAACAGTAAATCAACAGTAAATCAACACAAGAAGATTATTAGTAATATAAGGGTCATAAATTTATCATAGGAGTCGCTTATTATAAGGAACCAGTCAGATATATTAGAGTTGTAGTAAATAGGACGAGAAAGGGCGCGAAAAGTTGCGGGGCGGGGACCAAACTGCTTTAATCTGATTGGTTAAAAGCACACGGATCCTGTTCTGATTGGTTAATCGTCTCATCAATGTACAGCGTGTCAATGCCACAGATCTCACCTGATCCTTGCAGAAATCTTTAATGTCTCCAGCAGTCATGGTTTCGCCGTCTCTTAGCCTATTGAGAAACCCAGGAAAAAGTTATAATCAATAAATAATACAAGCCATTGTTCTACCAGAATCCACCGTAATTTTTTTTTTTACGCCCACTTCAAGATGGTGGGAAGATGGCGGCGCTAAGACTTTTTCCACAAAAAAGGGAACACAGTTCATGAATTGAGTTGATTCGAAGCCACAATAACCTTATTCCGCCCTAGCACAACACAATCGAGCCGCTAGCTACCCGAAACACTAATTTTTAACGCAATAACGTGCTCCCGTAACATACGTCAAAACTGACCAATACTAAACAGTCAGTACTACGAACGAATCATAAAATCGCTACTTAACATCAAAATTTAAACCATGTTTTAACCCCAACCAGTAAAACGTTGGCTAAACTCAAATTTTAAACTGTTGATAAACCCGAAACAACATTTAGTCGCTTATTAAAAAAATACAAAATGTAAATGGCCGCCATCTTGAAGTGGGCGTAAAAAAAAATTTCGCCCGTCACGGGCAATTTTTTTCTATGCCCACTTCAAGATGGCGGCGTTACTAGTAAAACTTTTTCCACAAAAAAGAGAACACAGTTCGCGAATTGAGTTGTTTCGAACCCACAGTAACCTGATTGCCTAGCACAACATAATCGAGCCGCTAGCTACCCGAACCACTAATTTTTAAGGTAATAACGTGCTCTCATAACAATCCCTTATATTCTCTTGACTCCAACTATTTTTTAACCCCAAACAGTAAACCGTTGGTTAACATCAAATTCTAAACTGTTGACTAACCTGAAAAAATATATTTAGTCGTTTAAAAAATTACAAGACGTAAATAGCCGCCATCTTGAAGTGGGCGTAACAAAAAATTGCCCGTTACGGGCGTTACGGAGTAAGAGGGGCGGGCCTCTATTGTAACAGCAAATCTCACGCTACAGTTGACTTACTTGATCCAAGCACACACCTCTTCTCCAAGTCTCTCGTCAGGCACGCTGATTACCTAACAGATCGACAAACCAATAGTCAACTTCCTACATGAGGATAAGGTTAAAGTCTTTTTGCAAGCCTAAGTGAATTATCGAGAGACGCGGTAGCCTAGCTAATGGTTAGCGCGTTGGACTCCGGACCAAGCTGTGCGGGTTCAAGTCCTGGCCGGGGTCAGTGTGTTGCGTGCATGGACAAGGCATTTACTCTTACAGTCCCTCTCTCCACCCAGGAGTATAAATGGGTACCGGCGACAAAATGCTGGGGGTAACCTGCGATGGACTAGCATCCCATCCAGGGGAGTAGCAATACTCCTAGTCGCTTTATGCTACAGAAACCGAGATAAGCTTCGGCAGTGGTGGGCCACTAGGCTAATGAAGACTTTTACCTAAGTGTCTTATCAGGCCGGCGCTTGACTTCGTTTCCCGTAGCATGAAGTGACTAGGAGTATTACTACTCCCCCTGGCTGGGTTGCAGGTAACCCTCAGCGCATGTTTGTCAGACCCATAATACTCCTGTGTGGAGAGAGGCACTGTGAGAGCAAAGTGTCTTGCCCAAGAACACTACAACATAATGACCCAGGCCAGGGCTCGAACCCGGACCGCTAGATCCGAAAGCGCGAACCAGAAAGTCACCGCGTTTTGATGCCACTAAACCAGTATTGTTGCCACCATGTATTGCAAAATTTTCCCGAATTGTTGAAGTGGATACAAATATCAAACAGACTATATCCTGTAGTTTCTTACCTGTACATCTTGTATTTTAGGGTGAGTGTGCAAAAAATATTCAATTTCAGCTGGATAAACATTCTCTCCTCCACGTGAGATTAAGTCCTGTTGAATAATTTAATTTCGAATTATTCATCAAACGAACGAACTAACGAACGAACTAACTAACTAACTAACTAACGAACGAACGAACGAACGAACGAACGAACGAACGAACGAAACGAACGAACGAACGAACGAACGAACGAACGAACGAACGAACGAACGAACGAACGAACGAACGAACGAACGAACGAACGAACGAACGAACGAACGAACGAACGAACGAACGAACGAACGAACGAACGAACGAACGAACGAACGAACGAACGAACGAACGAACGAACGAACGAACGAACGAAAACGAACGAACGAACGAACGAACGAACGACGAACGAACGAACGAACGAACGAAACGAACGAACGAACGAAACCACCAACCAACCAACCAACTTATACCGGGGCAAGCGCGGAATATCCTGTGGCTTTGTCTCATCTTTGATTCGCGTCAAAGGTGAGACAAAAATGGATGACTATCTTTGACAGAGGTTCAAAGGTAAACAACACAGTGACAACACCTTTGATATCACCTTTGACAAGCATTTGACACGCGTAACAGCTTTGACCGCAATCAAAAGTACCTTTGACCAAGTCAAAGTCAAATTTGGCAGCACAATTGTTCCACCTTTGACTAAGGTCAAAGGCGTACTATCTTTGACCAAAGTCAAAGACAGCCTTTGCCAAATTTGATCTACAGTCAAAGGTATGGCAAAGACACCCTTTGCCCACCTGTGACATGCGTCAACGTCAAAGACGGCCTTTGTCACCTGTGACCTGCGTCAAAGGTATGGCAAATACGGCCTTTGTCACCTGCCTTAAGTCAAAGGTGTGGGTGAAAGACAATTTTTCGTGCAGTATAGTCTTATACCCAAATAACGGCTGCAAGGGAGACTGCGAGGGAGACTAGGGTACATAAATTAAAAACCCCAGCCAGCTCAGAGTAACCTTAATCTTGGTTGAACGCCCTGAGAAGATCCTGGAGACTGGTTGGCGGACTTGTACAACGACTCTGAAATGATTTAGGAAAACAACGTATATTTACAACATACCTTCAATCTTCCCACAATTCTCAAGTATCCGTGTTCGTCCATTGTTCCAAGATCCCTATGCCAAAATGGTGGGTACATAAAACAGATAGTCAGTTGACAGAATTTGTAACGTTTTCAATTAATTGTAAAAAGAATACTGAGAAAACTGCTCTCTTAATTCTTCTTTATGTAATATCATTTAGCGGTTTGGATAAAAGCTGGTTAGCTATATATTGAAATGAATACCAGCAGACAATGACCTGCTATTCTTGGCACCATGCCCCGACCGAGGCTATACGCACGTGTTCAGATCACCTCATCTTATACATAAAAACTCTCACCCGGTGTGCAGCCAACCAGTTGGCTCAATAGTTTTTTCAGTCTGTTCCTTATCTCCCCAATATCCTAGCATGACACAATACCCACGGATACATACTTCCCCAGGGTATTGACGAGCACTACATTTCCCTCGTAGTCCACAATCTTTATCTGTTGAAAAACAAAGTATGGACTATAACGTTTGATGGTTTATATTTTTATGTCTCCAAGAAACGTAGATTTAATGGTTCACACAAAACCTTTTTGGCTGTTTTGTCACGCAACGCTTCTCGGAGAAGCGTTGCGTGACGTCCCAAATAACGGCTGCAATGGAGACTACAAGTCCACTGACATTGTGCGCACATTAGCAACCAAACCTGGTCATGCGCATTTCTGCAGACTAAAGGCAGCCCGCTGTAGAAATGATGTCACATCTGCAGACATCTTTAACTGATTAGTAGAATAAACCACCTGCTTTCAAGATGGCGGCGTTAAGACTTTTCCACAAAAAAGGGAACACAGTTCATGAATTGAGTTGATTCTAACCCACAATAACCTTATTCCCTAGCACAACACAATCGAGCCGCTAGCTGCCCGAAACACTAATTTTGAAGGCAATAACGTGCTCCCGTAACATGCGTCAAAACTGACCAATACTAACCGGTTTACTGCGAACGAATCATAAAATCGTTACCTAACATCATAATTTAAACCATTTTTTAACCCCACACAGTATAAAAACGTTGGCTAAATTCAAATTCTAAACTGTTGATTAACCTGAAACAATATTTAGTTGCTTAAAAAAATACAAAATGTAAATGGCCGCCATCTTGAAGTGGGCGTAAAAAAAAAATTGCACCGGTGGCCTAGTGCCGGGTTACTGCGCTGGCCTGGCCGGGTTGATGTGTTGTGTTCTTGGGTAATACGGAGTATATAAATGGGTACAAATAAAGTAAGCAAGGCTGATACTACGTAGAACACTAATTAACGCGACAACGACATGATAGAGTCCAAACTGAAAGCCAAATGCTTTTATAAATTGGTACCGGAGAATTGTTAGGGCAACCTAACAACATTCTGGAGGATTACCTGCAATGGACTAGCATCCCGTCCAGGGAAAGTAGCAATACTGCTAGACGCTTCGTGCTACGCCTGGGGGGGGGGGGGGGAGAGGTAGGTGCCGGCACTGATGAGCCACGAGAGTCGCGCGAAAGCCGCGACAAGTCTTACCTCTGTGTGGGGATATACCTTTCCCACTGTGGATACCTTTGTTTCCATAGGTTCGTCAATTGATGTTTGAGTAACTAGCGTGGTTTCCGTCAAACCATAAGCCAGCTGGAAAAGAAAGAATATTGGACTCTCTATTGACTACTGATCGATTTAGCCTAAATTTGTTTAAGTTCGTCGTTCGTAGTCCGTCTCAATCTTCCCCATTGTTAACCAACCTAGTTTCTTTTTCGGTTTATTATTACTTTATAATTGGTGTTATTCTACCTTGACCCTTTCACTATACTCCCAAGAGTGCTAAAAACTGGGAGAAAAATCATGAATTTCTTTTTGCAAAATTGTCAAAAACAAACAGTACCACATGAAAGTCCTGCTCAATAGTTTTCATTTGAATAGTTACACACTAGGGTTTCATCCACAGACTTAAAATTTAGACCCACCTTGTACAGTATAATAAACAGTACCACATGAAAGTACTGCTCAATAGCTTTCATTTGAATGGTCACACACCGGCTAGGGTTTCATCCACAGACTCCCGAAAGGTACAACCACAGTTATTGACTCGTGGTTTGACTCTGGGAGCCGGCGAAAGGGTTAATGAACTACGTGTATTATTTTGAGGTTTCCTTCGATTTGTAGGCTATTTTGTACATCACAAATAACGGCTTAATATCATGGAATAACTCGAAACTGAAGCATGAATATTTCCCTTAGAGAACTTAACCGTCCGAAACTAAACTACTTATTAACTTTTGTGATTTCAAGAGAGAAGCAGCTGACTGGGCACGGGGCGAGGTTTGGAACAAGAAGGGATTGGGGCAAGAAGAGGATGCGGCGCCCCAGTCCCCTCTCGTCCATACCCGTGCCATGCTGCTCAAACGCTCGTTTGATCTTAAGAGAGAAAACGGGCATTACAAGCAGTCTAGTCTGACGCCGAAGAAAGAGACCACATTTACCGTTAACTGAGGAACGTTCAACGTGGATATAACTTCTCTCATTACTTCTGTAGGACAAGTTGTAGCACCAGTCAGGCCTACAAATCAACAGAAACAGAAAACGGACGATCAATTCCAACCTTAATTGCCTTGCAACTATCAAAAACGCACGTCCTATCTGACAGTGTCAGAGGTCTATACCTCTGACAGTGGCTGACAGTGGTCGTAACTAGAATGTATAGCCCAAAATCAGATCAGACGTTACCCTGACCCACAAAAGAAAGCTAACCATTCTCAGGGCTATATAGTAACTTGAGCTAACTGGAGTGCTATAGTAGGCTAACTGGGGTGATATAGTAGGCTAACCGCGGTGCTATAGTAGACTGATCTGATTTTGGCCTATCCATTTAAGGGGTAGCCCTCTGACAGTGTACATGTTTTAGCACAAACAGTCATTAAGACGTTGTCTTGGTATTTTTTGCCTTTGTAGAATTTGTAAATCAATAAAAACATCATTAAAAAAGTCACTGTTACCTTTCTTTAAGCTTGACAAGTCGTACTTCTTCAAATCAGGATGGGCCAGGATATCAATAAACATTGGAGGAGTTCCATACAAACAGTCACACCTGTAACGACAAACAAATAAAGTGACTAACGTAAATGGAATTGGGCTCTTTGGCAAATGCGCAGAACATTATGATACCTAACAACCTCTTCAAACAGAAAGACAACCACATAAAATACAATATCGGTCTATTCAGTCGTGGGAACAAGTGCCGGTTTTGGCAAATCGTCGGTGAAGCACTCGAAGAGTTTCCGAATCTATTTATCCAATCAGAAACCAGCGCGAGCACTCACGAGTACTCCGAAAGCAATCGCGCCAGCAAATACGTCATGTTGCTTAGCAACTTCGGGAACAAACCCCGCGGGCTCAGTTCCGTCTCGAAGGCGGGATTTCGACTGGTACTTGTTCCCCGACTGTTCAACTCAAAGCAAGAAGAACAAAAGTAACAGCTGATGGCGAGACGAGACGGGAGCGAGCCCGCGGTTTTCGTCCCCGAAGTTGCTAAGCAACATGACGTATCCTTATTGCTCTATGTTGGCGCAATTGCTTTGCCGAAAACGGCACTTGTTTCCCCAACTGAGTAATAAGCCACCTTTTCAGAGACGTGATGGAAGACATTTTAATTCTTCCGTTTCTGACTTACTTTTCATTGTGAATCGCTTTCAGTATAGCAGTGCTGTCGTATCCTCGTGACGGGTACACAACAGTAGCTCCCCACACTGCACTAACCAAACTAAAATATGAAAGAAAAAAGAAAACAGTTCAGAGCGATTTTCATTCGAGTGTCGTGAAAACAAAACCAAAGCAGTCACAATGGCCAATCACAACAAACGTAAAACAATGCAATGAACCAATCAGAGAACTCAAACCAGATGCACGTAACCGGCGCTAAGCGCGGCAAAACGCGTGCCACCAAGTAACGATTGGTTTTAGTTTTAGCACCTGATTGGTTGAGAAGGTGGCGCGAGTTTTTTAAACCAATCACAGAGCATAGTAAAGCAAAACCAAAGCAATTCAGCGACGTTCATCTACATTCAGCGATTACTTTCGACATTCAATTGAAAACCGCTCTACAAGAGTGGGTAAGTAGATATTTGCTCAAGACTGTAACTGAAATGTAAAAAAAAGTGCAACTTTAGTTTCAGCGCTTTATTCCATTTTCTGTAGCAATGTAGCGACTAGGAGTATTGCTACTCGCCCTGGATATGATGCTAGTCCATCGCAATGTTAACGATGAAAGTTTGGAAATGAAAACAATTAAAATAATAATAAAAATGTGCGATTAGCTAGAGTGACTATTTTAATAGTTTTCCTTTCGAAATTGTCATGTATATCTGACCATATCTACTACGTTTTATAGCTTCGTCAAGTAATGCTAAAAAAGACCACGTACTGTCTGTATAATTAGACGGCAAGCTTGAGGTTTCTATCGGCTGATACTTGGCGAGGGGCAAAGCCCCGAGTCAACTATCAAAGTCGATAGAAACCGAGAGCGAGCCGTCTAATTGTTTTAGCATAACCCAGTGGCTGATCTATTAAACATAGAATATCGATAAAAACTGACTTATTGATGGTTTTGTTTAATACTTTTTGGCCGTAATGCACGAAAAACTGTGCGCGCGCTCCGAGAGCCGTCTATCGATCGATAGTAGGTGCCTGTGTAGCCAATCAGATTGCGAGTTTGTCAATAATCAGCCCTCAGTTAGCATAACCCAGTGACCGACTATTACGGCAAACTCGCAATCTGATTGGCTACGCAAGGGTAGTCTAATTTTTGGATAGACTGCCCTGGGAACGCGCGCAAGTAAAATTGCCGAAATCACAAACCAAAACTAGACTGAATAAATCACTTTCACTGAACGTTTTCGTTGAATAGATCGGTGTCTGAGTTATGCTAAAACAATTAGACGGCTCGCTCTTGTTTTCTACCGATTTTCGCCAACTATCAGAAACCTCGAGCTTGCCGTCTAATTGTTAATAATCTAACATTTATAAGAGACCATCAAAATCTATTTTAGCTCGTAAAGCGCCATTCTTTTATTTGACTTTTTAGTCCGTTCATACTGAGTAACCAACTATATAACAAGATAAAAATAACGATACTTAACCTGGTTATCGTGACACCGGCAGCGTGGAAGAGAGGGAATGGGCTACACACTCTTGTTGGCTGTATGCAAAACAGGAATACAGCATGTTAGAAAAGAACATTACAACGATCGGGATACTTTGGGGAGTGTCGTTAAAGTATTGTATCGTAAAAGTATTGTATACTTTCTCTAGTAGTAGTAGTAGTAGTAGTAGTAGTAGTAGTAAGTAGTAGTAGTAATTTATTTAACCACATGTCACGGATGAGTTCGAGACTTGTTAAAACGTGAACGTGCAAAATACAGAATAAGACATCTAATAAAATTGAACTATACGTTAAAATCTAAGATAAACACGATGATGATGAAATAGGCTAAATGAGAAGCTTTGTCTAGCTTTCTACCCTTGTTTTCCGTTTCCTTTAATTGCTGTAATTATTTATTGTAATCTAGGCTTTAATTTTCATAACGCGTCCACTTCTAACTTTTATGTCTAGGGTTAGACGTAAGCCTAAAACCAAAGTAATTATAACTGCAGTCGGACACGGACACCTCCCGTAGACGGACACCTCTCTTAAGCGGACACTTGGTCATGTATCCAGCTACATACAAACACTACAATTTTAACCTCCCATAAGCGGACACCTCTCTTAAGCGGACACGTTTTCTGGTCCCGAGGGTGTCCGCTTACGGGAGGTTCGACTGTATATAGCAAATCCGAGCAAATCTGAATCACACAATAAATAGCGTCAGGGACCAATCAGAAGTTGAACAAAATGGCTGCTGGGAAAGTCGCGTAAAAGCGCGGGAAAAGATGCATTAGTCAAATCATGATTGTTGTTCGTTGTTTGTTTTTTACCTTAATTATTTAGCCGAAAATACACAATGGGTTTGAACCCCTTGCAAGATTTTTTGGAGAAATTAACGATAAAGCCCACAAACACAAAAACAAATCAAACACATACAGTCGAACCTCCACTGACGGCCACTTCCCTACAACGGCCACCTCTCTACAACGGCCAGGATTTTTCGTCCCAACCGTACACCGGTACATAAACTTTACTCTAAATTAAAACCTCCCTACACCGGCCACCTCTCTACATAGTACAACGGCCAGTTATTTTGGCCCCAAGGTGCCCGTTGTAGAGAGGTTGAACTGTTACGTTCGTAAGTCATTATTCAAGCACTCTTACGATAAAATAAACAATTAGCAGCCACTCAGTTACATAGAGCGTTGCCTTTCACCTAACCTCGCTGAAGTTCATGGTTTGTCCAATGATGAACGCGTTGTTCACCAACGAGTGATGAGTCAGCATGACGCCTTTAGGATGTCCTGTGGTACCCTGGATAGCACGGAAAGTTTAAAATAAAACATCATGTGAAAAGTAGGGTAGGGAAGCCTTTTTGAGAACAAATTATTTTGTTAAAAAGTGCTAGTTGAGAAAAAATAGAAGTTTCCGAACTCTTTCATTTGTTCCATACGCATGCGTACTCTAAATTGACCATTTGTCCCACATGGTTTGGCGCATCACGTTCAATATACCGCCGGTCTTCATGTACACCGGCAACTCTGGTTTTCCTTCAAACACGCATAAATCTTTCGCCTTTTACTAAAGATTTCCGTGGAGGAGAATAAGTGAATGAGTCTATAGACCAATTTTTTCGTTGCCCTGTCTTTTGGCGGGGCTACTAACAACTCAAAAAAGTCTAACAGAACTGCACATTCAATCAAATTTTCTTTCATTATGAATGGTTGTTTAGCAACAACAACAACAACAATTTTATTTGCATTTTAGTTCGATCGCGAGAATTCTGCGCATGAGAAATGAATCTGAACAGAACAAATTGGTGCGCCAGCACAATAGTTTTACAGGTTTAAGCCATCATACGGTTGATTTTTTTCGCTCCAACTTGGTTAACTGCTGGTAAAAAAGCGAGCAGTTTCTGGAAGCGAGATTACAATTGTAAGAGAGTTTAGCCCAACTCCGATACGCATGCGTGCTCCAGAAGTAATTGTGAGGTTTATTTGTCCCACATGCTTTAGGCGCATCACCATTCAACATACCGCCGCTCTTTGCTTCTAACGGGAACTCTGGTTTTCCTTCAACACGCATAAATCTTTCGCCTTTTACTAAAGATTTCCGTGGAGGAGAACAACTGAATGAGTCTATAGACTAATTTTTTTGTTGCCCTGCCTTTAGGCGGGGTTCCTAACAACTCCAAAATGACAGAAACAGGACTGCACATTCAATATCCCAAGCAAATTGTTTTCTTTCATTATGCATGGTTGTTTAGTTCGATCGCGAGAATTTGGCCCATGAGAAACGAATCTGTGAAAAAAATTGGCGCGTGTCAGCACAATAATTTTACATAGTTACATAGTTTAGTGGGGGGGGGGGGGGGGGGGGGGTTCGTTCCAACTTGGTTATATAAAACGCTGGTAAAAAAAGAGCGGGAAGTTTCTGGAAACGGGATACAATTATAAGAGAGTTTGGACCAACTTCGATACGCATACGTGTTCCAGAAGTAATTGTGAAATTTTTTTGTCCCACATGGTTTAGCGCATCACGTTCAACATACCGCCGGTCATTGTCTGTACCGACAACTCTGGTTTTCCTTCAACACGCATAAATCTTTCGCCTTTACTAAAGATTTCCGTGGAGGAGAACAACTGAATGAGTCTATAGACTAATTTTTCGTTGCCCTGCCTTTTGGCGGGGTCCTAACAACTCAAAATGACAGAAACAGGACTGCACATTCAATATCCCAAGCAAATTTTTCTTTCATTATGCATGGTTGTTTAGTTCGATCGCGAGAATTTGGCCCATGAGAAACGAATCTGAGAAAAAAATTGGCGCATGTCAGCACAATAACTTTACATACATAGTTTAGTGGGTTTTTTTTCGTTCCAACTTGGTTATATAAAACGCTGGTAAAAAAAAAGAAAAGAAAAGCGGGACGTTTCTGGAAACGAGATACAATTTAATAAGAGAGTTTGGACCAACTTCGATACGCATGCGTGTTCCAGTTTTTTTTGTCCCACATGGTTTAGCGCATCACGTTCAACATACCGCCGGTCATTGTCTGTATCGACAGCTCTGGTTTTCCTTCAATACGCATAAATCTTTCGCCTTTTACTAAAGATTTCCGTGGAGGAGAACAACTGAATGAGTCTATAGACTAATTTTTCGTCGCCTTGCCTCTCGGCGGGGCTCCTAACATCAAAAGAACAACAACAGCACTGTACATTCATCAAATTTTCTTCATTATGAATGGTTGTTTAGTTCGATCGCGAGAATTCTCATATGGTTGATTTTTTTTCCGCTCCAACTTGGTTGACTGCTGGTAAAAAAGCGAGCAGTTTCTGGAAGCGAGATTACAATTGTAAGAGAAACACTATGTTGATTATTAACTCAGAGTTGATAAAGGTAAATTAATCGCCGTAGCGAATTTCTTAAAGCTGACGTTTCTAGCGTAGCCACTTTGCTCCGACGAAGGGCTAACGCTCGAAACGTCAGCTTTTAGAAATTCGCTACGGCGGTTAATTTACCTTTATCAACTCTGAGTTGATAATCAACATAGTGTTCACTTGCCCGCCAACGCAGCACCACAGTTTCATTAGAAACTAATCAGTTTGTACAATTGTAAGAGAGTTTAGCCCAATACGATACGCATGCGTGCTCCAGAAATACTTGTTAGGTTTATTTGTCCCACATGCTTTGGCGCATCACGTTCAACATACCGCCAATCTTTGTCTGTACCGGCAACTCTGGTTTCCTTCAACACGCATAAATCTTTCGCCTTTTACTAAAGATTTCCGTGGAGGAGAACAACTGAATGAGTCTATAGACCAATTTTTCGTTGCCCTGCCTTTTGGCGGGGCTCCTAACAACTCAAAAAGTAGTCAAACAGAACTGCACATTCAATCAAATTTTATTTCATTATGAATGGTTGTTTAGTTCGATCGCGAGAATTCTGCGCATGAGAAATGAATCTGAACAGAAATAACCTGCGATCAGGCCAATTTTTCGCGCTCATTACATTCTCTTTACGGATTTTCGCGCTTAAAATTTCAGCGCGACCACGTAAAGACGAAGAGTAAAAGAGAGCGCGGAAAAATTCGCCTGATACTCAGGTTAGAACAGAACAAATTGGTGCGCCAGCCAGCACAATAGTTTTACACTCCAACTTGGTTAACTGCTGGTAAAAAAGCGAGCAGTTTCTGGAAGCGAGAATGCGAGATTACAATTGTAAGAGAGTTTAGCCCAACTCCGATACGCGTGCGTGCTCCAGAAATACTTGTTAGGTTTATTTGTCCCACATGCTTTGGAGCATCATGTTCAACATACCGCCGATCTGTGTCTGTACCGTCAACTCTGGTTTTCCTTCAACACGCATAAATCTTTCGCCTTTTACTAAAGATTTCCGTGGAGGAGAACAACTGAATGAGTCTATAGACTAATTTTTCATCGCCCTACCTCTCGGCGGGGCTCCTAACAATTCAAAAAAAATCTAACAGAACTGCACATTCAATCAATCAAATTTTCTTTGATTATTAATGGTTGTTTAGGGGGTGATTACATGGCGAAAAACTGACCCATGTAATCAGAATGCAATTTTCAGCCCGGGCTGAAAAGTGAACTTGGACATGCGCAGTGATTGTGTTTTGGCTACTTGGCAACGTATTTGCATGTCATTGAATGAGAATGGATCCTTTTGTTTTTTATGCTTCGTTTCTACAAACGTTCAGCCGATATGTAAATAAGTTGCCGGTTATTCACTCGCCCCTGATTCTCTGATGACTCTTCCCGCACAATTTTAAATTTGGCGCCCGGGCTGAAATTCGTCATGTAATCGCAACAAAATTCCAGCCCTCTAACCGGGCCGAAATTTCAGCCGGGCTGAAATTCGCCATGTATTAAATCACCCCCTAGTTTGATCGCGAGAATTCGGGCCATGAGAAGTGAACCTGAGAAAAAATTGGTGCGCGCGTCAGCGCAATAATTTTACAGGCATTAGCCATGATATGGTTGATTTTTTCAGCTCCAACTTGGTTAACCGGTGGTAAAAAAAACGGGCAGTTTCTGGAAACGAGATTGCAATTGCATGTACGTAAGAGACCTTAGCCCAACTCCGATACGCATGCGTGCTCCAAAAGTACTTGTGAGATTTATTTGTCCCACATGCTTTAGCGCAACACGTTCAACATACCGCCGATCTTTGCCTGTACCGGCAACTCTGGTTTTCCTTCAACACGCATAAATCTTTCGCCTTTTACTAAAGATTTCCGTGGAGGAGAACAACTGAATGAGTCTATAGACTAATTTTTCGTCGCCCTGCCTTTTCGGCGGGGCTCCTAACAACTCAAAAGAACAACAGCAGAACTGCACATTCAATTAAATGCTCCTTCATTATGAATGGATGGTTGTTTTCGTTCGATCGCGAGAATTCGGCGCGTGAGAAATGAATCTGAGAAAAAAAAATTGGTGCGCGCGTCAGCACAATAATTTTACATACATAATTTAGTGTTTTTTTCCGTTCCAACTTGGTTATATAAAACGCTGGTAAAAAAAAGCGGGACGTTTCTGGAAACGAGATACAATTATAAGAGAGTTTGGACAAACTTCGATACGCATGCGTGCTCCAGAAGTAATTGTGAGATTTATTTGTCCCACATGCTTTAGCGCATCACGTTTCAACATACCGCTGGTCTTTGCCTGTACCGGCAACTCTGGTTTTCCTTCAACACGCATAAATCTTTCGCCTTTTACTAAAGATTTCCGTGGAGGAGAACAACTGGAATGAGTCTATAGACTAATTTTTCTTTGCCCTGCCTCTCGGCGGGGCTCCTAACAACTCTAAAGAACTGCAACAGAACTCTTAAAGGTTTTTATATATATATTCCTGGCATTCAAGCAAGCTCGCGTCTGGGTTCTCACGCGCGTGAACAGGGGGAGAGGGGAGTTAACTTATCTCACCGATGTAAACTGAAGGCAGGCTGGTTCATCAAACTGCAGCGTGCGTTTAATATATTTCATCTGTTGTCTTGCATCTTCGCCTCCTGAATACATCAACTCCTCAAAAGAAGTAGTTCCTCTGTGTTATGAAGAAATGGAAACAAATCGCAATAAAAGGAAATAAATAACTGAAATTGAAGCTCGTTGATTTGGTTGCACTGTGCTAGGATGTCACGGACGTTTTGTCAGCGATTAGTTTTGTAGCCGCTTCACTAAAGGTCCGCCGGGTTAAATTGTCCTTGTCCCCTAGCCCTCGTGTGAATTGTTCGTGAGAAAATAAACCGATCAAAGACCAAATCGGACTGTCCCTGCAACAAGTCCCCTCGTGTGTACGCTGAAGGTACTCAGTTCCCGGCACAAAGTCTTGCTTCAAGTCCCGGGGGTACTCAAAAAAGTTTTATACGGGGAGGCTCCGCCCAGAGGTCCAACCCCTTACCCTTTTATATACCATTTTTGACAGAAAAGGTACCCCTTTCATATACCTTCCATGGAAAATGATACCCCTTTCATATACCTTCCATAGAAATTATGAAAAATGGTACCCCTTTCACATACCTACAGTAGAAACACTGCATCCCTTTTCTATACCCTTGGAATGACCTTTATGAACAATATATATCCCCAGAAGGAAGTGGAAGGAAGCTGTCTTACGATGGCTAAGAACTTCAAACCTGCAGTCCACCTCATACCTAAATGACAGTTTTCCCTACCCTTTTCTATACTCCAACTCGTGAAATTCCTACCCTTTTCTATACTCCAACTCGTGAAATCCCTACCCTTTTATATACCTCCAGTCTGAAAAGGCACCCCTTTCGGGCGGAGCCTCCCCGTATAGTCCATTATATGGAGTACCCCCCCCCCCCCCACCGGGCTTCAAGTCTCTACAACCAGTCCCCTTGCGTAATTACTACAGGGGACTTGTCCGTTCCAGAGGCAAGTCCCCGCGACTAGTCCCTTCATGTGTGGTGATCTAAAAGCATGCATTTTACGTCAAGACTTACCGGAATACTTGGTTACTTTTGCTCACAACGAAGACATCTTTCAGTTCCGGTAATCTGATTCACAGGAGCAAAAGAGATGGTCAGTTAGCATTTATGTAACGGACGTTTGAGCTATGTTTTCGTGTTTCACTTACGATCGCTCGACTTCGAGCGAAAAATTCACTATTGTGGAAAAGATAATTAGTTTGCTAAAAAAAGATATGTGAAAGAAGAGTCTCTCTCGGAATTGTTTTCAAGGTAAAAAACCTTATCTGTTTCCGTGACGGCCTTATCCACGCGAAATGAAAAACAAAATACCGGGAATTTTGAATTTTCCGCCATTATGTTTGTATGGAAATGAGTGAGCAGGTTGGGCGCATGCTGCTATGTTATAGCGTTTTCGAGCGTTTTAGTGTGGACGGGAAAAAACGCTGCGAAAACGAACGTGTGGACGCGGAGCTTTTGATGCGTTTTCGGTAAAAACGGAACGTTTCGAAAACGCATTGGTGCGGACGGGGCCTTATCTAGTATTCGTGTTCAAGGGTACTAGAAAATCCTAGGACAGATGACCGACAACTCTTCTTTTCGTTAATAGCAACCATGTTTAACCACCTCTCGCTTTGAAGTTCTCCAGGTTTTGCGTCCGGGAGTTCAGGTATCATCTTTGTCATCGTCTCGTAAAAGTTGTGTGTCCTGAATTCATCTGCTATTACTACAGCTTTACAGCCCGCCTTTATAGACAGAAAACATTATTTTTAGTTTTTTAAAGGTCTTGGATTAAGTTTTGACATATTGACATTTGGCGTAGGATTGCTGGCTCTTCCATTGGCTGAAAAGTTTGGAAAACCAACATAAAGCTATAGCGATCAGTGGCACGCGGTTTTGAATTTTCGCGCGTAAGTAACAACCAATCAGAGACATTACACGGATCTCTGTATAGGCTCGATTACCAGCCGCTGTTCAGGAAACTCGAGAGAGCGGCGGAAATTGAGCCTAATCTCTGTAGAGATACGTCATCAGTATGGAATTTGTCGGGTCTAATCTCAGACGTCTCTCTCTCGAGTGGGGAAATAATTGAGCGCGCGAAGACTGGAGACGACTGTTGACTGAGGCTAGCTAGCAGTAGAGTGAGTTAGCAGAAACTGCGAAGTGGGTATTACTATGAGTGGAACGTCACCATTGACATCACTACCTTACCTTTCCTTAACACATATTCGGTCTCTGTTCCTTGATACGCAGGATTTAAACAAACCTGGGGACAATTAAAACTCGCATATTAGCTCAGTGGCTTATTTTATCCAGCTTATTCAGCCAATCAGATTGCATGATTTATTTCGCGGACTGCATATCTTGAAAATTTTTGCTCAAATTGTTCAAGTCAGTTTGTTGTGTTTTCGTAATCCGTCTTAAATCTTCCCCAATCTTATTAAACCATCCTTGTTCCTTTTTTGGCTTACTATTTTCCTATTATTTTAAGATTCATCTTTCGATTTGGTAAATTTGCACGTTTAAAAAAAATGACTTAAAAAAACAAATGCCAACCTTGTACCTTGAGACAAACTAGTTTCCCAGGGTCTCTCTTCTTCCCGCCAAAAGCAATTTGGCGGGAAGAAGAGAGACCCTGGGAACGAGGTTAACCTTGAGGTAGCTAGATCAGATGTTTTGCTAGTTGGAGTTTTCTAGCTAGTGAAATAAGATGGACTATAATATTATTTATAACAGAAACTCCCGTTATGGGTTTTTGTTTGCGAAATATAATGCACTCTATAAGATAGTTTCTATATTCCATGCCTAACGTTTTCTGTAGGCCATTTTATTTTATAAATTCAACATGCACACATACTAATATGAGTCCAATTTGAGCTGCAGCAAGCTGTGTTGTGATCCATTCTTTGATATTTGGTGCCCAGATTCCCACTCGGTCACCCTTTGCCAATCCTCTGGAGACGAGTCCTTCGGCAAGATGATCAACCTGGAAAATTAAGGTTTCATTTTGATGGTAAAATAATAGACTATTAGTGAAAGAGTGCGCGCGCGTGAACCATTTTAGTTCCAGTCCCTAAACTCCCTCTTTACCCCGCCCTATATTGGGGCTAGAACCCAGGCGGAAGAAGAGAGACTTAATTAGAGTTTAATTAGTAGTCTATTACAGTAACATCTCTTTCTGCTGTGGTTCAGCATTGCTCGCACCACTTGCTGAAAGACAAAGCCGCGAGAAGAATGGGGAGGAGGGGATCGGGACCTACTCTATTATAAATAAAATTACCTCCCTCCCTCCCTCCCTGCTATCTACTATACTGCATCCGGAATTATAAGTCTCAAGGCCTGTTCCTACCTCCTGTTTGAACTGTGAAAAGGTCGCCCGGTTACCATCCTCGCAGAAAACATACGCCTCTCGATCCGGGAACTTCTCTACAGTCTTGTCAAACATTTGCCCTATAGTGGTCCCTAGGAGGGGCTGCTCAGAGGTCCCATGACAGTAACTGTGCTTTAACTTGTCATTTACGCTGAAAAATAAATTCACCTCGCGGATCGTCTCTCAGCTACTGTAAACTAGCTGTCGAGTTCGCTACTCCCATACTAGATACTGAGTCAGGGATACAACCCATTCCAAGATCAGAGCTATTTTAATAACAGATTTGGCGTGAGATTGAAGTTTTAGCCTGTTTACATGGAGGGAGGGTAACCCGGGTACCAGGGTCACCCTCCCAGCCGGGCTAAAACATAGCCCGCCTTTACATGGCGGGCTATTAGGGCGGGCTATCATATAGGCGAGCTATCTTTTTTGGCGGGCTCTTGTTTGGCGGGCTCATGTTTTGGCGGGCTCATATTTTGGCGGGTCACCCTCCCTCCATGTAAACAGGCTCTTAGTGACGGGGAGATTCGAATGGACCCCCTAAAGTCCCATTATAGGCTAAACTAGACCCCCAAAAAGTTCAACGGCTCAGAACGTAACCCCCAAAAAGTCCCTGTTTTCTCTGGAAACTATAAAGTTAAAAAAAGAGAGCACTTGCGGGATAGTTGATGCATCCGCCTTTATTCATTCATCATGCTAAACTGTAGTCATTCTTTCAAAGTGGGGAGCGATGCACTTTTGTTCAACCATAAAGACTCCTAAAATAAGTTCAGAAAATTTCTAACCCCCACTTGAAGTCCCCAAATCGCTGATTTCAATCCCCAAAAAGCTGACTCGTCCCCAGTCGTCTCTCTTGTTAACGCGCGTTAACGAGAGAAGGGCGGCCGAGTGGAGCGCAAGGGGTGATGGGAAGGAGGAAAGGCCTTCCCAGCATAATTAATAATTAATAGGAGATTGAGAGACGGCTGGGGACGAGTCAGGCCAAAAAGGTCTTCGCTCCTCTCCCTGAGTACCACCACCCCCCTGCCTAGGACTGCGTTTGACTCGGGGATTATAGACTACGAGCAGTCCCTCTTTCCCAGCTTAGTCCGTCGAGCGAGCGCGATAAAAATTCGCGATCGCGAATTTTTATCGCTTCGCTCGACGGATAGCCTCCTCGCAGACGTTCTTTGGGCTCGTCACGCAATCTTTTAGTGGGAGGAAAGATTGCGTGACGAGCCCAAAGAACGTCTGCGAGGAGGCTACTCGACGGACTAAGCTGGGAAAGAGGGACTGCTCGTAGTCTACGGGGATAACGAAGATGCGATTTCCGGCAGCGCGGAAAAATCATCGCGAAAATCCAGTGGAAGTGATCGTGCGGGATTGCGGAAAATTAATTCAGTTTTCTTATAGAACGAGATATATAAATACAATAGTTATCCCTTGAGATGCAAATAAGAAAAAAGGCAACGGTGAATTAATTTGTTTGAAACACGCATGCAGGCTATAATTTTCTGCAATTATCCCGCACCTTGGAGATATAGTGTACTCCTGGAAAATCTCATATCTACCTATCATGTTTATCCTGCTCAGCATTTGGAGAAACCTTGAATTTCCATGACTCACGAACTGTATCAGATACATACCTTGTGCTTGAATCAACACTGGCAGTCTGGATCAGTCGTACTGTTCTCCTGAATGATTTGGTATAAATTAGCACTTTTAACGGGATCCTCAAGTTCGATGCTGATTTTACATTCGCTAGCCACATAGCTGTGTTTGTGTGATTATTGTGAGCACCGTGAAACCATACCCGGCGTATCACATCGAACGTTCAGAAATCGAACTCAATCGAACTTAATCGAACTCAATCGAACGATTGAGTTCGATTTTAGTTCGGTCATCGAACGAAATCGAACTCACAAAAAAAATTGTGAATCGAACAAAATCGAACGTTCGATTAGTTCGGTCATCGAACGAAATCGAACTCGCACAAAAAAATTGCGAATCGAACAAACTAGAACGTTCCGTTTTTGAGCTCTTGATTATAAATACATAATTAGCTTCAGGCTCCATCTGCCCTTTGGGTCATTTACAGGATTGAGTTGCCTGTCACAGTGTGCTAATGAGACCCGGATGACCATTAAATAAATAAATATAAAAAAACAACAAATTCGAACAAAATCGAACGATGACATTCGATTTCGTTCGATTTGGTTCGGAAATCGAACTCACAAAAAAATATGTGCTCGATAGACCAATTTCGATATATTAATATTCTAACTTGGCTCCGAGGCTTAGGGGAATAAGACAAAAGAAATGATTTATTCATCCCTCAACCTCGATGTGATTCATTGTCGATTTCTTTTGTCTTATTCCCCTAAGCCTCGGAGCCAAGTTAGAATATTAATATATCGAAATTGGCACAAAATCGAATTTAATCGTTCGATTTCGTTCGATTAAAATTTCGTTCGATTTCGTTCGATGTGATACGCCGGGAACCATAGGAAACCCAAGCATAATATTTGCATATCAATGTATTTGCATATTACAAATATAAGAGTTTGTATGGGATTTCAAACGGAACAGTTTTGAGCAATAAATAAAATTGAAATTACTGAATAAAGTTCAGGAAACATTACATGGTGTTGTTTGCTATCCTTACAATGTGTTTAAACGCAATTTTGAGCGGTTTTTAGTTCAATTTACCTTACCATGTATAATTCAATGAAGGAGTGTTCCGGCTGAATAATTAGAATAAACAATGGAATCATCTAATATAATTCACCGCTCGACTCGTCTCGAAATTCGCTCGAATTTCCGCACGAAAAATAGGTTAGGCTCCCCGTTTGACTTTGATATGCAAATACATTGATATGCAAATATTATGCTTGGGTGTCCTGTGGTCGGATGACGTCGCAGATGAGTCGCGTCGTCACGCAACGCTTCTCCCAACCGTTATTTGTGGGAAAATTATCTTCACGCACGCAACGCTGGGGCATCCCTGGGATATGAGTAGGAAATGAGAGTTGAGCTGAGTTTGTTGAAGGTAAAGTAGATCTTTTTACATGTAACACAAGATGGAATCGGGGTTGACTGTTTTGCGGCGGGGTTTGGCGCGAGGTGAAGGCATACAGCCTGTTGCATAGCACTCATACTCCACGAAATTTTTGGTGCCTATTTCAGTTTTCCAATTTTAAAATATCCTATTTCAGACCTCTAAAATTAGTACACTTGTCTGATACAGCTACCAAGGAATGGTTTCCATTTGCCGGCAAACATTCGAGAAGGGCTAATTCAAATTCCTCGAATCCCCCCAAAAATAGTTTCTTCTACCTGAAAAAAATAAAAAAATACCCTATTTGAGACCAAAACGGCTCCAAAATACATACCCTTTTGGGCTGCACGTACTATATAGCTTTAATAATAGGGAGTACTAGTGGACCATGTCAACAGTTTCTCGATTAGTAAAAATCACAGGTCACCAAAGCGTATTATGAGAGTTTGTATGGAGCTGAAAATTCGATCGAAAATAATTTTCACTTTTCCTTCGAAAAGTTGTAAATAATGTGAATTAAAGCGTTTTAAAACCTCGCCTGTTATATTTTCCTGTGTTTTTTATCGCTTCCGGAGGCCGTTTTGGGCGAATCTGCCCACTGTAGTGTACTAAGAGAAGGACACTACAGTGGCAGATTCGACCGTAGGTCGAAATTCGCCCAAAACGGCCTCCGGAAGCGATAAAAACACAGGAAAAGATAACAGGTGAGGTTTTAATACTTTAATTCACATTATTTACAACTTTTCGAAGGAAAAGTGAAAAATTATTTTCGATCGAATTTCAGCTCCATACGAACTCTCTTGGTGACCTGTGGTAAATACGGTAAAATCTTGAAAATGCGAAGGGACTCACTACTATTCAGGAAAGTGTGTCGACTCGAGTACATGTATAGAATGTACAGTATACATATAACGGTATGACTCTATCGTAAGGTAAACTTCGTTATATCATAACAACGGGTACAGTAAAGGCCCGTTTACACAAGCGATTTTTGATGTAAACTACCTGCGATTTCACGGCGATTTTTATGGCGATTTGTTATGGCGAGTTGTAGGAGATGTATCGCTTAGTCACAAAATCGCCGATAAATCGCATTAAAATTCGAGCAAGTTCGAAACAGCGGCGACAAATCGCATTCAAATCACATGAAATCGCAGCTGGCCTTACACGGGCGATTTGGAATCGCGCGATAAATCGCCACTAAATCGCCGCGACAAATCGCATCAAAAATCGCATTAGCCCCGCGGGATCACAAGAAAATACTTCTTCGTTTATTTCAGCGTTTAACTGGTACAAAAAGGCATGAGTGGACTGTAAATCTCATCTCGTTTGATTTGTGGAATAAAGATTCAGGTTCAGTGCAATAAGTTGCTATCTCAGATTTATTATCAGGAACGGGAAGTCGAAAGACTTCAGTGTATTATAAAATAATAAGTATATATTGATATAGAAATTATAAACAGATCTACGTTCACACTAGTTAAATTTTTTATAAGTGTATATATTTGACATTTACGATCAAATTATTTTTCAGAACTTGAAAAGTTTTGATATAAACTACTCAGTTATTACACCTTTTAAAACACTTTTTTGCAAATATCACTTCCATCAGTCGTCTCGGCTACTTGATATTCTTGCCTAGGGGCCAGTAACTCTACACTAATGGATGAAATAAATATACACACTGCGCTCCCATTACGAATTAACTGAGACCGATGAATTTTTCACCGCTTTTTCTTGTATATGGCAAATATGGTGGTCTTTTGATAAGTGTATAGCATATGATAGATTTTTAAATAAACATATCCATATGTCTTAACACAAGGAGTGTCAAGGCTCTTTACATTTGCATTTTTCATGAGAGCGACTTTGATCTCGTGTGATCTCTGATCTTGGCGTCGAAAGCTTCCAATTATTAATGATATGTACCTCATACCTGCCTGTATTTGGCAAACTCATATTTGAGGCGACCCCAAAAACGAAATTTAAAAAACATTTTTCCGAGATTTGCATCCTGCCAGGCATTTCATAATTATTCGTCTGGAAAAGCCGAAATATTGGAGAATTCTGTTCATTACTGACAACTCGCATGGTGCGACAAATATCAATAATTTATTATAAATTTAACTCGCGAATATATCGAGACGTCGGTTTTCAATGTATTTACTATAAAAAGAAGCTCTTTTTTTGCATACAAGTGTTCTTGAATTTTATTTTATTTGTTGACATAAATTTTAAGGACTGTTTTAAAGAAGATGCTTTTGTTAATGAGAGGCAAAATGGTGCACAAAGCACAATATTCTCGCAAGATCTGTGGTCTTTTTATAACAATCTTTGTTTTGACTGACAAAGAATTTCGCATACCGAAACCGCTTTGTCAAACCAACAAACACATGATTATTTTACGCGTCAGTGATTGGTCGCTCGACACTTTGCTCCAGAGCAAAGGCTCCGCCACCCGCTTAGCTCGTTAGTTGACTCTTCTTCGCTCGTTCAACCGTACCAGAGAAGATGTCGGCTGCCGATTTTGACTCGCTGGACTTCATTACTTTCCAGTCAGATTCGAGTAGAAGCAAGGTAAGAAATTTCAAGGCTTGTCTTGTCATCTGCGATGTTTTACTAAAGCGAGTCTGTGTGCTCTCAAGCGCATAGTCTCTAGAGGCGTCTCACTATAAACTTACAAATCCGTTTATAAAGCGTGAGCGATTGTAGAAATATGTTCTTTTCTGCGAAACAGCGCTGCCTAAAGAAGACATCTATCGCTTCTACGCGATTGAAGGTCAATGAAGTAAAATGAATCGCCGAGAGTGAAATGTGTTATTGTTGGACACACCTTCGGCGGGTTAAAAATAATCACGCAGCTGTATTCACTAGATATGCGGCTTCAATTCTTGGATGTGATTATACACGCTATCGAATCGTCCAGATATCATACCTGCTTGGTTTCCCTGATGGGAAGAGCAAACTCTATTGTGCAAAAAAACGGAGAAATGTTGCATAGCTGTCGGTTTTAAAATCATTAGAACGTTGAATTTTTCATGCAATTTTTCTGGGTGTGACTTCGAAAGTAGAACTTCTGTTGTGATTTTCTCGCATGTTTTTTATTATTTCTTATCGTATTGGACGCTCGATCGAAGGCTACAGGCTTTCTAAGTATGTATAAATCCCCTCAAAGTCCTTCAACTCCTTTCTGGAATTTTTCCTGAGCATTTTTGTCTCCATTGCATTTGACCCTCGAAGGAATGCATAATGCAAATGTTCACTCTGTTGTGTTTGCGATTCTTTGTTGATATCTAGAAGACACGATTGTTTTGATGTCAGAGAATAAAATAACTCGGTTGAAACCGGCTGTAGTATCTCATCTGTCAAGAAACAATTTGAAGTGCACTGATTGCTATCTCGTCCTAAAACAACAGTGTGAACTCCAACTCAATTCAAGAACTTTGATTTTCGTGCTTGTATTTATTCCTCACTCTATAAATACAAAATTAGCTTAGCATTAAACTCATAACAATAAAAATATTAATGTAAAGATTTACAGAATAGGTTGATCCATCTGTAGTCAGTTTTCGGAGGGATGGCGGGGAGGGGGGGGGGGGGGGGGGGGGGGGGGTTGAGTGGTTGGAGTGGAAAGTGGCTTGTATATTGGTTGTGTGTACATAAATAAACTCAATTCAATTGTGACAAATTAAAATTCAATTGGTAAAGGTTGTGGCTAATTAAATGTGTCTGAGGCACTTGATCACAATGTCTGCAATGCCGCCCTTGGTTTAAATTTAGCTTTGTTCTCAAATTTAATCCAGATGAATTTGATTTTGTTGATTAGGAAGAGGTCCAAAATTATGTCTTCATTGTTTAGAATCAACAGGGGCTCACAAACAAATTAAATACATCTAAATTAAATTTGATACGTGCTTCATGGGAAAAAAAATTGACCATTGTCTCATGATAGACAAAGATAATTTGAATCAATTCAACAATATTATGGCTTTTGTAAACCTGCATATTTTATATACAGTGGAACCCCCACCTAACCCCACATCATTAATACAGCCCCCTCATTTTAACATTATGGCCACTTTGTTGGCTGTAACATCAGTTTCATGAGTCAGACCACCTTATTAATGTGGTCACATTTGGTGACCTTGCCGTTGGGAGCTTGATTAACAGAATTACACTGTATAAGCTCCTTCTATGTTAAGTAATGAACACTGGAACAGCTTGGCGCACCCTTTAAACAGCTAACTGCTAATAACCGCTAGCCAAGTCTACTCTCTAACCCTAACTTTCTTGTTTTGAAACTATCCAGGAGCCCTTTAAAGCAAGTGAGATTGAAGGGGTGCCATGTTTGGATTGTAACTGTAGGGGACTGTCTTCTCACCCTTGGAGGTTAGTCTAAAATATGTCATATAATTCATCATCATTATTGCTCTTGGCGATAGTAGGCGCATAAGTCCGTGTCATATAATTACTCCTTGGTTAATTAGAATACAGAAAGCGTAATCCACACAAACACGTTTTCCTTGATAACATTTCAGTCAGAGGAACAAGTGCCGTTTTTGACAAAATAATGTTTCTTGAACCACTTACTACCGAAATCGCTAAAACTTTTAGCACCCCTAAAAAAATGATCAATCGCATTTAAATTTTTGACTTGCTCACATGACCATTTGGAGCGCCCCTTTTGGTCATGTGACATTCCCTTCCTTTTACATGACTGATATGGGCGCTCCAAATGGTCATTTGAGCAAGTTGAAAACTTATTAAATGCGATCGATCATTTTTTAAGGGGTGCTAACAGTTTAGTGATTTCGGTAACTAGTTGTAAGTTTCCGATTTTTATACATTGTACTAAGCATGAACACTCGATTTACTCCAAAAGTTGTCACGCCATCTGATCATGGGACAATTAAGGATACATCGTGTTGCTTAGCAACTTCATTATGACAACTGCACATAGTTCTCGGAGAAAATTAATAGACTAAGATCTAAAGTGCTAAGTTCAAAACTGAGGAAAAAATCTGGAATTTTCATCTTGCAAAATTGTCAAAATAAAACAGCACCACATGAAAGTACTGCTTATTAGCTTTCATTTGAATGGTCACACACTAGGACTCAAAAGTTAAGAACAACATTTTATTGACTCAAGGTTTGACTCTGGGAGTGAAAGGGTAATAATGGACATGTTTTTAACTTTGCAGAAAGAACTGCATTTTCTGCAAGTGCCCATTAGAAAGCCATGACATTGTACTCAATACCAGCTATAACAATTTACCAGAAGACCGCATGGGTGTCGAGGAGAAACCGCCAAGGTCGTCACTGACAAAAGTGAAGGAAGCTCATGCTGAGGGATTTGAGTGGTACCGGCTGGCTTGACGAGTGGACAGGTACGTCAGAACAGCATACAGTATAGCTCGGGTATTGGAGGAGGTACAATCTGGTCTGTAGATGGTTCAACAGTACCAGTGCTTAAGTACAGTTTCTATAACATCTTCATGTGACTTGGGGTATTCCTATTCTCCCTGGATAGGATGCTATTGTAGTCCATTGCAGATTATCCCCCCCCCCCCCCCCCCCGCATTTCTGTCTGGTTGCCCCAAATAATTGCTGGTACCCATCTATACTTCAGGTGGAGGGAGGCACTTTCATTTTGAGGATAAGTGTCTTGCTAACCATTTGGCTACCACTTATAGTACATAGCTCAGTTGTTCAGAGATGGACTGACATGAAGATGAAAAATTTCATGTACTATTAAATAAGATTTATTTCAAGTGCCGTCAGATTTTTCCAGGGTTGGAGTCATTGTGTGCTAGCCTGAAGGCCTTTCTCACATCTGCCAACTAAAAATGTCCAAACATTTACTTGGCTTGGCAAGTCATGGATAAAATGTACTAGCCCGACAGAAAAATCCACTAGCCCTGGGCTATCGGACAGCACTTCCTTTGCACGTTGCTGACTGAGTTTTTGAGCATTGAAGGCTTTTTTTATCTTCAATACTACTGCTATAGACCTGTCATCATCATCATCATCACTGTCCATCTCTCTGGTGGAGAATTGGGCTGCGCTATAGACCTATGTACATGTAACTAGTGATCATTGACTTTTTTTATTTTGAAGATCAAGGAGTTTATGTCCAAGCTTCCTGATGGCAAGGTTCCACAGCTTGATTCTAAAGCAGGGACGGCATTGGAAGAAGCAGCTGGTGTATCAGATGCCGCTGCAAGATTTCTCTACCAAGCAGTGCCGCAAACTGGCCCTGGATCAAAAGATGGCAATGGATGACATGTGCCTAAAGAGAACTGAGAAGGCATTGGGAGTTGGTAAGATCTTTACTAGTCATTAAATCATTGTCAACAAATTGGTATCAATAGTGTCTAGGGTTGGTGGGGGGCATTACTGACGGTCGTAATAAGGTAAAATCTTCACGAGCCAAGTGGCCCACAACTGCCGGACCTTATTCCCGGTTTCTGTAGTATGAAGCAACTTCTAAGGAGTATTGCTATTGAGTTCCCTCTGGTCTGGATGGATGCTAGTCCATTGCAGGTCCCCCCCCCCCCCCCCCCATCCCCCAGCATTTTGTCGCCGGTACCCATTTATACTCCTGGGTGGAGAGGGGGCACTGTGAGAGTAAAGTGTCTTGCCCAAGAACACAACACACTGACCCAGACCAGGGCTTGAACCTGGACTGCTCGGCCCAGGGTCCAATGCACTAATCATTAGGCCACTGCTTCTCTCGTTTGCAATTATAGACTTTACATAATGTACATGTAATATTCATACAGTCATCTCTGATATTTTCTGGTTTTCAGGGGCAGTGAAGACAGGCCTTACTATGCCAGCATCTTGTGCCAGGTGCAGTGTGCCTATGAACGTTGGTGAGATGGCTGTGTTTGCGCTACGCTCAGGACCTGACTTCTGCTGGCATGTGCAGTGTTTTGTGTGCTGTGAAGATGGTGAGCTCCTAGTGGATCATGTCTACTGCTGGGATGCCGAGAAGGAGAAGCTGTACTGTTCAAGACATTGGAGCGAGTCGCTGAAGCCTCGTTGTGCTGGCTGCGAAGAGGTAAGTGTACATTCTTCCATCCTTGTCTTTCAATGTATTTCTATGAGTGTAAATTTTGTCACAAAATAATTCAGCCAGGTTTTGATTTTTAGTTGACCCTTTTTACCTGAAAAAACCTAAAGGTAAACTCGTCTCCGACTTAAGAGAGTCCACAGCTGCTGTGCCTACGAAAATGCAGAGCTAAAACAGTCAATTTCATCAGACAATTTATCATTAGTCCTTGTCGCGCCTTATTATGATGACAATTATTATGCATAAGACATTATTTTATAACCATCAGACAATAATGTTTTGTCCTTTCCACAGTTGATCTATGTTGGGGAGTACTCTCAGGCCATGGACCAGAATTGGCATCCAGGTCACCTCTGCTGTTTCTTCTGTGACGAGTCCCTGGCGCAACAGAGATTTGTGACAGTTGAAGGACAGCCAGCTTGCGTTACCTGCTATGACAAGAAGTTTGCCAATAACTGCGAGAATTGCAAGAAGCCCATTGGTCCTGGCACTAAGGATGTTGACGTACGCGGAAACACTGGCATGAGGAGTGCTTTATGTGCTCTGAGCCAAAGTGTAACAAGCCTTTGGTAAGTTTCAGACCTCCTAAATATTCTGACAACATCTCTTGCTGCCTTTTCAAGCAGTTTTGACTAATGAGTGATATCAGGTACAAAGTAAAATAAATGTTAGCTTTCACTGGAAATTTGCTAAACAATACTAAAATCTACAATTTTGCTATGCATAATGAATATCTAATTAGTCAGTTTGTACTGAGCAGAATTCAATTAGCAGAATTTTGGTGTCCAAGCAGAATTTTGAGCAGAAGCGAGTATTGCTGGCAGGGTACCAGTAAATTATCAGGGCAACCTGACAAAATGCTGGGGAGTAACCTGCGAGTAGTGGTTATCCTAGTGTGCTACATGTACATGTATATGCTATGGAAACTGGAGTTAAGCACCGGACTGATAAGCAAGTGACTTGGCTTGTAGACAGACTAACCTTGACAATGATTGATTTTGTAGTTAAATCAAGGCTTCACCTTCAAGGATGTAGGCTGATCTGCCATCCTTGCCGCGGCATCACACCATCCAAGGTTTGTGAATCATGTGGAGGTGATTTTGCCCCAGGAGAGAAGAAGGTTGGATATCAAAATAAAACCTTCCATGAGAAATGTTTTATGTGCGATGAGTGCAAAGCAACCCATTGGCTCACAGCAGTTTATTAGGAGAGAGGACAAACGCTTGTGTGGGAATTGTTATGATACTGGTTACGCCAAGGTAAGCTGTAGTACAACCTGGTTTTGTTCAAATCTGTTCAGTCCTTTATCTCCCAATCAAACCACTTTTCTTAAATTTTTTCCATTTTTGTGTGGTTTTGCTTGTACCTGTCCTTTTTAATTCTTTTTTCTTTTGTTATATTTGTCTTTATCTGATCGTTGTGTTATTGTAATTGTGAAACAACGTAAGCTCTCTAGATGAGCATCTGCTCTTAGAGCAAATGTTGAGAAAAAATATTGTTTAAATAAAAAAATAAAATAAAATAAAAGTACAAACCTGGTCTTTCTTTGGGGGGGGGGGGGGGCAGGCAGGGAATTTTTGTCAACATTATGTCAATGTTGTGTCACAGGTCATTAACGGCATTCTCAGCATAGATCAACTTAGTGGGAATTCTCAGATCAGGGTGCCCAAGGTTTTCCATTCTAGTATTCTCCTTAGCTCACCATTTTATTAATTTTTTTTAATTCACGCTTCATTATACATGTAACTGGAAGATGATCTTTATAATAAATTATCAAAACTGAGCAGACCAAGGTACTTCACAAAATTGCAATTTGCCCTATTAGCTTTGAAATCAGTTTGATTATTGATATGCATCAAATGCGACCTATTGCTTAAAAATTTTAATTGTTTGCTTTTAAAACAGACTTGCGTCAGGTTGTAAGGAGGCTATCAAGTCCACCTCTGTAAAGCATGATGGCAATGCATAACCACTCGGAATGTTTTGTCTGCACAATGTGTTCACAACCTCTTGCTGGAAAACCGTTCACCAAGCATGAAAGGGAAACAATGTCTGTCAATTGCTACCAGCAATAATTATGCCAAGAGGTGTGCAGCGTGCGAGAAGCTGATCGAAGGAAGTGTCAAGTTTGTAGCTTACGATGAGAAGTTTCTTTCACCAGATTGCTTCACATGTGGCAAAGTGTGGTATGGCATTAGCTGGAGAGAAATTCCGCGTAGTAGAAAATGAGAAGATCTGCATCAAATGCAGTTCTTAGATAAGTTTTAAAAGCATTGAACTGTTGGGTCTGTAGAGCCGGCAGCCTTTATGCAAAACCTGCCAGCTAAGCAGGGTCAAATTGTCAATCTAATTGGCTAGACAGTATTGGAGTGTTTTTATTGAACTAGACTAAGCTCTATCATATAGGTTTTACCGTTTTTACATCTTGAAGTGATATTTAAATTCTTATTTTGACTTTTTTCTGTAGCTGATAACGGTATCAGACATTCAAAGTGTTTTGGTTATTTTAACATTAAATTTTAGTACTGTTATATTTTACCAGCAGATAAGATTATATTTTTACATTTGAAAGTATTGTAACTGTTTTATTGATTCAACAGTTTGGCAATATTATTGTTACAACTGTTTTAATTGATTAGTGTATTGTTACATGCACTGTAGTGTTTTTATTTTCTAGAAAATAGAAAATTATAGCAGAATATTATACATACATCACAATGATGTGAAATGTAGCAAGAAATAATTTGGTTATGTGAACTTAGTTGTTGTTTTTAGGACAATGGGCACGATTTTTGTTGTCTATTGTTGTTTTGACGGCCAAGAAATTACATAGACTTTGTTTGTTGGCAGTTTTTTTAACTGTCTAAGATTGTGTTGCCATTGAAATTACCTATTTCTCAGGCCTTTGTCATAAGAGTTGTCATTTTAAGATAGCCTGGTATAGAAGTCATTAAGTAGCAACTTGTTATATGCAAGCTAATATAATAATATTATTGTAAAAGAGAATACTGGGTTCATGAAAAATGATACAAAAGAGGATGTTGCATCCAGTTCCCCTTGCTATCCCATCATGCAGTGCAGGGATCTCTGTCATATTTGGTTGTCTGGCACTCGTTCCCAGACTGCTTCATATTTGACTAAGTCTGTAGTTGTTTAGAGCTCTGGGAGCAAGTAGTCTAGGTAGGTTCATTTAAATTTAAAATTAATGCCCAACGTTCCAGTAAATTTTGGAAGGAGGAAAGAAAATGAGAAGAAATTCCAAAATTCTCATGTGAGTGGTAACTGTGCTGAGGAGCGATAAACAATATAAATTCAATTAAGTTAGTACTCTCGATATCTCAAAGCAAAATAATACAAGTAACCGGCATCAAGTGTGGGAAAACACGTGACCAAGTCGTTTTGGGTTTTGCATCTGATTGGTTGAGAAGGTGATGCAGGTTTTTTAAACCAACCATTGAGTGTAGTAAAGCAAAACCAAAGCAATTCAGCGATTACTTTTGACAGCCAATTGAAAACAGCTCTCGGTACCTTAGAGAAGGTAGCCTGCATGCAGTTCTCCTATTTCCTTGCTTCACACGGAAAAGAAGATGTCTGCACGCAGGCTTTATTCAAGGGAGGTTTTTATTCATGACGGGATGTTTATTTTGGTTGAAGAAAAATACTGTATCTGATGCTTTTATTAATATAACAAGAACAGTAACAAGTGGAAATGAATTATGTGCACAGAGCTTAGAACAAAAAAAAAAGATTTTTCTAAGTTCATTGATATCACTTTGAAGTACAAAAATTTCAATTTTAGCACAGATTTGTACACTGTTACAGAATGTTCGAAATAAATGCCTCCTCAATCTCGCATTTTATTTCTTTTGGGGGGACGTTGATGGGCGAGGGGTGTTAATCAGAGAGGGACATTTAAATGATAGGAGGTTTGGGTTCAAGTTATTAAACTGATGTCGGGCAGATCCAGGAATTTTTGATAGGTGGGTCCCAGGACTTTTCCAGAAAATGTGAAGTAGAGGGATAATTTTTGGAAGTAGACGGCAGTACAGAGTTATTACTAAAAGGCATGGAGGAGAGTGTTTGGATGCCTCCCCAGAAAATTTTTGAGATTTCAGGCTCTTAAAAGTGCATTTTGGTGGATCCTGGAGATGGTTTTGCTATGGATAATGGAGAAAGTAAAAAACTCCAAAGGTCTGATAGGGGGATCCGGATCCCTGACCCCCTCCCCCTCCCCTCCCCCTGGATCTGCCACTGGATGTTAGGCTAAAACTTGCCTGGGTTGAAATTTCAGGTATTTAAAGACTAATAGTCCCTGTTCAAATCCTATTTAAAACTTACTAAACTGGTAACTATCTCTATAGTTATGAAATTACCTTTGTAAACCAGCTTCCAAGGGGAATGTTTGAGTGTGTGTTAAAAAGTGTGAGCCGTCATGCGAGCCAGTTAGCCATGTGAGCCAGAAATCCCTAACCCCAATATAAAGGCTTACCCACCAGCTACCTAAGCGAACTTAGGCTAACCAGCTAACTGGAGTGCTATTTACCGGTAGGCTTACCGGAATGGCGCGTAGTGCTATTTAGGCTAACTGGAATGGCTCCTTGGCTCACACTTGATAAAGACCCAATGTTAGAACAAGAATATTAATTCTTGTCAAATAGAACTATAAATACTGTTGTGATCTAAATAAAAGACTGCTGGCGTTTGAACATTTATGCAGATTGTGTGGTATTATATATGACAGGAGCTGTCTGGTCCCCAGGCATTTCGAAAGGGTGGGAAAACATTGAGTGTGGGGCTTGGTGACGAGGCATTGACAGGAAAATGGAGAACTTGTCCAGCAGCGGAACGGGAAACAACGACCTCTGTGGGGAATCGATCCGCCATGACAGGATTTTTGGACTTCCGGTTCTACTGCGCATGTGTTCAACTCCACACGTTTCAACAAAATTAATGGCAACCAAGATTCTTGGACTTCCGGTGTTACTGCCATATATCACTCTATCCCAGAGGTCCTTGTTGCCCGTTCCGCCGCTGGGCAAGGGTAATGAGGACTCTGGGAACGAGATTGAGTGGCGAATCGAATCCCCCCCATATCAACCTCACTCCCAGGGTCTCTCTTCCCAGGTTGAGGGGGGGGGGGGGGGGGGTGGGGGGACTCCCATATGAAAGTGACGGGGATGCTCGTCGGAAATTTTGAATTACACCCCTAAAAGGAGACCAATCTGGGCGTGGCTCAAGCTTTATTTCCCCCCTAAAAGATACCATTCCAAAAACAGAGACAATCGATCTCCGGTGGGTTGCGTTGACGACCGAAGTGGAGAAAATAAATTTGCGTGACATGCACATATTGGGGCCTGGGCTCAAATTTGAAACTCTAAATGAAGTTCTGGAAAACGATGCGAGTCAGCCGGCGATACACTAAGTTTGTATGAAATACCAGAGGCAAAGAGGATAGATTTTTTTCGAGATGAGAAAACATCATGGCGGACATGACAAGAGGGCGGACACTCCCGGGCTAAATTTTTTTTACGCCCACTTCAAGATGGCGGCATTTACATTTTGTATTTTTTTAAGCGACTAAATATTGTTTCGGGTTTATCAACAGTTTTAGAATTTGAATTTAGCCAACGTTTTACTGTTGGGGTTAAAAAATGGTTTAAAATTTTGATGTTAAGTAGCGATTTATGATTCGTTCGTAGTAAACCGGTTAGTATTGGTCCAGTTTTGACGTATGTTACGGGAGCACGTTATTGCCTTAAAAATTAGTGTGTCGGGCAGCTAGCGGCTCGGTTGTATTGTGCTGGGGAATAAGGTTATTGTGGGTTAGAATCAACTCAATTCATGAACTGTGTTCCTTTTTTTGTGGAAAAAAGTCTCAAACGCCGCCATCTTGCCGCCATCTATGAAGTAGGCGTAAAAAAAAAAAATTGCCACTCCCGGGAGGATGCTTTTGGCGGGAAAAGTGGGGACAGGCGCGGGCGGGCAGGCACGGGCATGTTCAAAGAAACTGTTTGATTTCATTTCTGTCGCTTTTGTGGTCATGTTTGTGCTTAGTCGCGGTTTGTTTTCCTTTCTCCGTGCGTTTGGTCGCTTGGACATGGAATATCCATTACAATGGAGGAAATGAGTGCATTGTCGAAGAGGTTGGCGGGCGGGAAGAGTGAGCAGACGACGCCGCGCAGCGGTTTTTTAAAAGGTAGGATTGTGAAGTTTTCGAGTTCCATGCGCGCTTCGATCAGATATCGAATTCTAAATTGTTTAAAAGTTTGACTACCTAATTTTCCTGGATGTTTTCAAAACTTCACTCTGGGAAAACAAACTGACTTTAAAATCATGTAAAATGTGTGTTTGTTTTGTATGACACCAGACACGTGTCAGAGCTGAGAAACCCGTGTCGTCCTTATTATCGATGAAGAAGGAAATCTGAGAAAATATGTTGGGTTTGGTCAATTTCCAAGACGGAAATCCAACTGGAAACCGGACTGTAGCCACCTTCAGGGGAAGGGGAGGGGGGTTAGGAGGAGGAAGGGGACCTGAGTATTAAAATGGGAGGGAAGTTTACCAAGGGGGAAGGGAGGGGGCTGGGGGACAAGAACACAGGAGTAAAGGGGGCAATAGTCTACCAAGGTTGTGAGGACAGTGTGAAGTAGATGAAAATTTTTGAATCCACTAATGCACCTATCAATGTAAATCCCACGGGGGGGGGGGAGTGCAGGGGGCTTTGACAACAAAAACAATCCCTCTATCTGGCATTTGATTGCGAGTCGCATCCCGGGGGTTGGGGCATTTGACATTTTGAGTTTTCATCGACATTTATCTGCTATTTTAAACGCCAAAGTAAGAAAGTTGACCAGAATTTTCACTTATTGGTCAAATCCCCAACCATGGCCCGCACATCCCCCCCCCCCCCCCCCCCACCGCAGGATTTATATATTGATAGGTGCATAAGGAAGGGGCAGGAAGTCAAATGTACGGGAAGCAGGAAGTTTACACCCCCCTGTCCCCTGTCCTCCCCCCCCACACCCAGTAACAACCTGTGAATTTGTTTTCTTTAGATTTTTATTTTGTAACATTAGAAGCTTGAAGTCAAGAACAAAATTTGTTAATGCATTATAATTATTATTTTTTAGACGCAACGCATGCACACAACGTGCGGGAAATTGACTCTGAAGTGTTTATTCTCAAACCAGCAACAATTAATGTATGAAAATTCTTGATTAATCAATAACCTAACTTAAAAGTTGATAATTTCAGTATTTTCAAATTATATATTAACATATAAAATAGTATGTGACCAACTACAACCAGAGTCACTTGGGCAATAATGAACCTTTTACATTAAGAAACTAACAAAGCATTCCAACTGAAGCTGCAAAATCTTGTTTTTAGAGCAGTTGCACAGATAAAATGGAGCAACCCTAACGGATACTTATTTACCACTGATTTCACTGTTATGCAACCTTTTAAATCAAAACTCTTCTGAGGGGTTTGTAAAATATTTCTGTCGATCATACATGGAAGGTATTTCACTTGCAGTAAAATCAAATGCTTCCATATAAGGTATGACAAATATGATACATGGAAGGTATTTCACTTGCAGTAAAATCAAATGCTTCCATATAAGGTATGACAAATATGATTGACGGAAATCTTTCGCAAACCACTCAGAGAGGTTTTGATTTAAAAGGTTGCCTAACAGTGAAATCAGTGGTACAGTAATTTAGACATAAAACAAATGAACTACATGAACAGAAACAGCAGTAAAAAACATTTTCTTCAAGTGTGGTAAACAGATACAGGCAATAGAATGGTGCATTTCAGTGTGTTATACAAGTTTGTACATTTTATGTTGTCAAGGTTGCTAAGTGGCTTAGTATCTTGATTATTAATAATTTCTCTCTGCGAATTGTCATATATTACTGGTTATGGTACTTTTGTCAACTGATTATATGAAATGAAATTTGGAGAATTTAATTTGGATATTTTGATATTTAATGATATTAATATTATTGTCAATTATTATTACTTTAGAAGAGTCCCCTTTTTACCATCGCATTTATTACCAATTTCTTCACAATAAGAAAATGGATAGTCTAATCACTTACGTCGCAATCTGGCTTTTAGGCAGAGGGTGTTCAAGATGACCATTTTTTGGAAAACTTATTAAATATTTTCTAGGAGTGAGGGCGAACTGTACATGTAGCTCCTTTGCCCATCACAATGAAAGATTCTGTGACGAGCCAAAAGAATCCATCACCACACAATGAAAGATTGTGTGATGAGCCAAAAGAATCCCATCACCACACAATGAAAGATTGTGTGATGAGCCAAAAGAATTCATCATTATACAATGAAAGATTGTGTGACAAATCAAAATAATGTCTGTGCACCGTTCTCGCACTCACCGATAGGGAAGGACGGTCCTGGCTAAAACCCAGATTGCAATTAAGGATCTTTGTCTCTTTCATTCAAACAATAACAAAACTTGAAAACAAACTATGCAACTGCAATACACAAGCGGTCTATTTAACTTTGGCGAAACAATAACCTAATGGCCTAACCTCAACGATATTTACATCCAGACCAGCATGCTGTGCTACATTTGAACTAACGAAATACACAATGTATGGCTCCATATAAAAGTCAAGCTCAACTTATGATGCGGTAATAAATCACTGCACCAAGCAGTTCTTGGGTTTGTTTTTCTTTTCTTGGCTGCATCAGCTGTCTTGACAATCTGTGGTGCAGACTTTTCGCACATCCCATCCTCTACATAAGCAATCCTTGGACGTCGAATAGGTTTTGATTTATTCTTATCCACTGGATTGGCAAAAGGGTCATCCCAAGGTAACTGAGGTGATTTTGTTTTAGCATGACTACCTCGTGGTTCCTTCCTAGGCTCCTTCGGAGTAGAGCCACTCCTAGTTATCATATGCTCTTTCTTGCCGACACGTATGTACCTGAAGAAGTTCTCCTATGACTGCGCCGTGGAGGGGGCACAGAATTTGGCCTCCACGTCAAACTTTCCAAAGATCTTGACAATGGCCTTGAGTTTTCACCTTCACTGAAGTAACACTTTTTACCATGGTCCTCAGCATCTGAAATATCATAGTACTTCATTTGCCTTGCTTTTGTTCGATAACCTGAATTTCTGGATGTCCTCGAGCAGTGGTCTGATGCATATCCAGACGCATTTCTCTCTTTGACCTTTACGCGCTTACCTGCCTTATTTAAATCTTGACTGGCTGATGAGATCTCTGTTCCATAGTTACTATCCCTGCTTTCAATAGTGCCATAATTGCTGTCTTTGACAGACTCAACATCCACTGGAGTTGCTCTTATAAAGTCAGAGGTGCTTCTGTTGTCATACATTTGAACTCGGTAAGCTCTGTCAAGGGTATCGACTGCTTGCCTTGCCCTAGAAACCTCCTGGAAATTCTGCCCCCTGCGGAATCTGTCATTGTCAAAATCAAAACCACCATGATGATAATTCCCTCCTTGGACACTCACACTGTCAAATACATCGGTTGAATATCCTGAAGTTTCGATGAGACCAAACATAGTCCCAGATAATCCTCCAACTCCTACAGGAGTATCTTCGTGGCATTGTCTTTCAAAGTTTCCAGCCCTGCGATTGGACAAAATTCCCGAATACCGGCCAACACTGTCTCCATCAATACTCGGCTCATATGGAGCACTCAACCTGCCTGAAGCAGATGGAGTGCTAGAAGGTCACATAGTCTGATTCAAGAGTGCCAAGATCTGAAGTGCACGATTCTTGGGCATTGTAATGTTCTGTATTAAAACCCGACTGTAAATGAGGAATTAAATGCTCGTGTTCTTGGTAATTAACTGCAGGCACACCACGACTGCACTCTGGAGAACAATAAATCTCTCCACTCTTGGGTAGAAATGGCTGTCCAAGGAGTGGTTTGCGGCAGTTGTAACAACTGTAACAATTGTCTGTTGCGTGCCAGTGCTGTCCATTGTGTTCCATTTGACTTGCATCCGGGTCAATTGGCTCACCACAAGCATCACAAAATTCAGCATACATTGACTTAAAACAGTGGCAACAGAATGGATTTCCTTCTTTCATTATGTACCGCATACCTCCGAGGGGACAGTCGCATTCAAAACAACAGAAGTGGCTCACATGCCAGCATCGGTCTTCAGCTTCTGTGCACTGCTCAGCAAAAATAATCTGGTAAAAAGGAAATGAAAAACCAACCAAAGCTTGAGACAATGGACAGACTTCATAAGAAAAACATGCCATTAGAGTGGAAGAACTGGGTCATAGCAATAGCAATACTCATAGTTAGTTAGTTAGTCAGAGTCACAAGGAAACTTCCACCAGCCTCCTCCAGCCCTTCCTAATTCAAGACTTTGCAAGATGATGAGACTAGCGTTTTTCTCTGCGTGCCCGAGACTATTTGAATTTTAGATTGTGAGACCAAGATAGAGACTCCAAAATGGCTTTGCGAAAAAGTTGAGACTGTGAGACGTACAGAACCGCTCAAAAACGAGACTGCAAGACCTGTGAAATTCAACTAAAATTTTGCGAGGCCGTATTTTTTTAAAGACCATTCGCCACCCCTTGGTTTGGGGACAGACACTCGCACTCATATCCTGGATATGTTGTGGAAACTGCTGCAACTAGACAATTCATCTTGACTTTGAAACAAATTCTAGGCAGTAACTATATTTCTTATAAGTTATCAAAATTTCTCAATATTAACATACCTCATCACATGCAGCACATCTGGGCCTTAATGTTTCTGCATGGTGTCTTCCACAGAAAACCCTTCCATCCTTGTAGCAGTAGATTAAATCCACCAACAGCTCTTTACAAACACAACAGACAAAGCAAGAAGCATGCCAACTGGTGTTCTGGCCAGCTCTGGAGCAAACACTGCCATGGATGCTGGGCAGACACGATCACCGCACTACAAGGAAAAGAACCGGGTGTCTTTCATTACATTTCTGCTAGTACTGTACGTTACTCTCTGCTAAAGTGATCAGCAATCTTGTTGGAAGGCTTGACATGCCTCAACCAGATAAAATTAAAATTAAATAAATGAGAATTTCAGTGGAAGTCCACAGAGTGGCTCTTCTCTTCTCTCTCTTCTCTTCTCTCCACTGTTTCCAGATCAAAATTATTGGAATTGAGAAATGTTGTTTTTTTTGGAGGGAGGAAAACCAAAGTGCCCATAGAAAAACCCTCGGAGCAATAAGGAGGAGAACCAACAACAAATTCAACACACATATATGACGCCGGGTCCAGGATTCGAACCCGGGCCACGAGGGAGGCAAGTGCTTACACCACTGCGTCATCCAGCTCCCTAAGAGACATATGTCTTGACTTGATCTTTTGTTGAAGCTCAAGAGGATATTTCTCAAATTAAAGACACCTACATGTATACTGTACTATGGTTATTATCTTGACACCTTCCCAAAATATTATATTGAAACACCTGAATCCTGCAACAGATACATGCATGTACATGTACACACCTCTCTGCAGCTGTAGCCTTCAGAGACATCTGGAATCTGTTTCACCACTCCTCGGTCTAAAGCATCTCTTTTTCTCAGTGCTACAAAGATTCGCAGCTCTCTTTTCTCTTCATCTGTCAGGCCATTACAAAATCTTGCCTCACTGTCATACGGTGGAAGTTGTACAATGATTTGCTTGTTGCGATGCCTTTCTCCAAGGCTGTCAATGTACGGAACCTTTTCTTCTGGAAGGGAACTCATGTAGGCGTGTACCTGAAATTGCAACAAATACACAGTTGTGTTTGAATCCTGATTATAACCTCAGAAACACACAAAATGGCTACAACATTGAAGTTCCCTAAGGACATGAAGATCAACAATACACTTTATAATCCAAACCAGGATGTAAACCACAACACTGGCTTAATATTATGTTTTCATTCCCACCAAAACCAAAACCAAATTATTTTATACCAAAAGCAAATGACACTTTTACAATCCTCTGGTACATGACTTCCCCTTAGTATCTGCTTGGAATGTTAAACTAGAACACGTACGTTCCTTAACCTCAGAAACACCGCAGGCAATATGAATACAAGTTTGCTACAACTACATCTATTATATATTGAAAGAAAAGGTGCCCTTTTGACAAAAACATTTGAATAATTTTAAGTTGTCATCTGCACTCACCTGCTCAGCATTCAGTCCAGGAGGAACCCATGCATATTCGTCAAGTGCACAACCACTGTCATCATCACTAGGAAAGCCAGACTGGTCTCCCAGATATACACTGCATCCTGCCCTGGCGTCGTCCTCAATGATGTTATGATCTTCTCTTGGACACTTGCAGTGCTGACAAATTTTCCTGTAGTACCAAGGTTTATGATAGCCAATCAGTATAAACAGAAACACGACTGGAGACAAATTTGAATAATAGAAAGTCACACTCATCTAAATATACTACAGTCTGATTGGATTCTGGTTTCAAAATAATAAATGTTTCAATGGAATACATCAGTTGAAAATGTCTTGCATATGAACCCCCAAGAATCCACTTTAAGGAAACTGAGTATTATGTCTCTGGGCCGCCCACATTTTGTAAATGCATACAAAACAAAGAATAAATCATTGGATGTATTCCTTTGACAATATAATAATATACATGTACCTACTTCTAAGATAGCCTTCCACTTGATTAAAACTTAATGATAACCTTAGCATTTACAGCTTGTAGCTAACACATTAGAGCCAAGCATGAAGTTTTTTCTTTCAGTAAGCCATTGTTCCTTACAAAAATTATACAACAATATATAATGATGAATACAGAGCAGAAGAAAAGTTAAATATATCTAGACACGTCTGTTTAGTGTCAAGTAATTGTTTGGCAACTGAGAATATGTCCCATATAAAAATGACTATAGTTTATTTTAAATACAGTAAAATCTATCGTTCCTTACATGGTTTAAATTGTAAATCAAATTGTCAATATCTAAAAAGACCGATGGGAAAAGTCTCTCAAACAGACAGATGAATTATATTTTTGCCAAACCTCCAAGAATTGACCTAATGCAAAACATCTGTTCAACTGATTAGCTTCTATGTAGGAAATGTGCTGAATTGATAAAGTCAACAAGCTAGGACATGCCCAAGAAAAACCTAAATCATGTGCATCGAAGCACAGCAAGATAAAAATTTCATCTTTTATATCCTTGTTGCACCAGGATATTTCATCATTTTGTAACAAAATAATATTTGATCTTAAACGTCATTCTACTCCTTAACCTCTATTCTTTCTTTGTTCCCATGATCAGTAGTTTTATTGTTATATAGCTTTGGCCGAGGTTAATCTGTGACACTTTTTAAAAGCTTGAAGTGAGCCAAAAATAACCCATACTTAAAAAGTTCATGAATATTCCTATTTTGCCTATTAAAAGTACACAAAATTAAATGTAATTAAACATACTACGTACTCAGGTGAAATTACACATTGTTCCAATTCACAACTAAAAAAGTCTGCTTTCTGTCAATTTTTGAAAAAAAAAAATAAAATAATTATTATGAAAAGATTCTTTGTTGCCCAGTTGTTTGGCTAATATAATCCTATTATTTGAGTCACCAGTAGAAAATTACAAATGGATGTACTTCAAATTTATATTTCAGAACATAAATTGTTTTTATAATAAAAAAAATAATTTAGCCAATAATTTTCATTCTTTGTAGATTTTACCTTAAAAAGGTTAATAATGCAAGACCACTGGCACAAGTGATTTATCCATACACATTGTAATGCTGTCTGTGCTAAACTATGAATCTTGAATAATTTTTCAGTCTTTAGTATGTATTTGCATCAAGACCAGGAGATAAAATTGAGTTATTTTTACACTATGGATAATATTATTCTAAACCAGCCTATGAAACAGTGGTTTAGTTACAGACAAAAAAACATAATAACTAAATAACCACATAAGTTAATAAAAACAGCTTCAATTTAGAAAGAAATATGTAGTTGAGTTTTTCATAACAATGAAGCATTGTAATTGATTTAAAATAAAAGAGCTTTTATGGCCATGGAAATAAAACAGATGTCTCACACATCAGACCAAAACAAAACCCGAAACGACACCAATTTATTCAGCTTGCCAGTATCTCACGTTTTAAAAACTTGAGGGTTGTCAATATTTTGCTTACACTTGGAAGTAAGCTGTGTTTTAAAATAAACATTTTTAGAAGATCAGTTACTTAAAAAGAAAGCCGATTTGGAGAAAAATCGCCCAGTCAAAACCAAAACCGATTTAGAGATTTGATTAATTCTATAAAAGGTTCAACACACTTGTTTGAAGATTATCGTCACAGCCTTTTATATTTTACACTCTGTTTAATCCAAGACCACACACCTAGTAACATAAAAACTGTAAAGAAACCTTCCTTCAGATTTGTTCTCTTAATTCAATAAAACAGTTTATTGAAATCTTTGTCCCGCCATTCCATTCATAGAACTATAACTCAAATAACTAAAAAATCATTTAACAGCTTAATTTATAATATTCTTATTTCTGGTGAAAAGCTACTTCCAATAATTAAGGAGTTTGAAGGATAAAATAGGATTTGCTCGTTGTCTGTAAAGGACTTCAGTCTATAAATCGATTTTGTACGCTATTCAAGAAATCAACGGCATTTTGATTTAGGCGAGCGATACAATATGTAGGCTTACGTACAAATGTAAATTCAATAAACTAAACAATTTTTAACAACAGCTCTTATTGATTTTGTACCAAATGGAAAAATTGTCACCTTACAAGTTTTGCATTTGAATGAAAAGAAGCCAGCGATTTAAAAATAATAATAATTACATTTTAAACACTGCTATATTTTATGTCTTTTACAAGAAATACTACGATTACGCCGAACCATCGCTAAATAGAACAATAAAGTTAAACTCGTGTGCTCCAAATAAACTTTTAATCGCATGAAAAGTAGAAATATTCGTGGATTTTCTTGGCATTAAAATTATCCACCCAAAAAATGCCAGGGAAGTAATTTTCAGAATCGCGAGAATTTGCCACTTGCATTAGGCGGGTCAAACATGTAGTTTGTGATATGATTCCCGCAGGGAAACCGATACTCGTATTTGTTTCTATCCGACATGTTCCTTCAACTGAAGATCCGAGAATAAACAGAGTTATAACAACACAATCGTCAGTCAAGGAATTAGGTATACAGCGTAGATAAGGATGAAAAAAATATCGCTAAAACACCTTCCAGCCATGTGTGAGGGAGAGCGACATTTTTCGAAATAAAAATGTCGGTTGTAAGAGACATTGAGAATAAGAATTCGGAAGCGCTGGCTCGCTGATTTGTTTTTGGAACGACGACGTTAAATACGCAGAAGATTTTTCACGCGCGATGTTCGGTTTCACTTGTGTGATACCACGCACGAACTTGGCGGTAATCAAAGAACCAAATGGCGGCATAGACATAGAAATGACCGACTGTCGTGCCCGCTGTATGGATTAGCCGTGCGTTCTTTCACGGGCAATGTATTACAAATGGTATTTCTCAGTGGTTACAGCATGCGCCAAGCATATTCAGTTTCCGGACGAGGGAAGTACTAAACGAAATTCAAGACTCATTAAGAGCATATTCACTCGTGTTTATAAGCCAAGTACTGTATTAAACGCCGTCATCGCCACAAAAGAGTATCTCAAATGCAGATTTGAATTATCTCGCTGCATGACAAGATAGAGTTTTCGGTTTGAACACTTTCATGTCGGACACACGTCAAAGAAGTTCAAAATACTCCAAACTCCCACCCGCCTTACAACAAGTGACAGTTCGGTTCACCGCTAAACCTTCCTTCCGTACTTTAGAATTCGGAAAATGGGTGAACCCTTAGCTTTAGAAACCTCTGTTGTGTCTACAAAACAGTGACCTTAATTAAACAGCGTCTTTATTTCTAAACAATTCTTCCGCTCCACGTCTGCGAGTTCTAACACGAACTCAGATGTATAAACGTAAACGCAACGCAACGGGTTTCAAGTGAGTTGGTATACCACCGCGACGGATCACTGTTCAAACGATACTAAACAAACATCTACGAGTGTTTCACAAGGAGTAGCGAACACCACCGTACAAAAAGCCTCTAGTCTTGCTTGCGTATAAACTTTGATATCAATCCGCACCTTCCGTTTATGACTACGATTGAAAGAAACTTCACTAATGTATGCGCAAAAAGCGAAGTCTTTTCGAAGCCAATTACAGCAATCAAAAGCCTAAGAGGCCGTAAAATTAGGTCAACTATTGTTAATGTTGATTTCACCAACACGAATTCTGTCATCCCTTCCTCTCCGCAAAACAGCAAACGCCAAATCAATAAGATTCGTGGGCGCAGCGTGGAATACTAGAAATTAAATATTTTACGTTGACCCTTGCTACGGACATACGGTATCGCAAATACCTATCTAATCTTTTGGACAAAGCCACACGCTTTCTGGTGGCGTCCCAAATTCTCGATCCACAAAATTCCAAAGCACAATGTCCCGTAGGCAAAGGCTTGTTTCACCTTAGGGCAAACGAGAAGAAGTTCTCTTTGGAAATCTGTGTTGCGTAGCGTGCCACTCGAAAGCAGTACAAGCGATATTCACGCTGCGAACAAAGCAATCCCTGGTCGTTCTTCGATCACTTGAATTCAAAACCTGTTGCTTACCGTAGAGAAACAATCTATCACTTACCGCCAATAATGAGCAGAAAACCCTGGACACATCTCGCCGCAGTTGTTGCAGGTCTTCCCACCTTCCTCATCATGCGCCACCATACTCTGTTGAAAATCATAAGGAAAGCCCGTCAGTGTTGTGAACCTCTTTATATGCCGGCCCTCACATGTCTACAACGACGTTTTCTTTTGATACACAACCAAACAAGCAACCGCTTGCTCTCAAATCTCCTCTTACCGAAGAAATGTTTGTCTTCTTCATGTCTCCGCTACACTATTCACTCAAACAGCTATACGGCGACTTTGAGTTTCGCCCAAGAAAGCTTAAATTACCCTTCACTTGTGACATAGAGGATCAACGGTTTCTAAAACTCTCGACGACAACTAGCTAGGCTTAGGAACGTGCAACTGCACTGTTGAACAACTAAAATCAATACAATCTTTTCTAGGAGTTGATTGACACTATTCGGACGGTAATTGATGCGTAATCCAATCAGAAGCTCACAGTCGCATTCCTAAGTGTCAACACACTTTCCCTGCACAAGACCGCTCTTACAGAGTCGTGGAAAAATCCTGGGATGTTCATGTTGCTCTTCTGTCCCCCCATTCCGAGAAGGAAATGCCTGTCTGCAAGTTCTACCTGCTGAACACGTTTAGTGCGCCGTGTAAAGGAAGTCGAGTTGTGAACGAGCTTTTGTGCGCGAGAAACACAATGCCGAGTTATTAACCAATCGCAGCTATTTATCCCTCCATTATGAGTTAATACTCGAGAAAACAAATGATAACCTTTTGAAAAAGAGCCATAATGAAACAACGTTTGTATACTTAGAAACTGCGGTAAACATGCTTCAATAATTTATGATGGACGACTGCATAGCTTTCGTGTGTTCAATAATACACCACCCGCTAATAAAAAGTAATACACTGGTCATCACAATCTCGAGGGAGCCAACAAAAAAAAGAACTGAGCATTTCATACACGTGCGGGACTCTTGAAAGAGAATGCACCTGGGAATCTTTAAACGAGATAAAAACAAAATAGCTAAGCTGACGACCCTCCGATTCTTATTTCAACATTTAGTTCATAATGGGCAAAGTTGATGAAAAACGTGATATTGAAGAGAGTTGATTGGGCCCTGTGGTATTTAGCTACATTGTACGGAAACACTGACGTCGAATATTGCAATGTTCTGTGAACAATGACGCAATAAAGACAAGATACCGCACCGAATAGCCAGTTTTATTATTCAAATCATTAGATATGGGTCGATATGATCAGCCCTTATTACATTACCGCGACATGAAAGAATCTAACAACGTTATCAAAATAAACTTGATTTTCGCATTGCCGACAATCTATTGGCGCTTGATGTCCGCGAAAACTCTTGGAACGGCGGCCGGCAGCTGGGGTACAAGTCATCGCCCACTGCGCAGAATTCCGCAATTAATTACTCAGGTCATTTAGCCCTCGGCTCGTAACACCTCCGTATTACCAACGACAAAGAAACACGCCTCGCTGAGAAAAATAGCATCATTTGTTAATAACACAATGCTTCTGTGATGTTTATTCTTGTCTGTAATGAAAAAGGACGTAATAGAAGCTGCTGGAAACCGATTTGAATTTACAAAGGTCAGACGATATTTATTATCGTTGTCTCCAGTGGGGCTGAACAGAGAACAAATTGACTAACTTTACAGCATGCTCAGTAACCGTGGGCTGTTTGCCGTATTTTACGCCAAACGAAACCGCTGTATTGCGTGGGCAGGGAATTGAAATCACCAAGTTACGTGTAATTGCGTTGTTTTAGGCAATTCTGTCGAAATTCAGTGTCACAGAATTAAACCTCTAAATAATCAGTGAAGCCGGTGTAAAAAAACCCAAACAAAGACAAAAAACACGCACACTGTAAAAAAAAAAAAAAAAAAGCATGATCTCTAGAGCCCCGACTAAGCTATATAGGTATGTGCCGCCCCAAAGGGTATGGTTTTTGAGCCGTTTTGGTCTGAAATAGGGTATGTTTTGTGCACTCTGGTCTGGAATTTGGTTTGGCTTTTAGACGAAACTGTTTTTTCCATTAACATCGGGGAATTTGAAGCCCTTTTCAAATGTTTGCGCAAATGGAACCCATTGATTTTTGGGTCAGGTCTGAAATAGGGTATGGAAAATCACATATTTTGGTCTGAAATAGGGAAAGGGTTTCAAGAAGCAGGTCGCACACCCCCACCAAAAATTTCAGGGGGTACCCCCCCCCCCCCCCCCCCCCCCCCCCCCCCATACGGAAAAATGACGATTCTCGTTTCCTGGATCCATGGATGAAGCACAGAGCCAATGCAATGGAACCCAATGTTTTCTGTCCGTCTGCCCCGTATTTTTTTTTTTAGGCCGGAGCTCTACCCACTTTCCTGCACTATCGCCTTTGGAGCCCTAAACCCCTTTGGGACCGCCCCTGGTTGAAACAAATTGCAAATGTATCGTAACTTGCGATTACAAAAATCAATAAGTTTGTAGGCGATAATTTGTATGGTCTATGCCTGAATCATGTTGAACGATGGGCCGGTTGTAATGAAAACAGATAGGATCGAAGCTAATTCACCAAAATGGCTTGACCTACTGCACCGTAGCCCCTTTTGTCATCAAGAATGATTGGTTAACCCATTCACTCTTTCAAAACTGAGGAAAAAATATTGAATTTCGTTTTGCAAAATTGCTCAATAGCTTGCATTTGAATGGTCACACACTAGGGTTTTATCCACAGACTCAAAAGTTAGAACCACCTTGTACAGCATAATAAACAGTACGTACTGCTCGATAGCTTTCATTTGAATGATCACACGCTAGGGTTTCATCCACAGACTCAAAAGTTAGAACCACCTTGTACAGCATAATAAACAGTACCACATGAAAGTACTGCTCAATAGCTTTCATTTGAATGGTCACACACTAGGGTTTCATCCACAGACTCAAAAGTTAGAACCACATTTATTGACTAAAGGTTTGACTCTGGGAGTGAAAGGGTGAACGCCCGTTCGCCTCTAAGTCTGTTGGGATAAGTGCCTGCAGACGTTTCGATCGTCAGCTCCGGCAATACAGCCTTAGTGCTATCAACTTCAGTTACATCTTGAGCTGATCATCGAGCCGGAAAGAGGGAACTGAGAGGAACAGTTTAGGGAGGAGGGGGAAACGGCCGAAAAAATAAGAGAGGTCGAAGGAGAAACGGCGTAAAGGGAGGAAGATGAAACGGCCTAAAAAAAGGTAGGGAGGAAGGAGTAAACGGACGAAAAAAAACTAGGGAGGAGGGGGAAAAATGAGTTAAAAAGTAGCCGGGGAGATAGGATATTAATTTAACTGTCTGTTCCTGTTCCCTGCGGAAATTGTAGACCAGGAGTGGACAGAAAAATTAACTATTAAAACAGCAATTTTAGAACTGGCAAAACTGGTCAACTCTTCGCGCGCCATGAACTGCATAGTGGCGTGCCTGCAGCGCTCACAGTTCCTATATACTGATTAGCATCTTTTTTCTCCGTGAATGTCATGAGAATATAGCAGGTGAACTGAGGGAAAACCATGAATTCAATTGTTCCGACTAGCGTCATAACAAAAAGAAGTCTCAAGTCAATGACAAGGTCGGCTACCTGAGCCGACAATGGAAAACTACTGACGATTTGGTGAGGCCCTAGCCTGCGAGCAGTGGAACCCCGGAGGAATAATTTTTCAAGTGAAAGTGAAATTAAGGCTTGGCACCGGACTACAGGTTCATTGTTGATCTCAGTTTGTAGAGCCCATTTGCACATCGGTATTCGCTAAAGGTTACATGCATGGGTTTCTGAATCTATAGTTGATCGAGCCTCAGATTTCTGTCTGAACCGCTTTCTATCTACTGTCATTAAAAACATGTACGTATTGCTTTATAGCTACCGCCCGTGAGGAGTTCTTGGAAAAAAAACTAAATCGTGTGGAGCAGTATTTGTGAGTAACTTACAGCCGGTGACTTCTTGTCAATATTTTTTTTATCATTTTATGACTTGTCTCCGTGAAACCATGCATTTTATCTAACTTTATACTACATGTATAACCATGCAGTAATTGGGTATCACGCATAACTGAAACTGACTTCGCGGACGTGTTTTCGTTCGAAAACTTAACTGCGTATGCATGGTTGTACCAAGAGAGTATTTGTTGCATCATATACTTATTCCGCCGAGTTCCATGTGCGTATTTATGCATTTCTTATATTGTTTTCATAATTCAGAACTTATGTTATCCCTCACAGACATATTAAAGAGTTAACTGAAATGAACTTGGTTAAACCACAGTTCTTCAGTGTTGCCGCAAGTTACTGTTTATACCCCGCAAATCTTAATATCCAGACGGCCGCGCTCAACTAAAGAGGCTTGTTTGGAAAACAAGGTTATATTAAATCGGTAAAGAAAGTCTGTAATGCATGTGGATAGAATGAATATGCTTAATAAGTGATATTGATCATAAAACTGAGCTCTCACCGACTGTAAAAACTTACGTTTTGAGACTGCGAACTAGCGATTCCGCTTTTCTCTCGGCTTCAATCCTGTTGGAACGTTCTCGTGATGCTCGCGGCTATTGCAGTACACTACTCTTCACCAAAAACCTTTAAGCAACTTAATAACGGTCAGCCTTGTTAAAATTTAATGACGAAAAGAAAGCAAGCGACAGAAAACAAAAGGAACCGGTGCATTGCACCTGCTGCAAGACGATACTTAGCGAGACACACAGACTATGTTTTGAACGTAATTCATCTCTACTCTTTGTCTCTTTCTCTCAGCTTTTGTTTCACCACAAGAGAACACATTATTGATGCTGCACGTTAAATGGATGTTTGAGAACATTGGAGCCGCGAAAATTGCTGCTAACGCTTTTTTCTCACGCGTACTTGGCTGTTTTCTCGGTTAATTCAATTTTGAAGGCGCAATAGCGGTACTTTTAAGACTTTTAATTTATAACTATGTGTGTGGAGGAAATTGTTCCATGGTAAATCTCCCTTTCAGTTCGTTTTCGTCTGAAAATCGGGTTTCGTGTGTCCGTCAAATTGGCGACATCATTTATCACGTGAACGTTTATAATTACCAACCTTTGCTCCGTGGACAGCTTCAATCGGTTAAATATACATGCAGTGCATTTTATGTAGAGTTTCCCCTTAATATACTCACTCATTCAAATCCTATTAGTGCTTGGCCGCACACAAGGCCGTTTTTTCAGCATCGCCGAAAACTTATAAAAATAAACTTTTAGCTAAGCGGATAAAAACTGATGAATAGGTTCATCGGATTAAACCTCTGATCGCACCCGGCGGCTTCCCTCGCAAAGAGAACTTGGAGTGATTCTGTGAAATTTCGTGTGAGTTTATCATTTTACCTTGTAACTTCGCACGTCTGCTGCGTTGGATGATTTTTAATAAAGACTCTTATTATTATAGTCTGAAACTAACTTGTTAATGATTTTTTTTTCCCTACAAAGTTAAGCAACATTGGACGTGCGAGTCTGCCGGATTAATTGTGATAAAAATAACAAATGGTATATATAGTCTTTCTAGTCCGATTTTGTGCCATACTACTTCGTTTTCGACAACATAAGTCAGTCAGTTCGGACTTGCCGTTTGTTATCTCAAGCAGAAAATTTACAGATAGGCAGGGAATCGATTTGAGAGCTGTAGAATAAAGCGAAAAGCGGAAGACTTCTCGAGTGAACTTTAATAAGTGGAATTTCGATAAACCGTAGGCTAAATAATTTCGGTGTTTAGTAAAAGACCATTTCACCCCTGGGCAGGTAATAAGGTACCGGCTTAACTCATTATTTCACTCCCAAGAGTGTTAAGTTCAAAACTGAGGAAAAAATCTTGGATTTCATTTTGCAAAATTGTCAAAAACAAACAGCACCACTTGAAAGTACTACTCGACAGCTTTCATTTGAATGGTCACACACGAGGGTTTCATCCACAGACTTAAAAGTTAGAACAACATTTATTGACTCAAGCCTTTGACTCTGGGAGTGAAAGGGTTAACTGCCGGCCTGAATTAGCATTGAATGGATAATCTTTACACCAAATAAAGTTCTGCTCAGGGGCTGTAAGGATAAACGACTTCTGCTGCCGCTTTGAATAGCTTCACTCACTTATTCATGACAGTGTTATAATTAAGTAACTCTTTTTTTTTTAAGACTACGAAATTGTTTCCGCTATTGACAAAACTGTGCCGGTAAATATTCAAGTCGAGGGATTTTCAGCTTATACTAATGACTCCTCAAACATATAACTGTCTATATTTCGCCTGCGTCTCGTGTTTTCCTAAATTTCTCTCGTGTTTTCAAATTCCCGTCGTGTTTTATGACAGTATAATACATGGCTTTGGCTTTTTTATTTGTTAAATATAGCATTATGGACTCAGAATTCAGTAAGTGCCTTTCTGACTTTGTTTTAACAAATCTTGTGCTTTGAGCTTTCCTTTACAGTGGCGGGTGTACGTTCAACTCGATTTGTTAACTTGACTGATCGTAAAACTGCACGTATTCAGAAACACTAACTTTGAACACCGCCGAGTTTCGACAAGTATTTTGTCCAGTTGTTGTTTATATGCATGCACCTGCCTCGGTGATCACAGTTATCAATTATAACACTACCTAAGTAACGGAAAGAAAGTTTAATTTTCAGCACTGTTTCCTCGGGTGATATCTTAATGGGTTTTAATTATTTTCTGTAAATGACTCAATACCAGTCGATTCTAATGCGTTGTTAAAATGAACGCGGTGAGTCACCTCTGGTACTGATGAAATATTCAATTCTCTATGTAAGAAGATATTAGATCTCGATCACTCTAGGTTCCTCTAGGGACTAGGGACTGGAGAACAAAAGTCAATAGATCTTGTAGCTGCAAAAAAATGGTCTCGGGTTTTCCACAATCCTTTTTATTTTAACAAATAAAGAAGCCAAAGCCATGTTTTATACTTTGAATTCATAAACATTCCGGTTATTTGAGAATACTTGAGAAATATAGGCCACACTCGCCTGTAGGCTCAATTACCAGCCACTGTTTGGGAAAATGAGCCGAGCCCACGAGTCTCTTCTCGGGGAGGAACGAAGACCGCACTCCGCGAGAGAGCGGGGGAAATCGAGCCTAACTAGCCTGCGGCTCGTGTTTTCTAAAATTTCTCATCCTCCTCGCGTTTTAGACAATATTTACGTGCGCTTTGCCTTCTTTACCTGTTAATTAAAAGCTTAAATGTGAACTAAAACAATTGTTCCAGAAGAAACTTCAATCCTTTTGCAGTTATTTTCAGTTAACAGCCAAAATAACTGAGCTAAAAATAAGTTGTTGAAAGTAAACCGGATAATCATGTTTTGTCTGCGCAATAAAATATGCGCGTATCATGCATATACAGGTTTAGATAATGCCTTAAAAAAGAAACTTGGCCGCGAATATGTTACGATTTGCGACATGAATTAAGAAGAAAGATCAAGATGAGATCTTTAGATTAAAAAAGCCATGAATTTGCTTTGAGCACTTAAACAATTTCTAGAGAAGACTAATTTCCTTACGTTCTCCCGATATTTCTTAATGTGAAAATCGTGAGTAGTAAAAAACGCCGCGCTTGTGTTAGAAATTATTGGATTATATATATAAGGCGTTTGGTTCGGCGGCTTATTGTCTAAATGGCTAATTCAGGCTTTGCAGAATATAAGAAAACCACTTAAAAATGCCGCTTGCATGGCGGATTGAAAATGATCTGCCGGGGAGCGAACAGAGTTTAATAAGCCGTATAAAACGACTTTGTCTGCTAGGCGGATTTGTATTCCGGAGTTCCGCCGACAGAACTAAGTTCAATGGCGCTGAACTAGCGGGTTTAATATTGTTTCCCTAATGCTGAAGCAAGTGAATTTAATTTACAAGCAGTCACTAGTGATTACGTAGGCACTTGTTTCGAGGGTCAGTTTAGCGGAGCTGCATTGGCAAAGTGAATAAAAGAAGTGCTTAGTTGAAGTTGAAAATCTCATTGTTTTTTAATAGTTTGAATTAATGTTTCGACTTGCGCGAACTGACACGCTCTGTTAATTCTACAAGTAAACTATACTATATGAATGCTATTTAAATTTGTGGTTGCTATAAAAACCGCGTTTTTATCTGTATTTTTATCTTGACTCTGAGCACGAGGTCGCTTTGTTTAGTAAACTATCTATTCAATACACGAAGAAATATCGAAATATTAAAAATAAATCTGTCTCGTGTAGTGTTGATTCTTGATTGATTGTAAGTTTATAGTTACAATAAACGCGATACTCTGTGTAACCCCATCGAACAAAGAAAAGAGAATGAAACCGACTCACCCATGCGAGCCATGTGTGTTTTAGCCATTCTTTTGATTATTGAGTCATTGACAAAGAATTTTCGATTGCCTCGCCTGAAGCGCACTTATACTGGTTGGCAGTCCATTTATCATTTATAGAATATCGTGTCAAGCGCTCGTGAAAAACACGAACATCGTAAACAACAAACCCGTCAACTTACCTTCGTTGTTTTAGCTTCAAACTGTTGAGACCTGTTGATATATGTTCTGATTGTTTTTGAACTACAATGGGGAGTGAGTTCTCTTCAAAGCCGACTAGAAGTCGTTCACTGTGGTATTTGTTTAACTGAAGTTACCGGTACTGACACTGAATACAACTGCTGAGCTGACGCAGTGCTTCAGAAAAATTTCCCCTGTCCTGATTTAAAATAATCTGTAAACCTGTATTTTCTTACCTTATAATCGTCGATCACACGCGTTTTAGAGAAAGTGTCTTCTCACGACAGTCGGGGGAGGAACTGTTCTCTGGCTTTGTGCCTGCTACGATGAGCTGCTAACTTACTAGTTGAGCTGCCTCATTGGGCAAAACAAGAAAATTAATCTTTGAGGTTTGTGATATTTGCATAATCAGGTGCATGTGTGGGGCTTGTTGAAGAAGCTATTAATCTCATACTGAAGTTGATCAATCAGCGATATTACTTGATTCAATAAAGAGCCAGGAAGTAGATTTACATAGACTAATGCCCATCACTGCTCTATTGAGAGTCAAACAATGCAGCCATTCAGTTTAAGACACGAGTGGACAGTTTTTGGCCTCGTAGGTCAAAAATAGAGCGCGACCACTTAGCACTGCTTATTAAATTAGCGTCGAAATAGCCAGTCTTCTCGAAAGATTTTGTGTTATTCCGTGCCGTTACCGAAGGTATTCGTCAGGCGTTGATTTGTGGTCATCAAGTAGAGAGAAGATCAGTCTAGCCATAACGAAAACTTACTCTCAGTGACTCTCAGAACCGTACGTCAACGAAATCCATTGACTCTTAAGGTGATTGACAGTTTTGACAGGCCGATATAGCTCACAAACGTCGCTTTTATTTATTTATTTATTTTATATTGGTTTTATAATAAAAATCCCTTCAAATTGCTGCTGATAGAAATAGCTTCTGTGTATTGTAGACACGCGATTACACATGACAAATGAAAATCAAAGGGAGATCCGTCTGTGATTTCCGCTGGTGAATGGTCGATTAAGACAACGAAAAGCTTTGTTGTGGTTTTTATATAGACATCCCTGTCAAATACGTTAATAGACCAAGTACCTGTTTATACAGGATAGATCAAAAGTTGTGTCAGTGGAGTATACTACTGCGGTTTTGAAATTCGCGTTAAAAACTGAATAATTTTAGTCACGAAACCAACTGCAGTCAATTTTTGCGGGTTTACGATTTTTACCATTCTTCCACGACAACGATTCCGCAAAAATGTGCCCCAAATACGGTTGCAATCCCGAAATAGCGAAAATACCAAAAAGTCTTAGCGATATTGGGTCAATATCACTAGTTTTAGATAAGGCAATAATTTTTAAAAAGAGCGTAAGATTATTTTTATATTACATGTTTCGACATATAACCTATGTCATATCTCGGTATGAATACATGGAATAGCTGCATACAAGAGAGAAGGCAATTAAACTTTGAAAACAAAATATTGTTAACTTCACTTCTACTTTTCCTGACTTTGAATTCAAACTGAAGAACAAGTTTGGAGTATTTCCTCCTCATTGCACTGTGTGAATATTTCATTTATTTAATGTGCGTGTTTTGATCCAGGTAAATTTCTGAACAGAGTTTTCGGTTGAGACCCTAAATGGTACTCACTGTTTATGGGATTATAACATCACTCAATATCTTAACTGAAAAATGTAAGTTTCAGATAAGGGTGTAGTTCCGGAAAAGGAGGTGCATATCACAATTGATCATATAATAGGTCAATATAGCTTCTCTCTTTTTAGAGCCATTTTCAATTGAGTGCCGTCGAAAATAAACATGCGTTTGCTTTATGCTTTTAAGAAATACGCTCTCTGATTGGTTTGAAAAACTCGCGCCACTTTCAACCAATCAGACTTGACTAAAACCAATCATGACTTGGTCGCGCGCGTTTTAATTTCCCGCGCTTGGCGCCGGTTACATGCATCTGCTTTGAGTTCTGATTGGTTCCTTGTGTTGTTGTTTCGTCTGTTGTGATTGGCCAGAGTGATTACTTTGGTTTTGAAAACTGCTCTTACGCCAGAATCCAGAAATGGCTGATGTTTGTGTGTGCGTTATTTATATTATTTAAACTACGACTCATACATTGTGTACATCGCTCTTGTCTTAAATAGAATACACAAACAAGACTCCAAAGTATTTCGTTGGATTAACTTTACAGGAATCTTGATGATTTTGCACTCCACTTTTACGTGATGTCGTGTTTCCGATATCTATGATTTAATTTGATTCATCTAATTGCAGAAGCTTTCTGCAGCATGATGTGCACGCCCATTTCCACGACGATATTGTTCAATATTGTTGAAACTAGCACACCTCTAATAAGTCATGATATCTTTAGTCCCTTTTATATACAACATTTCCTTCCGATTGAAAGAAACCTCAAAACTGATATAGTTTACCAAGAGCTGATACACGAAAACATGTTATGCTTTTCACGATAACAACAACGTGGTCTGAGTTTATTCGGACTGAATCACGTGACCTTTACATGCTCCAATGAGTTCCATATATGGTGACATGATATAAAGTTCTAAGAAAAACGGCTACACGGGGAGGGGGGGGGGGGGGGGGGGGGTTGATCCACCAGGAAATTCAGAACTGAAACAGGGACCGTAGCAGTTGCGGCGAGAACGCAACCGCACCCCATAGGCGTGACAACCCCCTCCCCCAGATCCATTTATCGCCCCAGACACTTTCGCGGCTACAATGCTGATTTTACTTTCAAAGAGGCGAAAGCAGGAGAAAGCATTGAGCATTCCTTTGTCGAACTGACAAAGATCTATATCTAGTGGCCTGCTGTTTTCTGCGGTTTGCGTGTCAGAACACCCTGCGGAGAACAAAAGTAGCCATTATATCATGCGCCCCATCGGTATTGGCTGTTGAAACAAAGAGTTCTATTGTTTTAAAATAGCAAAATTATTCAGACAGTGTGCTGTTGCACTTGAGCTGCAGAGGCCGTGACATGACTTGTTGTTTCTTCACTGCAGTTCATTCTGGCTTCTATCGGTAAGATCGTTTTATTTGACCAGATTGAGAATCTAGCAATAAGGGTGAATCCTGTGCGTGATCACTGATTAGGGTGTCTCGCTGGGGTGACGGTTTTGTATTGTAGTAGTCATGACCGAGCAACTGGTAGAGGGAGCACCACCGAATGAACGACAGAAATGAGGAGCGACTGACACGCAAACCGACAATGCAGGTAATGAAACGTGTTTAATATCGTTTTATTTGGATATGCTCAACAGAGTACTCCGCTCTCTTGATATGCCTCACTGTTAGCTCTCCTGATCAAAACTTTTATGCTTTTGCCACAGCTAATGAAACTCTAGCAAACGACGCAATTGGAATTGCTTTGGATAAAAATGGAGCGGCTCCTTTCCGCCTCCGGGCTTGTGGGCGTTTGGGAGTGAGGGTCCCAGTGGGAATACCGTAAAAGCTCTATTAAGCCCCCGGGGGGCTTATTTAATTTCAGGCCTCAAGAGGGGGGGGGGGGGGCTTAATAGAGAGGGGGGCTTATTTCAAATCATAAATTTTCAAGAAAATTTGCATTAATTTTTCAAACTTTACTATTACACCACTAACTAAAACAGAACAAGAAATGGGTTATGTATGACCGTCTTACAAAGGAAACGCCATTTATACCCTAACTCGACGATAGTTCTGGAAATTAAAGACCACGTTTCAATACAAAGTGACTGAAACGCCAGAAAATATTGCTGAAAAGTCATTTACATCAGCCTGACGAAAGGAGGGGGGGGGGGGGGGGGCTCAATAGAGAGGGGGGGGGGCTTATTACAAAATCTGACTTCCAAAGGGGGCTTATTACATAGGGGGGGGGGGGCTAAATAGAGCTTTTACGGTATATTACAGCTCCGCAGCCTAGATCTGGAACTACAGTCGAACCTCCGTAAGCGGACACCCTCGGGACAAGAAAAAGTGCCGGTCCACATAAGAGAGGTGTCCGCTTATGGGAGGTTAATAATGTAGTGTTTGTGTGTAGCTGGGAACATGACCAAGTGTCCGCCCGTTAGGGCAACCTCGTTCCCAGGGTCTCTCTTCTCGCGTTTGGCGAGAAGAAGAGAGACCCTGAGAACGAGGTTGCCGTTAGGGGAGGTTTGACTGTAGCTAAATCTGCTCGGCTTTGTTTCTTTCAGAGGAGCCGCCCTTCCTCTCGCCTGCAGAGAAACTGTTTCGATTGTACGATGAAGTGGAGACATTTGTAATGTTTATTGGTTATCGACGCAGTTGCCACAGCCTAGTGGCGGCCATATTAGATGCGCACCCTGAAATTATCATCTCGCACGGGTACAAGGTGATGGCAAAATGGGAGAAATACCAGTCACCAGAACTTACACAGAAAAACCTACAAAAATATTGCTTATTTTACGACCTTCATCACTACTCCTTGGAACATGCCATGTTTAAGAAACGTGCCGGCGCCGATAGAAATCTCGAGATAGAGTCTAACTACAACTATCATATTCCAGGTTTATGGCAAGGAGGATATAAAAACAGAATAAAGGTAAACTACCAGACTTCTTGCTGGCAGTTGCACTTCGTTATGGGGCGAAGGTTTGAGAAGAGGGGCGAGACGAGGGTCTATCTTGCCCCAACCCCTCCTCGTCGCTCGCGGGGTTAAAACGCTCGTCAGTGTCTGACTCGTCCCCAGTCCGTCTCTTTTTACTGACGCAGTAGATGATGGGAAGGAGCATCACTGTCCCCCACGTCTAACAAGTTTCTCATGAGAGACGACTGGGGACGAGTCAGCGTCAGTTTTGGTTTGATAAGCTGCAAGCTCTAATACGGGAGATTTGCCGCGACCAGTTTGCGTTGGGTGGCCAAACCGTGAAAAACTTGCGTCGACTTGTGTGAAATTTGATCTCGATCAAAGGGAACTCAAGTCATCGCAATTTTTTTCGCAAAAGTTAACACAAATTGACAAATATTATTGGGGCCAGGACTTTAGTAACAACTCTGAAATTTAGCAGCGTTATATTCATGCATATGATATTAATCTTTTGCCAGGTTATCGGCGACAGGAAAGGGCGTGATACAGCATTGGCATTGACCAACAAAATGAGTGTTCTAGAAGAAATACGTCAAGTCGTCCAAGTACCAATCAAATTGATACACGTCACCAGGAACCCCTTTGACAACATAGCAACCATGATGCTTCGGGCTACAGGGTCACGTGATGCAGCAAGGGGCGAAGGACCCAAAGTAAGAAACAGTAATTGTAGACTGCAAAACAGTCCGTATTTTCGCGCGAGTGTCGGGCTGAACGCGGCCGAAGGATCTGGAACGAGCGTGAAATTACGAGTGGGATTGGGGAGAGACGCTTTTCTCGCCTCTTACGAGGCTCGCGCGTGGATTATCGGCGCTTCGCGCCTCTCAATTCGCGCGTCGCGCACAATATCTCGAGAAAAAGAGAGACTGTTTTGCAGTCTACAGTAATTGTGATAAGATAAGAGAAAATCCTTATTTTCTCTTGAATTCAGATCATCGTGCTCATCATTTTAATTTCTTGTAGAATGAACGACGGACGTTTATTAGTTTTACGTTGTTTCCCGTCAATCGCTCGTTCACTCGACCGCAGCCGGGGTGGGGGGGGGGGGGGGGGGGGGGGGGGGAGGCAACGCGAAAAGACCACAATGCATCAGAGCTATTTGGACCCCCGTCATAGAAATACCAATTTCTGACGTCGTTACTGACGCCAGGAATTACATATTCATTTAACGCGACGTTTGAACTGAGAATGACTTCAATCCTTCAAGGCTTCAAGTTTTTTAAGAAGCCCTGTTCCTCGAGTTGTCCACAGGGATCTTGTGTTTGATCAAGCCTCGTTCCTAGGGACTTTCCAGAGGGCGAAAACGAGAGAGAGAGAGATATCCTGGGAACGAGGTTGGCCCTCTACATAACCTGGTCCATAACCTGCATAAAACATTAGCCCTTTCACTCCCAGAGTCAAACCTTGAGTCAATAAATGTGGTTCTAACTTTTGAGTCTGTGGATGAAACCCTAGTGTGTGACCATTTAAATGAAAGCTATTGAGCAGTACTTCCAACTGGTGCTGTGTTTTTGACAATTTTGCAGAATAAAATCCAATAATTTTTCCTCAGTTTTGAGCTTAGCACTCTGCCTTTTTCTGCCAACAGATAGAAAACACGGAAGAGCTGGACCGGGCCATTGAGGGCTACTTTGAATTGGCAGCCGCTAACCAACGCATCAAGCAACGTTACAAAGATGCCGTCATTGACATTCCTGGACAAGAAATGGTGCTAAGACCCAAGGAAACACTGCATAAATTATGCCAACATTTGGGGGTCACGTGCTCTAAAGATTACGTCGAAAAATGTAGAAAGATCTTGAAAGCTCCTTCGGTGACTAGAGACAAAGTACTTTGGACCAAGGAACAAACAGAACGTGTAACAACAATGATGAAAGACTATCCATTTCTTGTAGAATATTCATTTGATGAGCGTTCTGTGTAGTGTCGACTAATTTCAAGAGGTACAGGGCCGTAGCTAGGGGGGCAAGGGGGGCAGTTGCCCCCCAAGAATGGGTAATGCTTTCTGAAAACGAAACTGCGTGTTTTTTCGCGTTCAAACAGCCGCCTTCTGATAAAATATATGCCGAGGGTCTTTCAAAACAAGATTGAACATTCAAAGGCTGTACTCTCCCCAGATTTTGCTCGGCATATTAAATCAAGATGATGGGGAACGAAGAGGCGAGAACTTCTTACTTCTTAGGTAACTAAGTAAGTAGTTATATTTGACTGTCGGTACCATACTAACTTGAACATTTACGATTGATTGAGAAATATATTTGGAGCGGAATCCAACTGGAGACATCTTTTACACACGAATAGACTAATAAAATGTTTAGTGTACTAAGGCTGATATACGGAATGTATCAAGTTACAAAACCTCGGAATATTGCTGTAAGCACTAAAATACCTGTAATTTTACACTTTCGAGATTGATTTTTGACAAATATCTCATGGAGAATGCTGAAAATAGCATTTCCGAGCCTCTAGATTTCAAATTTCTGAGGGGCATGCCCCAGACCCCCTAGCGGCACGCGCCTTCGGCACTCGCTTCATTGCCCCCCATTAAAATTCTAGCTACGGCCTGAGGTACCATAGTCCAGTTCTGGCCCTCTCCCTGTCACGCAACGCGTACTTGCGTGACAGAGAGTCAATTATCAGTTAGTAATAAATTTTGTCATTTGTCAATTGAAGGTTTTCCTGTTCGCTTTGTGTTATGATCAAACGCAGTCGCGAGTCAACCTCATCCCCAGGGCCATCAGAGGATCTCCGCTTTCAAGATGGCGGGTGGGCGTGAAGAATTCCCTGGCGAACAGCAGGTCATGTGTCTACAAAGATATTGGAGATTTTGATTGTTTCAAAATGGCGGCGGGCTCGCAATTGGCTAATTTTGTGGCCACGTGACCTGCTGTTCGCCAGGGTCTTCTTCACACCCACCCGCCATCTTGAAAGCGGAGTGGCCCTGGGGACGAGTTTGGTTGTGAATCAAATTAAGTGGGGTGGGGGAGAAGGAGGCAAAGGGTCTGAACTTCCCGCCTCTTTTCCGTTGTATTAAATTGTTTTGCTATTTCTCCCGGTCCATTCTTCTCCCGCTTCCTATAGACTTCCCGCCAACTGTACTCCCGGGTTCCATGTCACTCCCCACAATAAACTTGCGAACAAACTCGACTGACTGAAGGTTCATACAAATCTCAGGCATTTGACTCAGAAAAAGTTGGAACTGAGTTATACAAAAATGGTTTTAATTTTGCAGAAGAGCAATCTGCCAATAACATAACCCATTTAGGAAGCAAGGATGACTAACGATGGCGAGGATGGAAAGGGATTACAATTTGAAAATGACATTTTACTAAAAGCTAGTTCATGAAGGGATCATTCCCTTCATTTTTGAAGAAATACCCAGTGACGGTAATCCATTAACAGTAACAACACTGTACCAATAGTGTAGCATTACTGAACGTTACTGTACCAATGCTGTAGTATAACAGTAACGATACTGTACCAATACTGTAGCATTACAGTAACGATACTGTACCAATGCTGTAGCTTAACAGTAACAACCCTGTACCATTACAATCAGGGCCACATTACAATGATACTCCATACCTGTACGTCAATAGCTTAGGAAATAAAAGTGGAAACTTACACCAATACTATAACAAATAAGACGTTTCCCACCCCACTCAGAAAAGTTCTTTTTTCAAAGCATTAAACTATAGCTACAAAATAACTCACTGGCGTCAGTTCTTCTGACTTCTGAACTGTCTCAAATCCCTTCATCGCTCTTATAACAATAATATATCTCGACTTCTAAAACCTAACATTGTCCATGAATAAAAAGGTGCTAAATCAAGGTGTTAAAACTAGAATCCCTTGTCAGTGAGTCAAGGTCTTGGTACGTCATGCTGCCTCAGTAACTTTTGGCGCATTCGGTGGAGCAGAAAATCTGGTTTTTCTTGGGATGGCGAAGAAACTGCTTTCCAATCAGCGACCTTCTACACATGCCACACTTAAAGCATGCGTCATTGGCATGCCAGAACTCGCCCTCGTATTCGATCCTCTGTGCGTCTGCATTGATGATTTCATGGCAATCAAAGCACTTCTTGGCATACAGCCGGTTGTAGCACTGCATGCAATGCGGGTGGCCATCACGAGCCACATACAGGAGACCGCCCAGATCCAGATCGCACTCGTAACAACAGAAGTGCTTGCGGTGCCAGTTACGATCCTCGGCTTGAGTGTACTCACGGCTAAAGATCAGCTGAAAAAAAGAAACACCTTGCTGTTAGTTTGTAGGGTTGATTATGCAGTGTTTATCATCAGTAACAAAGATAAAGTAGAGTTAGAAGGTAGCAAAGAGCTTTACATGCACAGTTCAATATTTTTCCTAGGCAATTTCATGTACCAAAAAACTGCCAAAAAATTTGACTGTATCAATGACTTAAAAGTTTGGAAAAATGAAATGCCGAGGGGAAAAAAATTGAAATTCTGCTCAGTGGCAGAGACTTCAATGAGTTGTACCATGCTGCATGGACAAAACTACAGGCACCCAGTTTAATGGTATATTCTGGTTCCATGGGATTTGAAGTACAGTAAAAACCCGCAAGTAAGAACCTGCATTTTCCCAAGTTAGCCTAAACAGGTTCTTACATAAATGGTAATTAGCACAAATTTAGGCTATTTAGGTTCTTAAATAGGTTCTTATTTTCTGAAGAAAAAAATTTACATTGTAGCTAATAGAATTTAGTGGTATTCAGCCTATTCCTTATATAAAATCTGCATACCAAGTAAGTATTTATGTAAAAATGACTGACTGTCTCCAAAGAGGATCCAAAATGTTGACCTATCTTATTTGCCCAAGTGTACACATTTTTTTATATAGATTTTAGAAAATAAGAACCTGTTTCAAATTTTAGGCTAAACAGGTTCTTGTATAGAGGGGGCTAACTGGCAAATTTTAGCCTAACAGGTTCTTAAAAACTAGGTTCTTACTTACGGGTTTTTACTGTATGTTTAGTTTACATGACGCCTGACTCCACAAAGTGCTATGACTGCAAGAGTGCAAATTTGCATTACGCACCAGGAAGGTGTGAAATGAGGTGCATTATATAGTGAAACTTCTTGTTCAAGGAGAAGGCTACATGTACATTAATCATGCAAAAAATGAATTCCTTCATTCATTACATACCTCGTCACAGGCAGCACAGCGAGGTTTGTATTTCTCAGCGTAGTGCCTCCCGCAGTAGATTGCTCCGTCCTTGAAGAAGTAGATCAAATCCACCAAGATGTTGTTACAAACTGAACACACAAAGCATCCAGGATGCCAACACTTGTTCTCTCCTGCACGTGATGCAAATACAGCAATCTCTCCAAGATTAATATTTTTACTGCATCGGTGACAGGTCTGTAAATGATAACATCCCCAAGATTAATATTGTAAAGTGCATTTGAATATTATAGAAAATGCACTATATAAATATCATTACCACCACCAACCAAGCTTGCTCGGGACCGTACTGGGAGAATATCGGCCCTCTGTATTTTCTGTACAGACCTCACTGCACTTGATCCGTACTGTCAAGACCTTGGGCCAATATTCTCACAGTCCGGCCCTCACGCTTGATTAATAAGATATGCATGTATGTATTTCCCACCCCTTGGAATGCCTGTTATATATTCACTTACCCACTTAGAGACAGGGTTGGTCTTCTCTCGCACATCACCAACACCCAAGGCATTCTGGTTTCTGTCATCACAGAATTGCCTCATGCTGGCTTTCTCTGGCTCACTCAAACTGTCGCAATAGTTTTCATCATGGTCATGGATAGGCAGCTGATACATCATTTGTTTGCGGCGATATTTAGCACCATCACTACCGACTTTGGGCTTCACCTCGGGAGGCAGTGACTCCATGTACTTCATCAACTGTAAAAGAAATCAGAAAGCATACATTAGATTTATATCAAGCGAGACATTCATAAGGTCATATAAGAAAAGCTTTGAGAAACTGTAGTGCTGTAGGTTAAACCAGAGTTGTAATTTGCATAAGGAATGAAATCTCAACATGCAAAAATAAAATGCCTATTAGAGGGTAAGTGTGAGAGATGGGAGGGACCAAACCCTGCATACTTCCACCTTCAGGTTTAATTCCACATGAAATTTTCGAAAATAATTAATTTAAGGTGACTCTAAGCCCTTCCGTAGGATTTTTTTTCGCATTGAGCTCGCTTTTTAGTTTTACAGTAAGTACTTTTAAAAAGCTAACGTTAAGGGTGGTTATACCATTGCTATGGTAACCTGTTACATGTATGTCAAGATTTGATCTATAACTTGTTCAACAATGATCAGACATTTGTTTAAAGCCCCCATTACAGGGTGGTAGTATTGATCTGGACATCAAAACACAAGACAGTGCTGTAAACTGTTGGCAGCCAGCTACTGTACTAAGGTACCTACCACGCCTTGTTGTAGACCAGGTGGAACCCAGGCGTACTGCTTGGCATACTCAGACTCCTGTCCCTTGTTTTTGTTAGCTTCTTCTATTTTGCGAAAGTAGTCACGGATGTGTCCAACAGGGGAGTTTTCAGAGAACAGGCTGTGTACCACCAGTTTATGGGCCTCCTCCTCAACACTCTTAATATCATGTTCCTCAGGTTTACACTTGCATGTCTTGCAGATTTTCCTATCAGTTGACAAAATAACACAAGTCTAAATTACAGTCAACTCTCTCTCTAAGGCGGACACCCTCGGGACCAGCTCTAGTGTCCGCCTTAGAGAGGTGTCCGCCTTAAAGAGAGTTTAGTTACAGGCAAACAAGTAAAATTCGGCCAGGACCAGCCAGCCAACCATGTCCGCCTTAGGGAGGTGTCCGCCTTACAGTGGTGTCCTCTTAGAGAGAGTTGACTGTATAAGCTTCCACTTTACTGTGAAGCATGCCATACCTTTGCCTATTACGAGAGGTTTGGGTTCAAGCCCGCCTGGGAACACGTTGGTCTCTGACACTTAACTCATTGCCGTTGATGCACGAAGAATATCGTTCATAATCGAACGATAGGGAAAAAAATTCGTAAAAAATTGTCTTTTGGCCGATTTCCCACATTTTTTCAAGGTGGACTGGGAATACTCTAACCCATTCTCCCAGCAAGTTTGAACAGGTATACCCTAGTTGGTCTTATATGACGGCTTTTTCAGAAAAGCCTTCTGATGTAACACATGGCCGCAATTTGTGAAGCGTTCGCAATCCGTTACAGGCGTTGTTGAGGACGTTTTAGCAAGAGTTTTGGACGAGGAAAGTGATCCAGAAGGGATGCCAAGCAGTGAGGAAATTTAATTGCATCTGGAGCTCGAAAATTGAGCGACGAACCAAGATAAGTGTTACGAAATATTACATCGATCGATCGAACGAACGCAAATGCAACTGAAATTATATTTTGATTCGCTTTTTACATTTGAAAACCTTGTTTGATGCTTTGAATACATGTTAGGATTCATATTTCAGTAAAGGGAGAGGACAAAACGTTCTTATGGAACGACAGAGATAAATTTCGAGTGGAGTGTTGACACAATGTTTCGGGTCAAATTCCTGCATAAATTAGAAATTTGATACCAAACTAAAAAATACTAATTTATTCTATACTTACCATTTTCAGCCAAATTTTCAGGATGTTGCCAATATAACAAGTAACATTTTTGCTTTTAACTTTTCCTTATAACCAGTCATCATTTTGAAATAAGTTGCTTTTTTGTCCAAATTTGGCGGCTATTAATATTAATTTATGCTAGTTAATAATTAACTAATTAATATATTATGGGTTTCTTTGGGAAAAAAATATTTTCCAGAAAGTTTATTTACTACCCTTTCAAAAGAGATATAGCTTTCCATGCAATTGTAAATGGCTGTTGAGAAAATAAATAAACAATCACTAGTATCAAATTTCACTGTTTTTGAATTAACGGCAATGAGTTAAATAAAGTTGTTTATTTTTATTTTATTTATTTTATTTTGAGCGGTCTGGGTTTGAGCACTGGCCGGCAAGATGCTTAACTCTCACAGTGCCCGAGTCTCGCCACCCAGAAATGGGTACTGGTGACAAAATGCTAGGGGGTTGGCATTGGACTAACATCCCACCCAAGGGGGGGAATACTCCAAGTCGGCTTCATGCTATAGAAACCTGAAAATTAAGCTTCTGCAATGCACACGTGGGCCAGTTTGGCCGAAGCTAAGTGCGGCTTTTCCTACCTTAATTACCCAGTTAAATACATGTAGGACCCAAAACGTACAAAACAAATACTGCCTTTTGCCTTCCCTTCATACACGTACATGTATAATTTATTGGAAAGAATTGCTTAAAAAACTTCAGTTACCTCCAGAAATGCAAGTCCAGTCCCCCTTCACATTTCACAGGGCCACACAGAAGGCAAGGTGCCCCAGCATTCCTCTCATGACCTAACTTAAACTAAAAAGAACCACACACATGTGAGTCACAAAAGTATCCCAACCTTTAAAATCAGTTATTATCACTATTAATTTTTTTCACACTGACAAAGGCTGGGTGGGACAGTGGTCTTGAAAAGTCTGTGGTCAAAGACAATAAAACATTTCAAACCATCAGCCGTAAAAGTGGTTAATTACAGTCTCTTACAAGAAGTGGTCGCTTACAAGATTCTGACTCAAGTGATCTGGCCCCAGTTGTTCAAAGGGTGGATAATGCTATCCACTGGATAAATCGCTATCCAGTGGATAAGTGTTAACAAAACAAACTACGCTATCCACTGGATAGTGATTTATCCAGTGGATAGTGTTATCCATCCTTTGAATAATCGGGCCCTGACTGCGAAAATATTACATGTAAATAAGCAAAATTTTTAAGCAGATGGTTTCCCGAGGAAATCATTTCAGGATCAAAATAACATACATGTGCACACCATAGTTTTCTTCAGTTTATATTTTCTCCCTGGAACATTATTTATGGCTGGCAACTAAACACTGATTTTTAATTTTTTTATAAAAATGTTAATTCTCAGAAAAATGGAAAAACTGCTATTGGCTGCTTCAACGCCTTTTTCATCACTAATGTTTACACATGAAAACCATGAATAATATTATCTTCATCACTCCTCAAGCAAATTTCATTCTAAGATTACAAGAGAGTTGCTCAGTATATTTTTTGTTGTAAAAATTATCTTTTAAATAACTCATCAGTGACTATATAGTTCTGTGGTTAAAATTTTGAAATAGGGTCTGGATGAGAAGATTAAAATATAGTAATCCATTAGGCAAGGGCTATGTTTTGCTACCTCAAAACAAATACTGTGTAATGTTCAACAAGCCTCTGGCAAGCGAAGCTTTATATCTAGTCTGCAAGGAAAAACCACTATCCTCTGCTAGTGGATATCAATTTTGTCGAACCATGATAACAGATGGATTAGCATACACATAAGTCTTTACGCAGAAGGCTTTATACAGCTGCATCATTACATGTACTTCACACCAAAATATAGCTAGGAACTTAAACACTTTTATAGCAATAAATTTACATGTACCAAGGTTGGTTTCAACAAAAATAAAATTATATCATTTGCAGTGTTTTTTAATAAACAAATGTTTCATTTGGGCATAAATTATACATCACTATCATTGTCAAGATGCAAGCAGAGTTATCAGTTTAAAAAAATGTGAATTTTTGTAAGCCAAAAGAATATGTAACGCATTCCCCGTTATTATAACCCCCGAGGAGATATATTATCTGAACAAAGTCTAACTACTTTAGGTAACCTTTTCAAGGATAAAACATTTTAATGTTCTTGCCACCAGAAAGCTCTCATTTGGTAAAATAATTTACACAACAATGTCAAAAGAGAGACAACATAATCAAACAGTTTTTACATAAATTTAAAAACGTATAAACGAAGATTATAACTTGAACACAACACCCTCCCAAGTTTCAATGAACCTTATCTTGTCATGCAAGCTACAAGTTACTGCATGTAGGGACAGAACATCTAAGACACATTGCGGAGATAGAAACCTTAAACTAACGTATACATGAAATGAAGAGCCGATCACGGAAAGATAATGAATCTAGAATCTGCAAAAGAAAACCGTTGGCTTGCAACATGAACAATAGTTCTACGTGGCTTCCAAACAACGTTTGCATGTAAACTTGTGATCGAAGGTCACTGTTGCACGCCGATTGACGACATAAACAGCCGTGTATTTTCACCAACCAAGCATTCCAATCATTTTCAAGGTAACATGAAAATAACAGAGTTATATTACCGCATCACGGACGAATTGGAACACAAACGGTCGCGCGACTAACCTTTCTCGGAATGTGTAAATTAACTCCATCCTCCGAACTCGTCGACATTTCCACAGCAGATCGGAAAATTCAATACCTTTTATGATATCCTGTACGTGTTGCCGGGTCAAAAGTTCGATAAAAAAAGTGGCTAACAATCAAATTACGAGTTCTGTTATCAGGGCAAATGCCCTCAAATATTGCTTCCCTCCCAAAATGCAAACGGATGTGACTCAACGCGAAAGCTCGCTGAGAATGATGGGTCACACGAGAAACGTGGGAGGGGAGGGTGAGGCAAAAATGTCCTCTCTTTTTCAGCGGGTTCAAAGCTATTTTTACTGTTTGAGCAATAATTTTACATACTAATATTTGAGAAATATAATCACCACTTATATGAACTTACTAAAAACTAATGCTATACAATCAATATTTACTGCATTTGACTTATCACACATTGCTTATCAGGTCGTCCGCAAAACTTTAAAATTATTTCGTTAATCGCTAAGGGTTTTCCGGTCAGGCGAAATTCGAAGTTTTCAATTTCTATCGAGTCAGAAACCGATGACTAATAAAGCGTTTTGTTTTCCTTTATAACTAAGAACAACTTTAGTACCGGAGCCAAAAGTGACTGTGTTTTCTGTGAAATTGCAAAATATGTCTTTAATTCAAGCGGCTAGCTACAGCTGTACATCAAATGCTAGTCCACTTGTAGTTGTCTATTGAAATAACAATGAAGCAAGCTTTAGGTAAACAACCTTACTCAAGAGTTTTAATTTAAAACCTCGGCTCAGAGCTGTGGGTGATGGAATTTTTTGGTAATGTACATGTAGTTCAACAGAAGGAAAATATGTTTCTCATGTTCGTTTCACAACTGTAAACGAATTTCAGACGACAAGCCGATATATCGCTAGGCGTAACCGTGATAAAATAAGTGGCCTTTGACGTTAGAGCCAGCCGATATTCAAATGAAATTTACCGATAAGCATAACTTAATTTGAAGTAACTTCGGTGAGTTTGACCGTCGTTTTTTACAGCAGACCAAACTAGCAAGGAACTTGCTTACCTTATCGTGGGACATGTCTGGCTTGCAATGTATCCTCTCCTATCGTTTAAATTACCGCAGTGTAGTCAGACAAATTCATTTGAAAGGTTTCTGTGAGAGATTAAAATAATCTTCTTCCACTGACTTGACCCCTTCACATTCCACAGTCTATGACGTCTATAGCTATTGTCTTTCACTCTGTCAAAAAAAAGTGCAAGGAACGCCTGCACGAACGACACCAAGGCAACGAACATGGCGTCTTTGTCTCTTTGATCACGTGACCTACAGCCGACACGTGGTTAGCCCCAAAAATCAGATCAGCCTATAAAGATAAATTTACAGCACCCCGCTTAGCCCGGTTAGCCTTCTATGGCTAGTAGGGCTGTCCACAAGTTGCTCGAAATTTCTCAAAAGTTGCCCGAAATTTTTCAAAAAGCTGCTCCAAAATTCCGGTCCAGACAGTCTCTTGTCGAAAACAGAGCATCCCGCAAAAATACATACTTGTTACTGGCGATAAACTGAAAAAACAAAACAAACAAAAACAAAACATAACATAACATAACAGGAACGTTATTTGAGCTGCTTCATATAACTTTAACTTTAAAACGAATAACGAAATTCAAAACAAACCAGTTTACCCCGGAGTACTATAGGCACCCCGGTTAGCCTGAGAATGGTTGGCTTTCTTTTGTGGGTTAGGGTAACGTCTGATCTGATTTTAGCGTATACATTCTAGTTACGACCGTAAAGCGGGTTATCTTGGTCATTGGTCAGGAGCCGATTAAAAACAACAACAACAACAACAAAAAGACAAACAACAATAAAGGCCGTGGCAAACGAGGAAACATTGTTGCGGACGCAAATGTTTGCCCGCGCACGCCGGCATTTGTTGCGGACGCAAATTTTGCGTCCGAGACGCCAAAAATGTTTCTGAATTCTTTCAGAAACATTTTGCATCCGCAACAAATGTTTCCCCGTTTGCTCGCCGAAACATTTTCGTCCGTTTAGTTTGCCACGGCCTTAAATTCCAGATGTACGGAGCTAGGAACATGTCATGATATTAACTGAACCAGGGTTTATCAAATTAAGCCCAGTCCCTCGACCGCGGAATGGCCACTTTTTAGACCAACCTCGTTCCCAGGGTCTCTCTTCTTCCCGCCAAAAGAACGAGGTTGTTTTCAGAATTCGACGTGATAGAAGTCTAAAACTGAGGGGGTACGGGTTGGGACAGGGGGCAATTAAGTTGAAGTAGCGTTGTTAACACGATGTACATACATCCCGATCCCGGCATATAAAAACATCTTGTCATGTAAACCGCTTCCCAAAATGTCCATTGAACCTGGACGCTTTTCTAATACATTCAGGTTCTAACAGTTTAAAGCGTCAAGTTTCCAATAGCAATCACAGTGCTGAAGCCGTAATATTCACGTTGATCCACACAATAAAATCCCTCAAGAGTTTCCCTGGAGAAGTTTAAAATTTTCAAAAATGACGAAAATAAAAACAAGTACGAGAAACGCATTCTCGTCCCCAGAGTCCGCGATCCTTTTGGTCAGCACCAAGAAACCACGACCTCTGGCCAATCTCGACCCCAGAGCCCTTCTCTTTTGCGAAGTCAAGAAAGCAGCGAAGGTCTGGGGTCGAGAATGGACCTCTGGCTAGTACCGATTTTCTGAGCTTGCGCAGAGTACTCATTTTCTATTGTCTTTTGTCTGTTCATTGTTTTAATAGCCAATCAAAAAATTCGTTCTATCTGTCCCCGCCAGAGTCCGAGATTCCTTGGTGCTGACCAAAAGGATCGCGGACTCTGGGGACGAGAATGCGAGAAACGTGAAGGAAGGAAGTTATAACTTACATGAGAAACAAAAAAATACAAACACTAACAACAACATTTTAAGTTATCATATTTTATTTATACCTATATTGGTCAATTTTTATGCCCAAAATTGGCTATTAGCAAGAGAGGATGATATAAGAGAAGGATTCTCCGTGCCCCATGATATATTTTTTGAAATCTATTAATAGTTTTGCGCCATGCTGTGCCGAAAGTTTTTTAAATTTCCTTCTGACCGCGAACTGACCAATCAGGTAGCACTCTTAAAATAGTTCAGCTATGGACTGAAAATTAAAAATAGATTTCAAAAAATTATCATTGGAAGAGACCCATGTTTTTTAGATTAACCCTCTTGCTACTCTAGAGTATGACAATATACAATATTTCTACAATTTTTGTAAAACAAGTAGGTTCTATGTCTGAAACGCACCGTACCGTTGACACTCGGTAATTCTATGATTGTCTTTAAGCAACTTCTCGACATCTTTACACAAGCTTCCCACGACGAAATTGCACATGCGATTATTGACTCTTTTGATTGGTCGAGAAGTTTGGAAAGCGAACAGAATTACATCAAAAACTTTTACGAGTTGCAACGGATGTGACGTTATTGATGTATATTTTGCTGTAAACCGCGCAATATTTTTAAACTATCTTAATTTTTTTTTTTTGAGATAAAAACAATTGACTTTTTCAGTAACAACGTTTGGGCAAAAACTTCAATGTAAATGATTTGAAATTTATAGATACACGCGCCCGAAAGTAACACGTCACGAGGATACGTCAAGTTGCTAAGCAACTTTTCTGATAAAAACCGCGGGCTCAGTCACTTGTCGCAAAAAAAAAGTTGTTACTGGCGATAAACTGAAACATAACAGAAACGTTATTTGAGCTGCTCGATATTACGTAAACCCTAACTTTAAAACGAATAAAGAAATTCTAAACAAAACTGTTTATAAGTGTTTGGCTATTCAGTATATAAGTGCTTATCAACTCGAAGTTGATAAAGGTAAATTAACCGCTATAGTGAATTTGGAGAAGCTGACGTTTCGAGCGTCAGCCCTTCGTCGAAGCTCCGAAACGTAAGCTTCTCCAAATTCGCTATAGCGGTTAATTTACCTTTATCAAATTCGAGTTGATAATCAACTAAGTGCGCCGACGCAGCACAAAAGTTTTATCAGAAACTAATCATTTTGTATTATATATAGGCTTCTGTATAGTAACTGCTGCATTTTACAACTGCCTTTGTGGAAAGTATCTTCCAATCAAAGGCACTAAGGCCTTCCTTTATCTCTTAATTTTTCCCAGCGTATAGTTTTGAAATATTTTTCTAAAACTTCCATTTGAAGAATGTTGAAAATAATGTACAGTAAGTATACCACATGAATAAACCGCTCAGTAGCCGGCTGGAGTGGTCCAAGTATAGGATTTCACCCACAGACTCGAAAAACTCGTCACCAGCAATGGAGAATTTCATTTCATGCCAATTCTGGATCCATTTCATTGTTGTTGTTCTAAGCATTCCTCAACATGGATCTCCAGAGTGTCGTAATCCGGGAAAACCTCCATACAACTTGGGCACTGGTGCACTTGCACTTGGTCGGCGGCGGCGGCCTGGGTTCCATTACATTCCACAGCATGTATCTGAAGATCATCAAAAGTAGGAAACCCTCGACGACATGTCGGACAATGCCAGTCCTCCTCGTCTGCTGCAAGAGGGGCGCGTTGATCACCGCTCATTTGTGCTCTGCCAGGACTTCGCATTTCACCCTCGGGAATCGGGTATCGAGATCCGGGATTCGGGACTTCTGGCCCACGGGCAAGCATTGGAAACACCCCATCAAACCACCCTCTGGGCTGTTCTTGTTGCTGTTGTGGTTGTTGGACGTCGCGAGGGTCTGGAATGAAACTGGCATGACGTCGTTGCAACTCGGCCATTCCTCTATTGCCTAGCTGATCAATCTCGTCCTGGCAGCGTCGGTTTTCCTGTTCAAGATGCATAATGTCCTCGTGTTGTTTCTCTCTGGCTTCACGCTCAACTTGAAAATCTGATCGGTACACTTCCAACTACATGAGCAAGTAAAAAAAAAAAAATTACATGTGGTCTATATTTACATGTACAAATAGTATGGATGCGTGATTAGATCTCATTTCATTCAATTCTAAAGTGAAAAAAGGTCGAATGGTGTAACTGTACTGGGAAGCACACAGTTGCAATTTTAGGTTTTGAGACATTAGCTAGACAAAGCAAAATCAGCAGGAAAATTTACTGACAAAACTGAAGAACAATTCTACTGACTACATCCCTCAAATTATTGAGCACTGACCGGCGTAATCTACCGTTGCCACATTCTGTATTTCCGAGTTCTCCCATTACAGGAGTCGAACCTATGTCCTTCCGCACACAGGTCGGACGCTCCGGCAGTGGTAGAGCGTTCGACCGATGTGCGGAAGGTCATTTCTTTCAACAGTCAACTACAGTCAACTCTCGCCTTGCGGAAACCCCGTTATTACGGACACCTGCTATTACGGACAGAATTCAGCCCTCCACCCCGGCGGCGAAAGCTATAGAGGTTTGACTGAAAATGACTCCCGCTATTGCAGACTCTCGCTATTACGGACTTCAAACCATGTCCCGAGGGTGTCCGCTATAACGAGAGTTGACTGTATTACGGACTCCAAACTACGTCCCGAGAGTGTCCGTTATAGTAGAGTTGACTATATCAACTATGGAAGGAAATTTCTCTTACTTGTGCTTCAAGGAAGGGAATACGTTCTTGTAGTTTGTTTAAGTCATAGGAATCTTGTCTCAATTTTTGCAACTCTTCCTCTTTAATCAAAACGTCTTCTTTCAACTTTTGTAGGAGATTGTCTGAATCCTTCAATTGGCCTGTCAGGTCCTTTATGTAGGACTCTGCAGCTGCTCTTGCTCTGTTCTCGTTGTCTTCACGTTGCTGAAAAATAAAAGGTATTAATCGACTGTAACTCTTTCACGAGCCTGGTGCTAGTGGCCCACAACTGCTGGAGCTTATCCCGGTTTCTGTAGCATGCATGAAGTCGCGACTAGGAGTATTGCTACTCCCCCTGGATGGGATGCTAGTCCATCGCAGGTACCCTAGTTCGGTTACGCTAACAGTTCGTCGGTAGGCCCGGTACCCAGTTGTAACGGATGACATGCGCGGTGAAAAGGTACTGGGTTACAAGCGCGAGAAAACGTTTAACGGGTGACATGTGTGGGGCTGCAAGCACGGGAAAGCGTGTAACAGGTGACATGCGTAGGATAGAGTATCGAGTTGCAAGCGCGGGAAAACACGTAACAGGTGACAAGCGCGGGAAAACGTGTAACGGATGACAAGCGCGGGAAAACGTGTAACGGATGACAAGCGCGGGAAAACGTGTAACGGATGACAAGCGCGGGAAAACATGTAACAGATGGCAAGCGCGGGAAGACATGCAACCGCTGGCACATGCGGGAAATCCGTACAGCGTTTGAACACGTAAACTAACCTTCTTTTCGTCAATAGTGGTCTGGTAGGCCTGCAGCAATTCTTCATATTCTGTCACCAAGCGTTCATGTTCCTCACGAAATTGCTGGTGCACCGCGCTACAAAATAGTAACGGGGAAAAAAATGAGTATGTAAAGACGAGGAGAAAATAGATGTGGATCACTGATAGGGTTACCGTAAAAGTTCTATTAAGCCCCGGGGGGCTTATTTAATTTCAGGCCTCAAGAAGGGGGCTTATTAGAGAAGGGGGCTTAATAGAGAGGGGGGCTTATTTCAAATCATAAATTTTCGAGAAAATTCGCATTCGTTTTTCAAACTTTACTATTACACCACAAACTAAATAGAAAAGAAATGGGTTATGTATGACCATCTTACAAATGCAATGTCATTTATACCCTAACTCAGCGATAGTTCTGGAAATTAACTGACCATGTTTCCATACAAAGTGACTGAAACAACAGAAAATATTTATTTAAAGACATTATTACATTAGTCTGACGAAAGGGGGAGCTTAATAGAGAGGGGGGGGGCTTATTAGATATGGGGGGCTTAATAGAGAGGGGGGGCTAAATAGAGCTTTTACGGTAACTCTCAATCTGATAAAAAAATTAAACCAATAACAACATGAAGGGAAAACATGTAACAGGTAGCAGGGGCGGGAAAAGTAGGGTAGATAAGAAGATTAAACGTGTAAAAGCGCGGGAAAAGTAGTGTAGAAGATTAAATGTGCCGGGGTCCGGGGAAAATGTGCAAAAGCGCGGGAAAAGTTGTGTAACAGGTGACAGGTGTAAAAGTGGGAAAAGTCGGTCTGTCTCCGAGCGCCATGGTTTTCTTGTAATCAAGAAGGTGACAAGGGGAAATGATGATCAGGGTTTACATGTAATTGCAGTTTCAACAATTGTGACAGGGCTTACAGCCAAACGTACCCGTCAGTCTCCAGTTGTACACGTGTTTTCTGTAATCCGACTTCTGTGGCTGACAGTTGTTTTTTAAGATCCTTGATCATTCCATCTCTCTTAACCCTCTGACTTTCACTATTATCTGTAATCTTATGCAGATGGTCCTGATACATATTTTCCCTAAAAAAAACCCAACAGCAACAGCAAAACAGTTAGTAAAGGTTTAGGGTGATGTTTGAGGCCTACAATATGTTCGACTTCCCAAGACTTCCGAAGATGTTACGATAATTTCCGATGTTTGGAATCGGCCTAAAAACAACCTCGTCCTAAGTTCCTTTCCCTTCAAAGTGAATAGTTTGCGACAACTAAGCGACACGGAAACCGCCAATTTTTATCATTGAGCAATTTAGAAAACTATCAAAAATGTCTTGATATACAATATAACAATACAATAGCCTTTATTTCAAGCAAAATTGCTAATATCACAAGACACACATGAGTGCAGAAGATGCATGCATATAAGGGGCATGGGTGCTTGCCCCAGAACAAGACAGGTTAAAAAACAAGCGGTGTGGATCCGTATATGAGACATGCTGAACTCACTGTTGGGTGCAATTCTCCATCACCCTGTCTCGTTCCGCCATCAAGGACTGATTCTCCTGAATAAGCTGCGTGACTTGAACCTTGAGCGACTCCATGCTAGTCTCGGCAGTTGCCAGTGCCTTGTTTGATTTCGCTAATTCCTCTTGTAACTGATTCACTTCACGTTCACGAGTTTCAGTCAGTTCATTGGACACACTGTTTAGTTGTTGCTTCAGCGATTGTACCTCTTCTTCCCTGTTAGAAAGGCAATACTTTCATCTTAAAATGCAATTTTCAGTCAAATATGACTCACCATTTATTTCTATGCAATGCCTGTACTGATTTTTAGTTGAGCAAACTACAACTGATGAGTAAAATATCTGTGAGCTTATTGACTAAGTAGGAGGGCGGGACAGGAAAATATTTGGCTTGAGGTCATGACATACATGTACGTATTTAAATGAACTCAGTGAGGTCCATGCAAAATGACCGAGATCCAAATATTTTCCTTTCTGGCCTGACCTAACTCAGTCAACAAGCATTTTAGCTTCATTTTGTTGTAAAGTTGTGAAAGGTCTGAATTGTGTGCACTAAAAGAATTGCTGATGTGTGCAGAGCCGGATGGCTTTTTTAAATTGCATTATTATATACATGTAGTACATAGATGTGTGTATCGGTAAACTTAAAACTCTGGCTGAACTCACCGTTGAGTGCACTCTGCCTTCAGCTTCTCGCATTCTGCAAAGAGATTTTCATTCTTCTCCATGAGCTGTTCTCCATTAACCTTCAGCTGTTCCCCATTGGTCAGAACTGTTTCCATGGCAGTGTTTGTATTCTGTAATTCCTCTCTCAACTGGTTCACTTCACGTTCATGATTCTCGCTCAGTTCATCTGACACACTGCTCAGCTGTCTCCTCAAAGACTGTGACTGTTCGTCTTGTTCTGTTCTTTCTTGGGCAAGTGATTCCTTTACTCTCAGAGCTTCTGCCAGTTGAAGCTCTAGATTTTCTTTCTCCTTTGCAAGCTGCCGAAAACCAGAATAACATATTATTGCTTTATGGGTACATTTATAAATAGAAATACAAGTATCTAGCATCTTTGCACACATTGCGGACCTATGAAACTGATAATCTGGTGTCTTCTCGCGCATTGCGGGCCTACACCTGTATATGATGCTAGTCAATAATGACCAGCTCCCAGTGGCTTCATACAGTAAAATCCTGTTGGAGCCTGAATTTTTTCTGGCATATTCGTTTTTAACTTGTGAATGCAAAAGCAATGAATCCGACAGGGTTGTAGCATTTGGTGGACAAATTTCACTCGGTCAATCGGTCGGTCGATGGGCTGTAAACTTTTATTGCGCTATTAATTTATGCATATTAATTTATGCATATTAATTTATTCATTCACGAGTGAGCTCGTAGGAGCCTTTGATTTGTTATCGCTTTGTTCAACAATGTTGGAAGCCTCTATCGACGCACAGCCTTATTGAGTTATTTACTCTGTTGTCTGAAAAATGAATAATGATATGAGAAATGAAGTGTTGAGGGAGATGTCTCTTACTTACATGTATAATGGAGGGCATATTTATAAATACAAAGCGTAACCGCCGTAAAAATGAATGTTTGTCAACACGTTATTTCTCGAAAACGAAGGAGAAACTAGCGAAAAAAATAACGGGGAAATGTTTGGTAACTAATTTTTAGGTCACATTCCAAAAACGCGGCAAATCTTAGGGAAAAAAAAAGGTCCTAAAAATCAATATAGGCTGGTTATGCCCTCAGCCCTTCAAATATAATATTTCTCTCACACTTATTTCCTGGGTGACTGAAGGCAACAATAAAATAATACAAAATATTTATAAATAATAAAAAAATTATTCCAAATCTCAACCAACCTGTTTATAGTCCTCTTCTTTCTCAAGAACATCATTTTCCCTGTTTAGCAAATTCCCTCACGTTGCTGGTAGTCCCATACCCGCCTCTTCTCTGTTTCATACTTTTGCTTTAGTTTTGTGTCCCCTGCCGCTCCAAATACCTCTTCAGCACTTGCCTACATGTATGATTAATATAGAGTCAAACATACAAATTTCTCCTTATACAGACTGTACTTGTTTGGGGGCCACACGCGAGCAACGATAGCCTGCATAACAGGCGCTGAAGTAATTACAGAGCGGCTCATGATCACACAAGGGAGAAAATGCATGTCTCTTTCCTTGTACCTCCAACTTGAGCTCTAGCTATATTACTCCAGTGCCTGCTAGAGGCAGCTAGAGCACAATGAGCCAGTGAGAGAAGTTAGGAGATCTCCTCGCTGGCTCATCAGTGAGGCGCCAACTGTGAGCCTGCTTGCAGGTTACTACCGTAATATACTTGTATATGTAACTGCCAACTTGTTTCCGAGTAACCAAAAATTATTTGTGGTACCATTGACAGCTACATGTAATATTGCTAATGTACACAATGTACTAAATATTTTCCCATGCAAGCTAAACAGGAATTTCTGTTCATTTGATACTGACCTTGCTCTCCTCTAGGTGCATCTCAAATTCTTCAACCTTCCTTTTATACCCATCCCTCTCCTGTGCCAACTTGTCAAGCTTCCCCGTTAGCTTCTCAATTGCTTCTCTTTCTGTATCAAACTCAGCAGTTAGCTTCGTCAGTTCAGCATCAAGAGCTGCTTGTTTACGAGCCGTCTCTTCCCTAAGCTTCTCAGATGCTTCTCTCTCTGTTTCAAGCTGTTGTTTAAGTTCTGCCGTTTCCTTCGTCAGTTCAGCATCAATAGCTGCTTGGTTACGAGCCGTCTCTCCCCTAAGCTTCTCAGTTGCTTCTCTTTCTGTTTCAAGCTGTTGTTTAAGCTCTGCAGTTTCCCTTGTCAGTTCAGCCTGAAGAGCTGCTTGTTTATGAGCAGTCTCCCTATCCTCAGTCTCCTTCTCTTGGTAGTTTTGTAGTCGTTGTTTCATCGATTCAATATTGTCCCGCTCAGTGGTTCCCTGTAAGATTAACAAACCAGTATTATTGTTTGTTGTTGCCAATATTAATAAAAGTAATCTTACTTTAGCTTAGTAACCTGTGAAGTCATCGTGTCAGCCTAGTGGCCCAGAACTGCAGGCACACAAAGTGACTGCATGTAGGAGTATATTAAAAATATTTTGCAAGTTGCAACTGACACACTGGATAGTAATCACATTAAGACGATTTCCGCTGGACAAAAAGTGCAAAAAATTAAGTTACCCAAAAAATACTCATAGCACGGTAACATTTTGAATACAGTTAAGAAGAAATTATCGATGCATTAGCTCCCAAGCTGACCCCGCGAGAGAAATCATTACATATTTTAATTAAAAAGACGCTTCATGTCAGTTCAAAACAAAATGGCGTGCGTTTTTATCATTTTTTACGAAGTTTGACATTAACTTTCTCGAGAATGCTTGAGAATTTAATTGTGGGGTCACTTGGAGAAGTGAATTAAAGTGATATGTTTCAAATAGTATTCAAAATGTTACCGTGCTATACGTAGTTTTTTAGTAATTAATTTTTGCACTTATTGCTCGAACGTTGAGCGGAATCCGTCTTAATTCAACCAACCCACAGCATTTTTTCAGGTTATACCAACCATTGTGTGAGGCAGTACACTGTAACCCTAGAATAAAAAGTGCCTTACAAATAATTATTAGAACTGATAAAACACTAAGTCTTGCAATGACACCAAGGCAAATCATTATAATAAGTAAAACAGATCCAGAATTTTTCAGCAAGGGGTGGCTGTAAGCAAAATAATATTTTTTTGTTATTTTGATTTTAGCTAAAAACAGCAACAATTTTTACACCTGCCCAATTTATTTTCTTTGTAAATGGATTTTAATTTTTATGTTGTTGGCAGCCCAATCCACCCCCCCCCCCCCCCCCCTCAAATCAACCCCTGCTAAAGGTCACCCACCTCCACCTGTTGCTCTATTATGTCTTATGGACCTTGCTCGTATTTTTCTTCCTACCTTTGTTTGCTCAAGTCCTTCAGTCTTCGTCTTGTACATGTCCTTCTCTTGTCTTACAGCATCAAGTTCCTCCTTGAGTTTGCTCATCACCTGTGTTTGTACTTCAAGCTGTTGGCACAGCTCTGTGACCTGTTCTGAAGTTGTGACATCAGCTGGAAGGTCGACTATCTCTTGTTTATCTCCGACCTCTAATGCCTGCTTTGGCTCCATTTCTGCAAGTTTCTTCAAAAGCTCATCGCGTTCCTGTTCAAGTTGATTGCATTGCTGTTGCATTTGCTCATTTTTGATTTTCATCTCCTCAAAATCCACCATCAGTATTTCTTTTTCTGTTTCGATCTTTTTGTAGTTTTCCTGCAGTAACACCTCAGGACTGAGCTGAATATCAGATGGTAGAGACCCCAGGGAAACCAGAGTTTCACAGTCATCATTTTCAGTGTTCTGTAAGAATTAAAGGGAAAAAAGTTAAGTCTATTCCAATCCTGAGTAGTTGAACCTCTGCTAATTAGGACACCTCCCGTAGGCAGACACCTCTGGTAAGCAGACACTTGGTCATGTTCACAGCTACACATGTACATGTACACACAAACACGGCATTTTTAACCTCCCATAAGTGGACAGCTCTCTTAAAGGGGCAGTGTCACGGGGATTTGATGTCATTTCAAAAACCAAAAAACGTTTTTGTATTTACAGAAAACTAAAAATAATGGTCAAATTTTGTTATAAATTACCATCCTAGTGTACTAACAGGGCTAAAAATTAACGGTCGCCAGGTCGCCAGTGGCGATTTAAAACTGACCAGGGCGACTAAAAGTTGAGGTTTGATTGCCCGAAGGGCGACTATGATATAAGCTTAGAAAAGTTGCAAAGAACGAAGTTAAAATAAAAATAAAATATGTAGTTAAATTGGACTACCTTTCTTTTCTTTTCCTCAACTCTAAGTTCATCGACTTTAGTGGATTTTTAGTTCTTAACAAGCCGATTTAATGGTTTCACGAGTATTTAGATCGATCCACAAATAAATCTGGACGCCATTTTGATTTGTTATTGCCACATGACTCCAGTCTTACCCAGAGTTCTGTGCGGCACGTTTTCAAGTTGCACATTTTCATCGTCAACATACTTCTCACCAGGTTTTGACATAGAAATTCTGATGTAAAACCCACAGAATGTGGGGATTTCTCCAAGGATGTGAGCCGCTGCCGTCCAAAAAAACTAAAACCAAGGAAGTGCCGTAGAAAGTAGCAAAAACTACAAAAAAAGCTGGACTCAGGGGAAGGCCGTGGTTTGTTGTCCAAGATAACGCAATGTTTTGCTCCCTTTGTAAAGAGGCGGCAGTATTAAACCGTTTATTCAAGTAAATACAGTATATTTTTTTAAATCAACTTGAGGAAAATAAGGGCCACTTTATTTTGGCCTGGGCCACTAAGAATTCAAGGAAACTGGCCCGACTGGCCACCAAGCACTGGAGTTAATTTTTAGCCCTGTACTAAAACTGTCAATAAGTGTCTCTGGCCATAGAAACTGGGTCGGAATGGATCATAATTTGAAAACATGTTAGGCTAACAGGTTTTCAATTTCTTGCATTTTCGTTTCCAAAATGCATTAGAACAGACCATAATTTGTTCCTCTTTTAAGAATTTGGTTGATTTCTTTTTCTTGGTGTTCTAGAATTATTTTGTAAATAAAAAAGGTACCGAAGCACAGTTTTGACCAAAAAAGGTCAAAATCCCCATGACACTGCCCCTTTAAGCGGACACTTTTTCTGGTCCTGAGTGTGTCCGCTTATGGAAGGTTCGACTGTACATTATATCGGAGGAGCAAGTGGCTCATCGGTGCCAATAACTCTACAGCTACTCTACAGCCTCTACCTCTAACAACATACAATACAAGACATGCTCTATAATCAGAAGCAGTTTATTACTTTTAAGAGTTAAATATCTAAATACTATGACTTATACTCACACATTTTCACAACGTGTAAAAAAAAACGCAAAAATAAAGGCAATATTATATTTTCGCAAAATTTTAAACCTTTGAGCCCTTATTTCCTCTGATATCACGAAAATAAAGCCTCGTAAAATACAGATCTGTCGATTTCGTGAAATTAAGTATGTGCGAAAATTAGTGAGAATAAGGTAGAGTAGAAGCCCAAGGGCCCTGGGGGGAGGGGCTTTATTATTCAAAGGATTTTACACAGCTTATTTTCAGGGGGGGGGGGGGGGGGGGGCTTATCGGAATTTAATAGTAATTATTTTCACAGAACACTTACCGACTCAGCTTCCCGCATGGCTTTTAAGCAGCACATATGCTCTTGCAGTTTGTTGCACATTTCTAATGTATCCTTTTCAGATTCCAGTCTCTTGATAGCTTCTTGAAGAGCCTGTACATGATTGGAATGCCTTTATCGTCTTCTGCTGTATTATCATGAGAAGAGGATGGTTCGTTTAGCTTCAAGTCCTTGTCCTTCAGTTTCAAAATTTTCTCCTCCAGTTGCGAATTTTTGTTCTGTTCGTTCTTCAGTTCATTTTTTAATGTTCCATTTCTTCCTCTGAGTGTCTCCACTGCCTCTCTGGCATGATCGTACCTTTTCTTCAACGATTCATTCTTCTGTTTCTGGGATTTCTGCATGCTGGCGAGATCTTGAAAATATTCCTACAACACCAACAATAATAGTAAATTGAGATCTTCTAATAACTATTATAGCACACATGTATATCAGGGTTGGAAACTTACATCTACAAATGGCAAAGGTACTACCATCATGCCAAGATTTTGATAGTACACGCCATCTGGGCAAGTGATTTCAAGAGAATTGCACCACCTGTGAGATGGGTGAAAGGGGGAGAGTTGGGGGAGACCATCTGAACAATATAAATGAAATGGCAAAAATCAATAGTCACAGCCAACTACTCAAGGGTTGGGCCACCTTAATCTGTAAGCAAACAGGTCGTTAGTCTAGATGTCTTCTTCCAGGGACAGCTATCAGTCAAAATACAAGTAACCCATTTATTGGGTTACATGTAAGGTAAGGTAAAGGTAGACCAACCCCAAAATCATTTCTGCAAAACATTTAGATAAAACATTTCTAAAGAAACATTACCTCAAGGCGTTTATTGTTCTGGAGAAGTACACCTTTCAATTCTCCATTTTCCTTGCTAAGACTCTGAACTCGTTCCACTAGCTCATCTTGTGCCATACTTCCGGCTTGGACCAGAGTTTCACTTTTGGCTGGATTGTCTGGTTTCCCATTCTCGCTACTGTTCGAGTTGTGTGAATTTTCATCGCCTTTAGCCACCACAACATAGTCAGTGATACTGCTACCCTCACTAGAGTGGGAGCTATCCATCATCTGCGATGAAGCAGGACTTTCAGAGAGGGACATGGCGATGAGGAAAACTTAATTCGTGAAATTCAAGGATAAAAATATAAACAAAGACGACGCGATTTTCCTCTGAAATGAAGCTGTTCTAAACACTCAAGCAAGAGTATAAAGTATTTGAGATTCTTTAGATGAATTACATCGTCAGGAAACCCAGTGAGTTGTGTTTACCGTCCAAGAAAACAATTCGTTGCGTGGAAGCTGTTCAGAAATGGCCGCCAAGTGTACGAGACTGATTTAAGATATCCCTTTGTAGTTGCCACAATCTTTTTAGAATCACGATATACTTGGATTTCCAAATTGAACGTTAAGCCTACTAAATACAAAGCAGGATGAATAAAAACTGCTTCATACAAACATCTTCCTCTTCCTCTGCGTACAAAAACACCTTCGGAAAGCGAAAGTGCATATAAAAGACCCCGGATTTGGCGGGGAATCCCCGGACGTTTTCTGCGCAATGACGTCGCTTACGTCATTTCCTAAAAACAGAACTCGCCCCATGTCTCTCGGGACGATACAAAAGTCCCTTAGACACCTCAGGACTCAGGAGGTGTAGCCTACAGAGGTGTTTTTTCCCGAAATACGGAATTAGCTTTAACAGGCTTGTAACGGAGCGAATTCCAGGAAAAGATAAACGAGTAACTATTACCAAGAGAGGATGATCTTGCTACTTACACATATATACGTCCTTTGTTTGTGTATTAAAGGTTTTTTTTTTTTCAACAAAAACACACACCGTTTGGAATTAGCGATTCGGGGACTTTTTTTGGTTAGAAATTTTCTGGCGGATATTTTGGGCAGAAAGATTTTGGCAGGGACTTATTTTAGGGTTGATAACTCCCCACTTTGAAAGAATGATTGCAGCAGTATGCCTAAAGTTTGTGACAAATGTATGATAAATGAATCAAAAATGGATACGTGAACTATCTCGTACTCTTGATCATGATCCGTTTTTTTCTCACTTTGGCCATCCCCATAAAATGTGTTGTGTACTCTTGATCATGATCCGTTTTTTCACTTTGGCCATCCCCATAAAATGTGTTGTTTCCATCGCCCGACCGACCCATTTTTTTCAAAAAGTAAAAAAAAAGTTTCTGATTCATTGTCTGTAGGCCTGTCCCGATTGTGCTCGGCAACTTTTGAGCAACTTTTGGCGTTTGGAGCAACTTTTTGCAGTTCTAGCAACCTCGAGCAAGTTTTGCCTTTCTGAGCAACTTTTGAGCAAAATATAGGTTTACAGCACATATCAAGCACGAAAAAGTGAACAATTTGATAGAAAACTTCAATTTATGCAAATTTATTGAATGTTTATCAACGTACAATTTTAAAAAAAATATATTAAAAAAACTTTTTTTAAATTGTTTAAAAAAAAAAATTTAATAATAAAAAAAAGAATTATTAATCTAATATTTGTTAATGAAAAATAAAGCTTTTAATTAATGTGTGTATAAAAATATCACGATATTTAGGTAGCAACTTTTGAAATTTAGGTAGCAACTTTTTGGATTTTTGGCAATTTTTTAGCAACTTTTTGGCATTCCAGTAAGCAACTTTTCAGCATTTTACGAGCACAATCGGGACAGGCCTAATTGCCTGCACCCGTTTCTTACATCTTTAAGTCACTCTGACATCTAAATCAGCCCAGTAATGACGTCTTCGAGTGATAACGGCTCGTAACAAAATGGTGGTCACGGGAAGATAAAATCAAGGCTCGCTTGGAATTATTTATGTATTAATTTGTCAATATTTCGTTTCTCGGCTTTTCTTTTCTTTTTTTTAACCGACCGACCGACCCACTTTCACGAGAGAGAGGGCGATGGGAAACAAAACATTTCAATGGGGATGGCCTTTTCAGTTATGCCGAGAATCTCAAGGGAATTTTTTTGGTTACGTTATGGGCCGTTGGACTTTTATGTGGTCTAGTTTTAGCCTAACGGGACGTTTTAATTTGGGGGACTAAAAATTTGGCCTCATTCGCACCTCCCCGAGCAGTAATACTTCTCTTAGTTCATTCACAGTTAATCGCTGGCACCGGGGTCCTCCGTAGGATTAAAATTATGGGACTTTACCGGTCCTAGTGCCCCACCAAAGAAAAAGGGAGAATGAATAAGTATGTCAGGAAATTTAGGCGAGGGTGCGCCCATCATTTGATTCCTCAAAAAGGTCCTTCGTCAACCTATTTTCCTTCCGAAAAACAAGCTAACTCGGCCGTGTACCAACAAGAATACCGCTCAGTTCAGAAATGTTGTATTTTATCGCATTCTTTCAAATGCCGGAGAGTCCTCGAGGGGACTCAGTATGAACTTCTATGAGCCCCTTGCCTTTTTTCCTGCGCCACTCTCTTTTTCGCTTCGGTCTCCACTATCCCGAAAGCAAGTGTGTTGGTGGAGGGAGCAGGGATGTCGCAGTGGTGTGAGCAGTCGCTTCCCACCATGTGTGGCCCGCCCCGGCGTCATGTGGGTTGAGTTTCAACCTCGTTCCCAGGGCTTTTCCCTTCCTGCCCCGCCAAATTTAGAAGGGAAAAGCCCTGGGAACGAGGTTGGGTGGTCATTTATTCTTATCTATTTATTATCAGACATGAAGACATGTCCAACTGATTTGAGTTGAAGCGTTGAAGCATGAAACACAACTGCGTCACTTTCATCAAATTCAAAGTTTATTTTGTTCACCAACTGTTTTCCATTTTCAACAATTTAAAAATAATAATACACTAAATTCGTAAATTATATAATAAACAGTACAAAACCCTTGTAGTTAAGCTACACCAACACCTGTTATAACTAAATACACAATCTTAACCGATTTTTAAAAACTGTGGCACTTCCGCAAATAAGCTCTGGGCAAAATAAAAGGCTTCTCAATTTCTTTAGCATATTTTCCAGAAAAGGAGGGATTTCTACGTCTTGAAGATAATCGTTAACAACGGATAACCTCCAAAGTCAAATCAAAGCTAAATCTTTAGCAACTACACCGAAATACTAACTCAGTTATGGGGAGGCTAATGTCATCCCTTTTGGGGGGGTGGGGGGGGGCGGTAGTAGGCCTTATTCTCGGAAGTTTATGCCCTGGCCAAACGAAATCGCAAGTAGACGCATGAAGTTGGTAACTTGCGCGGTCTACTTGAGTCTCCGTTCATGGTCTTCGATTCTCGAGGAAACTGAGTTTAATTAACATTTTCTGCAGCTTTTCTTGCAAACCACACTCATGTAGGGTTCGTACATTGTGCAGTAGTTGCCTGGCATTTTTATCCAACCTGCGCAGTATTTGTGCGTGTCTTGACAAACTAGGTGGAAAGAAAAATAAACAAAATCAATTACATAATTGATCATAATTAGCGTAAGATAAGGCTGAGTTCTTCAAAACAGGAATAAGCTTATTAGCGTTAACTTCGAGTTCAGTTTTATTAGTTATAAATAAGGACTTCAGCTATTTATATTTCACTGTAGCTAATTACAAATTGTAATTTAAGCGTTCGAAAAGAGTAGGTGTGGTCTGGTCTGCCGAATTCCATATGTGTATGGGCCGATGTTTCTGAGATAGGGTAACCACACGACCCTCGTTTTCTTTTTGCGCTGATGAAGGACTAAATTTGACACTGTAGCGAATATCTTCTTGAAGTTGATAACATGACTCTGTTTTACTTGCCGACGCCAAAAACGAAGCGTTTCAACAATTGTGACCAGAATTGTAACATGTGACAAGAGAGGGTGAACTAAGGATTCCTCGTGCCCCATGATCATTTTTTGAAATCTATTTTAAAATAGTTTCGCGCCATGCTATGAATCGAACGTTATTTTTATTTCCTTCTGACATCACCTTACTCGAACTGACCAATCAGGTAGCGCTCTATAAATTAATAGCTCAGCTATGGCCTGGAAATTAAAAATAGATTTCAAAACCACTGGAAGAGACCCAATTATGGAGGAATGCTTCTCTTAGATCGTTCTCTCTTGGTAACGACTGATGTACTCACCAGTCTTTTTGCACTTGCAGCTTTTCTGGCATGCTTCATTCATGTAGCTCGAGTATCGCGAGTTAGTACAATAGCCTCGACTCTTCCAATATGGGCACCAACTGTTACGATCCTGGTACGAAGAACAATCTGTCCAATAAAGCGAAAACCGTTACACACCATATTGCGGTTAACATGAAGCATAAAATAGTTGACCAGTGGAAGATAAAATATACGAGTCTCAGTAGGGAGGTGAAGGGGATTTGGCCCTACCAGTGAGTGCAGTGACTAACGTTAAATAACCGAGTTTTCCGTAAAGTCGGTGGTAATTGAATTCGTAAAGATAAAAAAACCCTCTGGCACCCAGGATAGTAATTGCTCTTTCATTTGCATTAAGTGAAACGTCCGTGTTGTGCGACATATCGGACGTGATCGACCGACTGACTGATTGACCGATTGACAGACTGACTGATTGACTGATTGACTGCTTAACTGACCGACTGACTGATTGACTGACTGACTGACTGATTGACTGACTGACCCACTGACTGACTGACTGACTGATTGACCCACTGACTGACTGACTGACTGACTGATTGACTGACTGACCCACTGACTGACTGACTGACTGATTGACTGACTGATTGACTGATTAACTGACACACTGATTGATTGACCGAACAACCGGCCGCCGGACTGACCAAGACCGACTGACTAAGACCGGTTAACTAATTGACTCACTGACTGACTCACTGACTGACAAACCGACTGACTGACCGACAGACAGACAGACAGACAGACAGACTGATCTGACTAACTGACTGACCAACTGACTGACTGACCGTCTGTCATCTTTAAACAGCAATCGATTGAAGTGTTTTTTGCCTCACCTGGTGGCGCCGGCGTCGCAGGCTTAGGAGGGGTAGGACGAGGGGGATTGGTGACTGGTTGCCGGCCGCAGTATAACAGCCTCGCTTGTTGAATGTCCTTTGTACTCAAGCCATACCGCTGTCCAAGGTTAATGCGGCCGTTCTTTCCAACGATAGTTCTTACTCCCCTTCGGTTGGCAAAAGCAGTGGAGGAATAGTGCATAAGGCTGTCATAATCGTACGAGACGCCACGACTATCAATGCGATTGGTTCCATACTTGTGAAAGTTGTAAGCCATCCCTAGGGGAGGGAATTAGGAATGAGAATAGCTAGTTATCCTGGATAAGGCAGTGCTGTAGACGACAAGGGATCACAAGGCAGTGCAGGTGTAGACCAAATAATTCCATACTGATGACGTAGCTCTACAGAGATTGGTTGTTACTTTCGCGTGAAAATTAAAAATCGAGCAACGACCATGCAATCAGAAACACAACGTGGATCTCTGTAATCGCTAAAATCATCCCTTATAAAATTATATATATCATCCCTTGATAAAATTTGATGTCGCGAAAATTAATTAACACTAAAATTAATTGTCAATACATAACATACGGTAAATTCAAATTAAGTAGTACACTTTCGACATCCGCATTCAAATTATCATTTAGTACATTATTCGTACAAATTAACAATATTGAGGCCGTTTGCTTTTGTTGTTTTGCCCGTTTTTATCTTGTATAAATAACAATTGAAATATCATGCGACTCAATAAAAAGAAAGACATTCACTTTCGACTCGAAGGTTTTGCTCGGGATCTTTTCCTGTACCATAAATTCGCGAAAATAAAGTGACTTGGTTTCTAAAACCGCGAAATATCGCCATTTTAAAATCGCGAGATTATCAGTCAAGTTGTCGACAAGGGTTTTCCCTTGGTTGTCGCTAAGATTTCATGTAATAGGGTATTTAAAGAAACATATGACATCCAGTTAGGAGAATTTTAAATGTTCATATGGTAATTAGGTGGTGAATCCATAATTTACCTCTTTGTATGTTTCCCCAGTTGATCGTGACGTAGGTATCTCTATCAGGGACGGGACTGTTCGTGCCAGAACCCGAGGGCATGTCCTGCAGATAAACAAAATCACGACTGAGTAAACTTATGTGGCGTTCATTTAAATCTCAACCAGCTCAAATTTCGTCACAACTACTCCGCTATGCATGGTATTTTCAACTATTTTCTCGGTGTTTGGAAATCGGATGAAACACTGCCTCTCGTGTTCGATATATTAGAGCGGGTTTTAACCCTTTCACTCCCACAGTCCAAACCTTGAGTCAATAAATGTAGCTCCAACTATCGAGTCTGTGGATGAAACCCTAGTGTGTGACCATTCAAATGAAAGCTATTGAGTAGTACTTTCATGTAGTACTGTTTATTATGCTGTACAAGCTGGTTCTAACTTTTAAGTCTGTGGATGAAACCCTAGTGTGTGACCATTCAAATGGAAGCTATTGAGCAGTACTTTCAAGTGGTACTGTTTGTTTTAGGCAATGTTGCAAAATGAAATTTAATGATTTTTTACTCGGTTTTGAACTTAGCACTCTTGGGAGTGAAAGGGTAAATCGAGTGTCGACAGTAATACGCGTTGCTCTACTACGCTCTCTGATTGGTTCGAAAAACTTGCGTTATCTTCTTAACCAATCAGATGACAAACTAAAACCAATCGTGACTTGGTCGTACGCGTTTTCCCGCGCTTGGCGCCGGTTACATGTTTATGCTTCGAGTTCTGATTGGTTTGTTTTGTTTTCTTCTGTTGTGGTTGGCCAGAGTGATTACTTATTGGTTTTGGTTTTACTACACTCCGACTGAAACCCGCTCTATATGAAGTACTTCCATACCTATTTCATGTGCTACGACACCCAGATGCCCACAGCCGTTTCCAATTGAAATCCTCTGGGCGCCTGAACCAGGCTGCCGTCCGACCATAGAATAACATCTAGAACAAGAAATTAACAGGTTACGATATGTGATCCAGTTTTGGAAAATCTTTGTTTAAGAGTTCGGCAAAATTCCGAATATATATATATTTTTCATCTAATCAACAAATTAAATAGCACAATCTCGTAACCAGAGTCTCGTACCCAGAGTCTTTCTTCTTCCCAGCAAGAAAGACCCTGGGAATGAGGATGCGCAAGTAGTCAGGTAGCCTCTACGCAAACGTCTTTTTCAGGTTTGTCACGCAATTTTTGGGAGAGGAAAGATTGCGTGACGAGCCAGAAGACACGTCTACGTAAGAAGCTAGTCAGCATGGGGCAACTGAATTAGCTAGTACTTTTTCTGGTGGTCATCAATTCTCAACTCGGTTCCGAATGAAAAACCTTCCGTGACTGTACTCATATATCTTCATCTGCAAATAGGACTGAGCGGCAAGAGAAGGAGGTTCATGGCGGAAAAAGAAATAAAAGGTGTCGAAGATCCTTACCCTCCACCGGCGAAGAAGCTGAGATAGCGTCTGTGACGGCCCCTGGGAACGAACTTCATGCATGGGACTTTTTCCATCCAGTGATTTATAGCGCGCAGAATGACACCTCGCACGTTATCTGACAAGAAGAAATTACACTCAGTGTAAGTTTCAGATTTTATTTGCACAAGAGCTAACCTACTGGACTATAAACCTTTTTGAAACAAGAAAATGGTGTGCTGTCTGTTGGTTGTTGGTAAGACACTTTAATCTCAAAGTGCTTCTTTCCATTCAACCAGGAGTATAAATGAGTACTGGCGAATTGTCAGGGCAACCGGACAAAAATGCTGGGGGGTTTCCTGCGATGAACTAGCATCCCATCCAGTGTGGGGGGGGGGGGGGGGGGGATACTCCTAGTCGCTTCTGATCATGCTACAGAAACAAACATATATAAAAGCGAAGATATTCTGATATATACAACTTACTGTTAGAGGATTCAATTTGATAAGGAATTTCTCGCTTTCCACTGCTCCCCGTCGGCCATCGTAAGTCGCTGCTGGAGGTCCTCATCAGTGCCCTCTTAGGTCTCTTATTTGGCTTCGCATCCACCCCTCAGGAAGCATACGACTCGCATCATCACCAGGTACCAGGATCCCTTGGCTATTCAGGTCTTTTCTTATATCTGACGTCATTACGATGTCGCCTTGGAAACAGTTCTTCGGTTCCATCTAAACACGAAAAATTATTTTAATTGAAATTAACGTATTTTATCACAGGGAACAGAGGAGCTAAATTTGACTTGTGCGAGCTTCGATCTAAATGCTTTATACGTGACCTATGCGAGTTTCGATCTGTTTGCTTTATATGTAGACTGCAAAACAGTCTCTCTTTTTCTCGAGATATTGTGCGCGACGCGCGAATTGAGAGGCGCGAAGCGCCGATAATCCACGCGCGAGCCTCGTAAGAGGCGAGAAAGAGAGACTGTCCCCTTTTCATACAACGAATTCGTTCCGACCAGGGGGTCTGATGCTTCCGCTAAGGTGTCAACAATTCCTTAGGGATGGACCATTATATTTTTGGGGGGGGGGGGGGGGGTTGGGCAATTTTTCTGAGCTCGAATTTTTTTTCCGGTCATGAATTTGTGCACGAATTATTTTTTTTCACCTTTAGCTTGTGCACGAATTTTTTTTTTCATTACATTGATGTTTATTGTCCTATTATTTATAAAACAGTATTCATAATAAAAGACAAGTATATATTATAAATCACCAAAAACGATAATCATATATTAAAACAAAAGTGCATGAATTCGTATGATGCCTATACAAGTATGGAACATACCTCTAGCACATGTTTATATGCTCCAGGCTGCTAAGCTGCATTTTAGTCTACTCACTGTTTAATACTACATGGGTGATGCTGTGGCTGGCCTTTGAGATTGTCTCACTGTGTCTCTGGGAGAGACAGTGAGATATTTATTCATATGTTGAGAGATTTAACACAGAAATAATTACAATCTGTGGACACGTTGTATTCAAATATTTTTATTGAATAAAATGGATGTTTAAATGGTTAAAAAAATTAAAAGACTGTCTCATAATTTTTTATAGTTATTTTATATTAACATGACACTGAACACATAAATAAATAAAACAAAATCTGTGGACAAGTTGTGTTCAATATTGTTTATTGAATTAACATATAATATTAAATGTTTCCTGCATCCAGCCTATTGTGATACACATACATGAGTAGTATGACTTTGCCAGGGCAATCAGAGTCTTTATCTCAGTCCTTGCGCTGATCAATTTTTTTTGGTCAAACACAGGACCCCAAGAGTAGAAAGGTTGCTCGAATTTTTTTTTCTTTTGGCTTGCTGTGCATGAATTTTTTTTTCTCTACTTTTGCTGTGCACGAATTTTTTTTTGGTAATTGCCCAACCCCCCCCCAAAAAATATAATGGCCCATCCCTTAACAGCTCCGCCTAAAGCGATGTTTCTCGTTACGTCACCTATTGTTATTAATGTGCCAACCAGAGAACTATTGGCTGTTGAAACAAAGAGTTTCTTTTGTTTAATGGTTGGCAAATTTGAATAACAAAACAAATGTGACGTAATGTTGATCAACAGTGAACACTCCTATACAGTGAATTCGATACCATAAACGTGACACTTTCCGCTTAGAAGGGGGAAGCGATATTTATAGGCCACCTTTTGTCTGCGTGTATTCGTCTCTAAAGTCATTGGCAATGTAGCGAAAAATTCGTTGTTGAAGCCTCCTAAGCCTGATAAACTGAGCTCTATTCGAGAAATCCTAAATAACCTTCTCCCTCAAATAATTGCCGATTATGTGACTGCTATTTTAAGACGCAATTTGGTAACGCATCCGAACTGAAATATATTTGTTGATCCGCAAAAGCGGAATGACAAAACGGTCTCCGCTTTAATAGCAGTGGACGAAGGAACTCGTTTGTCCTCAAGATTTTGCTCTTCGTGTCCGTTGAAGGTTGGGAACTTTGTTATTATATATTGAAGCAAAATTTGGCGAGTCGAGAATCCATGTGGAGCAAAACAACATGCTTTCCAGCTGTTCGGGTTAACAACAAGGATCGCTGCCTTTCCTACTGTTGATTTTGTGATCTTGGTCGACATCGTATCGCTTGACTTGACTAACGCCTTTCCGAAATCCGAAGTACAGCGATCAAAACTCGCATCTATCGAAGGAATGACTCCTGCTCCATCTTCCCGCCCGCGAACTAATCAATGTTTGACGCTGTTTGTGGTTAGGCCTCCGGGGACGAGAATGATGTCCGATGACAGATTACGTCGAAAACGGACCAATCGGAATTTTGCGTTTCTCCAGCAACGCAGAATTCGGAACGGATTTCATGTATGGAAAGGCGACAGTCCGTATTTATAGCGTCTCTCCCCAATCCCACTCGTAATTTCATGCTCATTCCAGATCCTTCGGCCGCGTTCAGCCCGACACTCTCGCGCGAAAATACGGACTGTTTTGCAGTCTACTTTATATGCGGTGTATTGCGTTACTGCGTTATTCGATCTTTTTGTTTTCGTTTTTCGTCCCAGCGGGTAATCGGTCGTTTTTCCGGTCGTTGCCCGAAGGGCAACGACCGGAAAGCGAAAGCTTTCCGAGCGAGGCACGAAGTGTTGTGTGCATGTGACCCTAAGGAATTCCCGCTGGGACGAAAAAACGAAAACAAAAAGATCGAATAACGCAGTAACGCAATACACCGCGTATGAAAGCAAACAGATCGAAACTCGCAAAGGTCACGTACGTATAAAGCATTTGGATCGAAACTGGCACAAGTCAAATTTAGCTCCTCTGCTCCCTGTGATTTTATTTGTGTAGACGCGAGATGGAAATTCGCCTCATCACCACTAGTCGACTGAGAAGCGTTCGTTGCATGACGACCCAGTTGCTGGGTTTATAACTCCGATAAGCGTTGCGTGACGACCCAGTTATACCTCCAACTGAGAAGCGTTGCGTGACGAGACTAGCCAAGTTAATAAAAATCATCAAAATAGTTACCTCGGGACCTGCCGTTTTCTCCCGTCGCTTTAAGAATCGTATCGAAAATAGGCTCTCTTGTCTGGGTTGCTAGGAAAAATAGCAATAAATTTTAGTATTAAAACTCTCCACCAAAACATTTCCATGAGAATTTTACCCGTCTCCTCCCCTCAAGATACATCTCTATCCCCAATTTATTGTGAGGTGAGAATATAATCCTTTCACTCCCAGAGTCAACCTTGAGTCAATAAATGTGGTTGTAACTTTTGGGTCTGAGCGATTTCTATCGATTTCTATCGCTATCGATTTTCTATCGCTCGTACCATTCGTGCCTCACTTCCGCTCTGCCCATTCTCCCTCGCTCGCGCTTCGCGCTCGATTTCCGCTCTCTCGCGCTTCGCGCTCGCCATCGGAAAGAAAGAGAGACTGCTCGCGGTCAGTCTCTAGATTTTTTCTTCAGTTTTGAACTTAAATCTCTTTGGAGTGAAAGGGATAAATCTTGTTATTGGAGACAAGTGGGAGACCCGGGCGGAAGAAAGCGAGAGCGAGAATAAAACGGGTGGGAACCATATTTTTCCTTCGTTCGCTCGCTTTTCGAACTGAGAGTGTGTAACAGTTGCCGTTTGGAGCCCGCGCGAGGGCGGCGAAAGCCGCGAGAACGCCGGATCCGGCGAGAAAGATGAACTTGCTCGCGCGCCGGCTACTACTTGAATTTACAAAAATGTGGACCTACCACAAAATCCCCATTGTTTGCCTTTTTCATAACTGCCCGTCAGAGAGCACCAATCGCGTTAAAGTCTCGTGAAGTACAATCATAATACTCCTCGCCTCGATATGTGAAAGGAAACACACAGCATTGGCCATCTGTCGTGTTGCGAGTGTCGCAAACTACTTGTTGCTCTGTGGAAAAAATAAAACACAATCACATGTTACTGGCCTGCATTGAGTGGCGGGTTTTTTTCACGCGCGATGGCAAAATAATATTACTGTCCGTTCGATTTAAACGGCGCCCTTTTAGCCCTAAATATGACCGACATCCAATTTCTCTTTAAAATATCAATACAAAGTTACTTATGCAGGCAATGAGAATACAAACAAATGATCACCATGAAATGAAGACTTATTTCTAAAACACTAAGTGGCCTTTACGTTGCCTTTAGGCAATCCGTTTTTTGAGTATCTTTCGTGCGTGCGAAAATCTCGCGGATGGAAAGTTGCTTCCATGTAGCCTGCGACTTGCATGCGTCAGAATTTACAGTTTACCTGATTTCTCCACTTGCGCAACGATCAACAAAGCTGCAAACATCCACAGCGTCATCATGTTTAGCTGCTTTCCACCGGTCAGCTTCTGCGGCAGTTTGTATCAGGTGTGAAAGGAAAGCCTTTTAGATTCACTTTTATAACCAAAACAGGGTCAACAGACGTGACAAACCTTATCCTTGCCGAGGCGTTTATTGTGCCGCTATTACGCACGCACGCCGGGTATTACACAATCGCGCGGCACAGATGTCGTAGGTAAAACACACAGCTGGATATGTTATGCCTTCTCGTATCTCAGTTTTTCGTCACCTTTCCTTTTATGTGTCGTTCACCTTGGACAAACTTCGCATTGTTTAAAATTTTACCCCGCATAATGTGTTTAGTAACACGTGCTCCTAGCAAACTTCTATTACATCTGTCACCGACTAAACTGGTTTACAAAAAAAAGTTATTTCTTGGGTTTTGGTCAGGTTACGTCCTGCATGCGCTTTCAAATGGACGTCATACTTTAAAAAACCCCACGGGCAACAGAACTAGTATAGAACACTATCACGAAATTGCAGGTTTTTTATATATATAGTAAACGAATACATCGCGGTGCGTGTTGTATTTCGAGATAAATAGCGAAATGATGACCGTGCGTGTTTGCATTTAGTCTGGGGCATACATGGATCAGACGGAAAAAATTACAAGCAGTTATCTGTCCATAAATAGACTAACAACCCAGCAGGGACATACCAAATGATAGACAGCTTGCAGTCCCCTGATTAGCCTGCGAGTAGGCTCTCATTCGCGCGATGAGCGCGGAACGATTGCGCTCCGCGCTCATCGCGCGAATGAGAGCCTGCTCGCAGGCTATCCCCTGATACATTCAGCGTTCCGATATAAAAGTGACGGGGGTGATCGTCGTACCTTTTAGGGGTTTAAAATTCGTGGTTTGGTACCGCTTAGGTTAAAATCTAAAATGTCTACCGTTAGAGTTATTCCGGTACCTTTTAGGGTAAAAATATGACATGAACTTGTTTTGTCTTAGACTTGGTACCTCTTAGGGGTGAAAATGAATTCGAGCCACACCCACCAAACAAGATTTTGGTACCTTTTAGGGGTTCTTTTCAAAATTTCGGACGATCACCCCTGTCACTTTTATATGGGAGTCTTCCTCCCCCCCCCCCCCCCCCCCGGGGCACGTAGCCTACGTCGCAGGCCTGAAGTTGAAAAAAATGTCAGGAACTATTTTGTTCAGTATCAAAATTTCCGACAATCCTCCCCGTCACTTTGATATGGGAGTCCCCTCCCCCTGGCGTAAATCCAGCGCGAGCACAATCCCTCCTCTCAAACCCTTACTGTATGCTCTTCTTTGCAGTAGTCCTGGATTTCTCTCAACTCATTTATAAAGTTTTGCTGATTAGTTCCAACGGGCAACCACCAGGATCTTTGTCCACTTTTTGACAAACCCATCGGTCAGTGAGAGTCGTTTGACATGGTGATAGAAAATCCTTTCCGGCTGTTAAAAACAGTTTGAAATTCCTCCCGGGTATGTTCTCCATGACCCATCATATCTGCAGTTCTTTGAGAGTGTTACGCAGCAACTGCAATATATACGTATAGGTCAGAGACCAAGCCTCCTACGCAGACTTTCTTCCGGCCCTAACAAACTTGATACTGGAAAGAGATTGTGAAATTCCAAATAGAGACGTAGCTGCTTATTTCAAATTTCACCCTTCGATCCCCTCCTCCATAGTTCACTGATTTTATTTTTTTGTAAAAAGGCTGCAGTATCACGGGGATTGTGACCTTTTTTGCTCAAAACTGTGCTACAATACCTTTACGTATTTACAAAATAATTATTGAACACCAAGAGAAAGAAATCAACCGAATTCGTGACAGAGGAACAAATCATGTCCTATTCTGGCGCATTTTGGAAACGAAAATGCGCTTTCAAGTTTATGCGGGAACTTGAAAAAAATTAGCCCAATTTTTTTTCAAGTTGAAATCCATCAGTTGACCAGTCTATCTATGGCCAGAGACACTCATCTACAGTTTTAGTTCATTCAAGAGAGACTGACCATTATTTTTAGGTTGCTGTTAATACAAAAACGTTTTTTAGTTTTTGAAATGACACTAAATCTCCGTGATACTTCCCCTTTAAGGCTACGTCACGATAAAGTCATTTTTGTGATGTACAAAATTGCCCAAAAAGAACAAGGATTTTTAAATTTTTCAAGGTGCAGAAACCGTCTACCAGCTACCATAGTCATTGGCCCTCCCGTAAGTGACGGGGGTGATCGTCGGAAATTTTAAAAGGAACCCCTAACAGGTATGAATTCATTTCACCCCTAAAAAGTACCAGTCCAGTAGCCATAGCTAAAAGTAACGCTTGATTACTCTAACGGTGGCCATTTCAAGCCACAGGTTTTAACAGCTAAAAGGCACGACTATCACTCCTGAACGTAGTCTCCTACACAGACATTCTTTTGGCTCGTCACGCATTCTTTTGGCTAGTCACGCATTCTCTCCTCGATCCCAATGTTGGGTAGGAGAGGTCAGGAGAGGATGCACGACGAGCAAAACGAATGCCTGCATAGGAGGCTAAGCTGAACGGGGATGATCCCTGTCAGGAGCCCATCCCAGTATAGTCATGGGAGCTTCCCTCGGATACTGTGTAAATCTCGTAAGCTGTGCCGGGAATTTTTTCACAGTGCTCAGATGTCATACCGTTGATTTATTCCTGACTGCACGCATCGCATGGATTTCGCGAGAGAAAAACGTTGGATAACACTGAAATCTCTTGTATAAGACATTTTATTGTATATGTAGTATCGATTTGAGCCCGTCACGCAATCGTTCGTCTCTCAGAGAGGAACGATTGTGTGACGAGCGCAAAGAGCGTCACGGCACACGCCCAATCATTTAGACGCGAGTACGAGTGTGTGTAGCCTCGCCAAAAGCGGAGGTGGATACTGAGAGATAGAAAACTAAAGACACGCGATGTACAACAAGGTAAACAAAATGATTTATTTAAACGCAAAACATCTATAAATACAATAGTCAATATACAAGTAAAAAAAAATATCGACAGGTCACTGTTCCAGAGTCTCTCGGCTAAACTCATATGCAAGCTTGTAACGGAAATGGCATAACTTAAATTGTTACAAAAAATTCTTATTAGTCCTCAATAAACACGCACAATGAAAACGTGAAAACAAACTCAGTGAATTTCCCCACTCAGTGAGCAAATTTACTTTCCATCAACTATGGTACAATTCATTCGTCGTACACGACGCATTAATTAACATAGGCGACAGCTTCTCCTGCAGTTGGTAGACATGTACTCTCGGTAACTCCCCCGACAGAAACCTCTTCTTTGCCAGTCAGAGCAGTTTTGATGTTTGTCTTGGCAGGAGCTGGTATCTAAGTAACAAACAAATGAGAAATAAATAAATAAATTAATTAATTAATAAATAAATAATTAATAAATAAAGACAAACAGCCATAAACCACGACTAACACATCGACAGTCTGAGCCAATACGGCTCTTTTTTTATAAGAATCTTTTCGGATAGGCTGAGATTGGCGAAATTTTAAGAATATGTTAAGAATATACCCAAGGCTGAGATTTAGTTAAACGAAAAAAAAAACGTGTACAGCTCAGGTCGTATTATTTCTGTTACAGTATTTTACTGAAATACTATACTCTGGATCACTTTGTAATCTGAAGAATGTATTAAGAATATTTTCAGCCTAAAATCGGCAGAAAAATAAGAATATTCAGCCTGGGCATGAAAAATATACCAAGTTCTTACAAAAAAAAAGAGAGTGTAAGGCGAGAAATTATGTTACATTTCTTATAAACATTAACTGAATTTCTTGCATCAGGTATTACGTTCTATTCTGATTATAATCATTTCTTACTTTTACAAAAGCAGCTTTTTTGACAGTTCTGTCTCATGTACACCTGATGTGTGCCGCTGCAGAAGCCCCTTTGTGCCCAAGATGGACAATTGCGGTGCGCGTCCTTGTATCGACAACCTATTGGAAAGATTCATACTATCAGAAGTGTCCATCATCTCCGACGAACTCCGTGATACAACAAGCTCGGACAGGGACTGGAAAGAGAGATACCGTAAAATTCTGATAATGAGCCCCTCCCAAAACTGAAGCCCCCCCCCCCCCCCTCCGATAATGACCTCTCCCCCAATATAAGCTGATCCGATCCCTCCATCCCCGAAAACAAGCCCACAAAAAAATATTTTTGGAATAATTTAAGCCCAGGACTTAATTTTTATCAGAATTTTATGGTTTTTAGGTCAGAGGGACATCCCTGTAAAGAAAATGAGAGGGACACAGGGACAGGGAGAAAATAGCGTAACTAGGGAAATACCGTAGTATCAGAAGAACGAATAATTTTCCACAACTATAAAATTAATAACCAAGATTTGTTTTTATGTTGCTGTTATTGTTGTTATTGTTGTTTACCTGTCGGTGGCTTCGCAGTGACAGGCCTGCTTGTGGGTCGTCCATTACAGTACATCAATTTCGCCTGTTGAATGTCCTTGTCACTCAGTCCTCGCGTATTTCCCAGCTTTGTACTCCCGTCTTTGCGTGTGATAGTTGTTCGTCCACTTCCGAAGGCAGTGGAATGGTAGTGCATCACACTGTCGTAATCATACGCGACTCCGCGCGAGTTGATGGCACTTGACGACATCTTAGTGAATTGAGATCGGTATCCTGGAAAATCAGTGGAAAGAGAATTGAATATGTGAAGAATTGCCCCTAGGGTGTCTACGCAATTATTAACGCTAGGATCAACTTTAAACAAATTCAAAAAGGTTTTAGCTGGGTCAGTCAGACACAGTGAAACTTATTTTCTGGCTCAATGCATGTAAGGGCCCAATGCAAATTGAAAACCACGTGACTTTTTCCACGCTTGTCAGTGGTCACAAATCTTCTATCCCTCGCTTGCCACCTTGCAGTTACAATCTTTATTGCTCCCAGCTAGTTTTGATTGGTTTATTGCGCTATAGAAGCTATGATATGATATTCTAATTCAGCCACTTAAAACTTACCTTGAGGGATGTTGTTCCAGTGAATATTGATGAAGCTATCCCTGTCGGGACGGGACTGCTCATGCCAGAACCCGAGGGCGTGTCCTATCGAGAAAATCACATCAAAAACTTAGTTTCGAGACACTTTGATTCCAGCCACAGTCAAGAAGGGGATAATCACCCTTTTATGAATTCTCAATTGTATTTGTTTACACGCACTCACCAATTTCATGAATAACAGTGTGGAGATATTCACAGCCTCGTCCAATAGAGATCTTCTGCTGTCCCCCTACTCGTCCCACCATGGAGTAGCATCTAAGACAAAGACAGAAGGATTTAGTATAGATGCGGCGAGCGCAATGAAAGCCTGGAACGAAGCGAGAGCGCGCGAGCTGTTATGGGACAGTGCGCGGCACTCACAGATCGAAACTGTTTGCTTACAAAGCGTTGATTGATCACGATGGAGCAAAGAACCTTCACCTTTAATTTTCGTGTGGGACGGTTTTATTTTCGTTATTTTCGCGCACCGTTACTATAGTCCACGCAAAGGAAAAATGTATTACTCTTGCCATAACACAAATTTAGGGTTGTGGCAGTAGTGACGTGATTTTTGTCATTACACGTTATTGACAATAAAACTCTAACTTCGGAAAGCGTACTTTTCTCAGTTTTTGTACACGACGTATGGAATATCCATTCTAGACCCCAGACCTTCGCTGCTTTCTTGACTTCTTCCCTCGGTCATGCGCAAAAGAGAAGAGCTCTGGGGTCGAGATTGATGGAATATCGCGAAAATTTGCACGATTTTTGCGAATTCTAAGTCCCGCAAAAAGGGCATTAGGGTATCTAATGTGGCTGACGGGACGCTAAAAATATCGTCTTCTTCATGAGCGGAAACGCAAATGAGAAACTCAATGTGCTTACCCCCCTCCGGCAAAGAAGCTGACGTAGTTCCTATGACCATTCCTATGAACAAACTCGAGGCAAGGTACCTTATTCATCCAGTGTCTAATGGCTGCATCGATTACACCGCGAGCATGTCCTGTGAAAGACAGATATCCATGTTTGATCGATCATAAAAAATATCATAAAGGTTCTACATCAGTTATGTACCAAGAGCGATCAACCCCCACCCTCCCCCTCCCCCGGGAATTTGACTCCAGTTCAGCTCCACATGCACACATACGCGCCCAATCGTTGGTCAGTGGTCAGATGTTAAACGAATTTCGTGGAAAATGGGAGAAAGCCACCCAAGCTATAAGTATAAACACGACGATCAGTGTGATCCTGTCGTATCAGTAAAAAGCATGATCTACGGGCATCAAAAGAATTCAAGTGATCGAAAAAGTAGCCTGCGCTGCATGCGCTGGAGTAAAATAGCGCGCGAGTTAGAGGGGCGCGCGCGAGGAAACACGCGCGAGGCGAGAAAAAGTGAAAGAGCCTCGCGCGTTTTTCTTCCTCGCGTACGCTGCTCTAACTCGCGCTCTATAGCAGTTGGTTTTCCGGCCCCTGCAATGTTTGTATGCCAGTATTCTGCACTTACCCACACTGCCTTCAACGCGGTATGGAATCACAGACCGACCATTTGAAATCCATCGGCGAGCTAAATTCCTCATGGCGGCGCGCTTCTGTCGTCTGCCACCAGTCTGCGGCAATCCCAGCATTTGCCGCTGTGCGGGTGTCAGTTTGATGTCGCCTTCATGCAAATTTACCGGCTCGTCTCCGTCCGTCACTAGAATGCAAAAAAAAAGTTTTAGTCTCGTATACACAAGATTGCCTGATTCACGAGCAATGCTTGATCTCCTAGCGATATATTATTTTGCAAACTGGCCCACACTACCGCTTATCCCAGGTTGGCTGTTAGCAAATATATTTTGTTGTTTTATTTTAGCTAAAAACAGCAACAATTTTTATGCCTGCCCAGTGTATTTCTATTTATTTTCTATGTAAATGGCGTTTGCAGTTTGGAGGACGCGAGCCGCGTTTCATAGTGAACACCCCGGCCCAGTCAGTGACAACAACTTTAATTTGGCTCTCTTTGAATAAACTCGTCTCAGTACAATGTGATTGGAGCTGCAATGGATTGATAATTATAAAATGTTCTTTGACTAATAAACAATTTACTTACTCCGTAAATTTGCTGCAGCATTGTTCGCATCTTCGATCACTTCAAATGCTGTCCTTACGTTAGATTCCGCTAATGTCCTTCCTTGTTGTTGTAGCGGAGCTGAAAAAGCAAGACAATTGTTTTAAACTTACCGTGTTGCGATTCAATTAGACCGACGAGCAGTCCCTCATTTTTCTTAGGGATAGTCGAGTGGGAGAGCACGCGAGCGCGCGCGAAAATCGCCTCCCACGAGGAGACGCGAGGAAAATGAGGGCTGCTCCGGCGTGTCATTATATTTTTTCAGTTCTTGAAAGCGAGTTTGTCAGTTACTCTTTGAACAAGGTTGAACGTCCCATAAAAGTTTTAAGTTTTAGCACGTCTAGCTGATCGATACACAGCTGCCAAATAACACTGACAAAATGAAAGATCAATAACTTAAATTTTGATTCTATTTAACAATTAGATTATGAGCTCGAGATTTCTATGATGTGATAGTTGATGAGGCCGTGGTTTAGTCAACAGCTAATTTTATGAGTGCATTACCAAGCAGAGAGATTGCAAGAATCGACAGCCTTTAGCGACTGACAAACCCGTGGCCCTCAGCTCGGATCCCAGATCAAATTGGAATTTGGAGTGTTGTTTTCAACAATAAAGAAAATAATCGACTGCCTTGATTGATAACCAAGTTCTCAGAGAACTAACATTTGTATGGTATTTAGTAAGGATAAATTATATTTCTATCTTACTTACCTGGTGGAGGCTGTAGTTTCTCTGGTTCAGAAACACACTTGGCTAACTGCAAGAAAACAGCGAACAGAACCACACGAAACATCGTTATGTCTCTTCTTTTCTTGAAAAATCTCCTTGACGCTCTTCACCTCAGTTGAATTCAGCGAGAAACTAATGAAGCTTCGACACTGCAGCCTTCCCTTTATAAATCTTTTTGGATATAAGTTTTCCTATTAGTGTGGGCGTGCAGAAACTGGGCCCGGCCGCCCGGGCTGTGAATTCAAGTTACTTATTTGGTTTGGTATACGTAATTAAAGAGCGTGGCAAATTACCTTCGTCATAGATCGAGGGCGGGTGAGGTCAACTTGTTGCTCAATTTCCGATTTTATGAAACGAGGGTCGGCGTGAAACGATTTTATGCTCTCGGTAATAATTAGACGGATGTTAAAGTTTACTGTGGTAAATAAACGAGGGATTATTTACAGTTTGATTTTGCGTGCATACTCCTTATTAGGTTTTGATGAAGGTCTCCTGCGTCATCTCAACCCTCATTTATTTGCAAAACGTGACAGCCATGGTCAAAGTTTAACCTCTGCCTTTCAGCTTGCGCACGAAGCTGTACGTGACTAACATGTCAAGGAGCTCACGATCAGCGCGAAGTGCAAAATCACAGGTCTTCAAAACTGAAGAAAACCTCAAAATAATAGATCACTAAGATTGAAAATTACCAGAGGTGATAACAAACCAAACAAGAACAAGGATGGTTGAGGATGGAGAAGATCGAGACGGATTGAAAATTCAACCCGTGAGGTATTTTTGAGCATCTGACGTCATGTTCTCTAATTAGCAACCAAGCCTTCGAACAAGGTCAAGTAATGGCGGCCGTAAATTCTCGGAAATAAAAGTCAAAAAAAAAATGGGTGGAAATTTGGCAAGATAGGTAAGAAAGTCATATTGTACACGAAAATGTAAAAAAATGAATATGAACAATTTGATCCAACCTCGTTCCCAGGGCTTTTCCCTTAGTGAAAAGCCCTGGGAACGAGGTTGAATTTGATCGTAGGGGCACTTAAAGCCTTGACCGCGGTCAAACGTAAAAAAATAAGTGAAGTCGGCCAAAGATAAGGGTTTTACTTTCAGAGCTTAAAGCTTGTTAATTTTTCTTCAATGTTTGAGTTTACTAACTTTTTTTATGATTTACTAAAAAAATCCAAGCTTCTGAAAAGCCCCATTTCGCGCAATTAACACTGGTGCCCACTCCACAACAGTCAAACGTTTGACTATTTAATTTGTTATGGATGAATAAAAATTGGGGTTTAAATTCTATGTAAATATAGTGTTGTTCTTAAACATTTCCTTTGACACCAAAATTCAGATTGGAACATTCGTTCTTACGTATTAAATATTTCAAAAACGAGTGCGAGTGTTTTATTGGGTTTCCAAACACGAGAAAACAGATTTGAATTGAATAACTTTATTTATTTAAAGCACGAAGCCGCATTTTATTATTTTCGAGTGTTTGGCAGTGGAAACCCAATGAAACACAAAGCACGAGTTTTTGAAATTACTTCTCCATGAAAGAAAGTTGCATCATCTTATCCCTCTACGGTCCTCTAATGAGCATTGCTTATTCAGAGAGTCATTAAAAGCTGTTTTTCACACATATTCTCATGTCCCTTGTGAAAACCAGCCGTAAATGGTCACTGAATTCCCGGGCTGAATTTCATTGTAAACGAGGCGGAATGCGATCATGTCACCTACATATTTGGTTATCAAATTCTTTGTTTTCACACAACGATCTGAATTTACCGCGGTATTATTATTTTTGCCGCGCAGTGATGTGGTCGTTAATATTCAAGACGCAAAAATAAAAAGGACGGCGTAGAAATGGCTGAGTCCAGGTTTAGACCCTCCAAAACGATTGAAGAGGAAGAAGTTTTGGTACAAAATGCGATTCCCAAGTCCACTCATTACAAAAATAAGTCGGGACGGCTTCAATTTTCGCCGAAGAATGGCATGCAGAGAGTTTGAACTGTAAAAGTAGCAACGCTGGAACCAAGTGATTTATTTAAAGATAACGACGTTTACAAAGAGCAGTCCTTGGAAGTGTCGCCAGTTGAAATGGACGCTGTAAGCTTTAACTATCAGCTATCGGTTATCCAATAGGTGGCAAAGCCGTCCAAGGAGAGATATCCTCCAAAACCTTGTACCAGATAGTTTGCGGTATTCGTCGGACCTTGTTGAGAAGAAATGAAATGTTGATTTAAATCCTCTGGATACCGAGTGAGACAAAGGTACTAAAATTTAATTTTGCGCCTGACAATTCATTACTTCATTGATACTCTGGGTTCAGTTTAATGTTGCCGTTTATTTGCAGATTTTCTATCTTTCGTCGTACTCTTGATGCTGAGATGAAGGAGGGGACACGATTAGGACTTGGCCTGAAGAACAAGAAAGAAGAGAAACTACCAGTAGATGACGGCGATGAGAAGAAGTTCTGGGAACTCGGACATTTAGGAAAGGACACAGCTAAGTGTTTATTAAATGTTGTGTACTGTTACAATGGAAAATTTTTGGCCTTCGTGCTGTCGAGCATAGAAATATTTCTTTGAATAATTTCGAAATTGGCGACAACTATATTCGATTTGAAGAAAAGAAGACTTTTCACGGAGGTTTGCAAGATCTGATCTTGTCGTGTTGAATTGTACCGTTTATACATAGGCCTCGTTGAATGTAAGCCGGGAAAAGATTCAGCTTTCTACTATAAGCCTAAGGGCCTGTTTATATGGAGAAATTGTCCCTGGTAGGAGGATCACCCTCCATACCGAGTAACCCCGGGCGAGAGAACTTTTCATACATTTCTTTATAAATAGCAGCGAACCGTTTACACGAGAAATCGCAAAGTTGGCTCGGGGGGCAGGGTAACCCTGGATGGAGGGTTACTCGCTCTAAGGTAGGGTGACCCTGGGGGACGGGCCCACTTTTTTCCATATAAACACTTTGCCTATTGTTGTTTCACCAACCAGGGACAAGTCGGGACATATAGAGTATCCGCGAACCCGAGAGGGCCAAGTTTTGGCTCGGTCAATAGCGTCAACTTCTCTCCATGTAAATAGGCCCTTAGTCATATTTTACCAGACATGTGCAAAGCCGCAGGAATTGATCGAAAAAACGTCGCACTGTTTACGTGTATGAGAAACGAGCCTGCAGTAAAAAAAAAATTTAGTACCCCTCTTGTCCAATGGAAAAATTTTCAAGACCCCCCCCCCCCCCCTCCATTCACCTCTGGAATTTTCGGTCCTCCCCCTCCCTCAATCTCTTTCTTGCGAAAAATTTCATTACAAAAAAAGTTGCAAAATAGATCTGCCCTATTGAAATGACCTCGCCTCTTTAGAAGATCAATAGAATAGCCAGTGGATCTCCATTCTTCTTTTGTTAATTTTTTTGGGCTCCCATCTTAAAAACTGGTCTGGATCGGCCACTGCATGGGTCATTCATACAGTGATCTTTGTAATGTTCTATTTGATAGACAGTTTGTTTTCCTTTTTATATAAAATGTTGCAGTTTATATATTAATTTGACATTAAAATGTTTTATAAACTTAACTATTATTAACCCTATTCTGCCTGGGCCTTTTTTTCGTTCGTGAGTCTGGGGGGGGGGGGGGGGGGGGGGGGGAGGGGGGGGAGGCAGATAGTGCCCTCCCTATATACACGCCAAAATGACGTCATGCATTAAAACAATCCGCCATCTTGGATCCTAAATCTTGGATTTCTAAATTGGTCAGAAAATCTCCAAATTTGTTTTGAAAAAATCAAGAAAAATATAAAGATGCTAAAATGGCAAAGAGTTTGGAAGGATTTCATCGTAAAAAGCCAAAATTTTATGAAAACTGAAAATTAAGCTAAAAAACAACAAATTTGGGTAAAACGATCTGTATCTCGAAAAGTGTTTGTGCTATAAAAATGAAACAAACACGAATCAATTATGATATCATATCACGCCAAAATAACGTAATACTTTAAAAATGTCCGCCATCTTGGATCCGCCATCTTGGATTTTTAAATTGTTCAGAAATGTCAGAAAATTACCAAATTTGATTTCGAAATATCGAAAACAGTATAAGGATGCAAAAATTGAAAAGATTTTGGAAGAAACTCTTCGTAAAAAGCGAAAATCTCATGAAAACGGAAATTTAAGCTGAAAATACCAAATTTGACTAAAACGGCCTGTCAAAACTTGGTTGCCATGGAAACATCAAGTCACGTGATCAAAAAATTGGCACACCAAAATTTTCCCAGATAAAGTTTAGGAAAAGTCATAAAGTTTGGCTATGATTGCTTGTTGTTCTCTCCATAATACGGTGAATTTGGTCATTTGACGTTGTTGTTTTTGCAGAGAACGGCTAAGAAATGTACAAATATGTAAAACGCAAATGCATAGGACAGGGCTGAATAACGTCTGCGCATGTGCGGAATTTCATGACAGCAACAGCAAATTTTTGGCGCAAACGTGTTGTTGTGTGGTTTTGAAACACGACGGCAAGGAGAGACAAATGTCTTTTATTTCCGCTCCAAAACGGCAATATTTCCTTTTCCTACTTTCGCAAATAATAATTTGAACACTTCAAAGTTTACATCGAAGATTTTTCACCATGAAATTCGACTCTGACATCGTTGGGCGCTTCGTGGCTATTTTTCAGCGAGTGTTAAGAAAAAAACCCCTGGTGTTCAAAAGATATGTTTTCACTCAGTAACAGGCGGATCCACTGCAAGATTTTAAAGCTTAACTTTACAGGCAAACTCTTATCCTAGACGAAAACCTTTGCAGTGTTTCGTATTTTGAAAATCCCGCCATTTTACCTACATTGTTGCTATGGTTTCCTGGCAAGCGCTTGGGGCATGCGCAGACGTTATTCAGCCCTGTCAATGCACAGCCATTGTACTGCTAATTAAACCTATTGTTTTGTGACGTTCTCGTACAATGGTTATGAAAACTGAAAATTAATCTAAAAAAACAACAAATTTTGGTAAAACGATCTGTATCTCGAAAAGTATTTCTGCTATAAAAATGAAACTTATGTGGTGTATAAAGCATTCAAACATGTTTATTTTAGTGACAATCACAAATCAATTATGATATCATATCACGCCGAAATAACGCCATCTTGGATTTTTCAATTGTTCAGAAATGTCAGAAAATCACCAAATTTGATTTGAAAACATCGAAAACAATATAAGGATGCAAAAATTGCAAAGATTTTGGAGAAAAGTATTCATAGAAAGCGGAAAACTCATGAAAACTGACAATTAAGCTGAAAATACCAATTTGGCTAAAACGGCCTGTCAAAACTTGGTTGCCATGGAAACATCAAGTCACGTGATCAAAAAATTGACACCAAAATGTTCCCAGATAATTTTTAGGAAAGTCATAAAGTTTGGCTATGATTGCTTGAATTCTCTTTAAGTACGATACATTTGAAGTCAGCGCGGGCACCCCCCCTCCCCCGCAGGCAGGATAGGGTTAAATTAATATTGATTTTGACAAACATGAAGATGATACATACATGTACGTGATACATAATTTTGCATACAAAATGTTAAATACAGTTTATATTATTATTGTAAAAAACAGAATTATATTAATAATAATGATACTATGACAAACAATAATTATTATTCGGATTGTTTGTCATAGTGTTGTCATAGTGTTGCAGTTTCCCACAGTGTTTAAAGTACATTAATTATTCGAACAATCAATCACTGTTGGCAAGTTGTCTGTTGCTTATTTTTATTTTCAAGGACCCCTTTGACAAGTGTTTTATTTTTCAGACCCCCCCTTTTGACACCTAAAAATTTTCGGACACCCCTGGACAAAAGACAATCACGCTCTGTAACGCGTCACGCAAGGACATGCATGATGTAATCATTTCTATTTCGAGAACGAATCAGAGTTTTCCCTTTTGATTGACAGATTAGCTTAAGTTTAGTCGAGCACGCGGTGCTAGAGAGTTTTCGTGATGTTGTTGACGCTCGGGTCGTGAACTAACCATGTAAAATCGTTTGTAATTAAACCGTTTTGGAATCGTCCGTTTGCCGTGGTTTTCCTGTACTACATTTTGGCGACCACGACGGGAGAGAGTTGGTTATTTACCGTTCGCAAAGAGGAGTTGTACAGGGAATCCGTTGGAGTTATTTAAGCTTATCTTTCGCAAGTTCGCCGTGGGAAATTATAATTTGAACTTTCGCTCAAGATGACAGATCCATTTGGAGAAAGCGTCGAACAAGCGCTGGAAACCGAAACCGAAACCGAAACCGAGGAACAGAAATTAGAAGGAGGAAAGGTGCTTTGAAGCTGAAACGGGAAAAGCGACTGCGAAAGACCGAAATGACTAAGACACGTCACCACATGGAGAAGCTGTGTATTACGCCGAAGGATGTAATTGCTATTGAAAAAGATATAGAGCTGCTCTGGTCGCTTCTGGAAAGTACACTGGAAATTCTGGATGAATTATGTGTTGTTTATTTGGAAAGAGGAGAAGTTAAGAATCAAATGGCGGCTATGGAAGAAGTACAGTCGCTTGAATCGGAAATTCAATCCGCAATCGAGAAAGCCCACGAGGCCGTGAAATCACATGTTCAAATTTCTGCCGCGACGACGAGTGTTTCACAAGAGAACCACGTCGCACATTCATCACCGTCAACCGTTTTGGAAGGACAGCTTAATTCAGGTTCATCTTTGCCGGCAGCCCAAAGCGTTCAAAGCGGTCAAAGCGAAGCAGGGGCTTCTGAGAATTCGCCATTGAAAAATCGCCTGAAACCTTTAAAAGTGCCTTCGTATGGTGGAGACAAGACAAGATTTGAGGAATTCTGGGGGCTATTTGAGAGTTTGGTGGATCAGTCCAACGAACCAGTTAATCTGAAGATGGCGAGATTGCGTCAATGTTTGTTTGGAACTGCACATGAATCTATTAGAGGGTTTGGAGTTTCCGAACCAGAGTACGAAGAAGCGAAAGAGATTTTGCAATCCAAATTCGGGGGTCAGCGGCGTCAGCTGAGAGCTTACATGGACGAGCTGGAAAAAATGGCGCAACTGCGGAGTGGCGATGTTCAAGGTTTTGAAAAGTTTGCAGATCTGGTTAGGATAACTGTGGTAAAACTACAAGCCGAGGGACGCAAAGGAGAGCTTGGTGAAGGAACCTTGCATAGCTTGTTGGTCAAGAAACTTGCAGAAAACCAGGTGGAAAGGTACAGTCGTTGGTTACAAGAACAGAGCCGTGAACGATCCGTGTTAAGTTTAAAGGACTGGCTCAAAGAGGAGGTACGAATTCGAGTGGAAGCAATGGAGATGTCATATGGCCTAGTGGGAAAAGAAAAAACAGATGGTGGTCAGGGAACAAACAAGTATCCCATCAGAGGCAAGTTTCGAAATTTCCACATAGGGTCAGACCCGTCATACCGAAGCAAGAGACAACCTGAGTGGCAAAACCAATCAAACCGCAAGCCACCCTGTGCTTGTTGTGGCTCCCCGTACCATGGAGTATGGTCATGTAAAGAGTTTCAAGAAAAGAGCTATGCCAACCGGTGGCAGTTAGCGAAGGATAAACGGTTGTGCTTTCGGTGTTTGGCTGCTGATCACCAGGGTAGAGTCTGCATGAAGTCGCAAACGTGTCAAATCGATGGTTGCCGAGCGAATCATCACCGTCTCCTACATGAAGGTTTGCCTGTCACTAACCAACGCCTGGCAGCTGTGCAGTTAGTTGTAGACAACACTTACCCCTCACTTACTCCACGGGAGGGGGTAGTCAGTCCCGCGGCATCACAGGAGGGAGAAGGCGGTCCCGCAGCACGAGCTATGACGACATGCGACTCAAGACGCTTAAATGAAGCCTACTCTCTGCGTACCATTCCAGTATGGGTAAAGGCACAAGGAAAGAAAATCAAAGTGAATGCGATCCTGGACGACGCCTCGAACGAGTCATTTTTGAATGAAGAAGTAGCCGGAGCTCTTGGGTTAAAGGAGCCCTACCACACCGTCAAAGTCCATGTGCTGAATAACTCTGTAGAGACTTTTTCAAACCATGCCGTTGACAATTGAGATTGAAAGTGTTAATGGTCAGTTTGCCAAGGAGATTGAGGTGAAGACTTGTCCCCGCAGTGTGACTGGAGGCTACAAACCGGAAGATTGGAAGGAAAGCCGAGAAAAGTGGCCTCACCTTGCCGAGTGTGACTTCCCATCGCCAACGAAGGATGGATTGGTGGACTTGTTGATAGGAGTGGATAATCCCGACTTGCATTACTCTTTTGTTGATGTCCGTGGAAAGGTGGGAGAACCGGTTGCTCGTTTGGGTCCACTCGGGTGGACTTGTATTGGTTGTCCAGATGGTAGAGTAGAGTCCAGAACAAGAACACACACCGTTCGAACATTGCTAACGAGGGAAGCAGGGTCGATTTGCGAAACTGGAGGTTGTTGTGAATTGGATCAAACACTAAAGCGGTTTTGGGAGATTGAGAGTTATGGGACTGAACTGAATGACATAATTGTGTGTACAGAAGAACAGAAGTTAGCTCTCGAGAAAGTCAGCAGCTCTGTTCGTTACAACAATGGGAGATACAGCATCGCGGTGCCATGGAAAGAACAGAGGCCACGATTACCAAACAATCGACAAGTGGCAGAATCCCGCCTTTGCAGCACTGAGAGAAACTTAAAGAAGAAAGAGTTTGTTGAAAAAGAGTATCAGAAAACCATCGAGGCATATGTGGAGAAAGGGTATCTTCGCAAAGTTCCTGAAAACGAAGAGCCACCCCCTGAACTCTGGTACTTACCACACTTCCCTATTGTCAGAATGAGCAAGTCTACAACCAAAGTGAGGATTGTGTTTGATTGCTCCGCAAGATGTAATGGCATATCCCTAAATGACGTCATTCACGTTGGACCGAAACTGCAGAGAGAGTTGTTTGATGTTTTGATCCGTTTCCGCCGCAATCCGATTGCCCTTGTTTGTGACATCCAGGAAATGTTTCTTCAAATAGAAATTGAAGCCGAGGACCGTCCATTGTTCCGAATTCTGTGGCGAAACGGGGAAACAGACCGCGACCCGGATGTGTACGAGTTCAGTAGAGTTGTCTTTGGAAAGAACTCAGCCCCATGCAAGCCCAGTACATTGCACAAGAAAACGCCAGGCCTAACCGAGCAGAGTATCCATTAGCTGCCGAGACCGTACTTCAGTCCACCTATATGGATGACTCACTTGACAGTGTCGAAGAGGACGAGATTGGGGTTGAACTGTATCATCAACTCAGTGCACTGTGGGCAAAAGCAGGCATGCATGCCCGGAAGTGGGTTTCAAATTCAGACACAGTTATGGCAGCCATACCGGAAGAAGACCGAGCCACAGAAGTGAACATTAAGGACAACAAAGATACAGTCATGACAACACTTGGCATGCGCAATGGAACAGTACTGAAGATGTATTTGTAGTACCTGCAACACCAGTACCGTTTGATTATCCAATTACTAAGAGGAGTGTTTTTGAAGAAAGTCGCGACAGTCTTTGATCCACTTGTCCTAGTCAGTCCTTTCATTGTGCAAGCAAAAATCCTGCTTCAAGAGCTGTGGAATCGGGGTTACGATTGGGACGAGGAAGTTGGAGATGAAGTGGCTAATCGTATCCAGAATTGGTTCTTACAGTTGCAATGTCTAGCGAAAGTCAAAGTTCCCCGTTGTCTGCGAAATCAGCAGCCGTGAAATCCAAGGAAGTGGTGACCTTTGTTGATGCCTCACAGCTAGCGTACGGAGCTGTATCATACTTACGATGCGAGTATGAAGATGGTTTGGTAACCAGTCGACTGATAGCCTCGAAGAGCAAAGTTGCACCACTGACCCCTATGACTATACCTAGGCTGGAATTAATGGGGGCTATTGTGGGGTTGAGGTTAACCCAGTCCGTGTCAAGAGTACTAGAAGTACCAATGGAGGCTGCAACCCTCTACTCTGACAGCACAGACGTGTTATGGTGGATACGTAGAAGGGGGAGAGATTTCCGCCCCTTTGTTGCAAACCGCATTGGCGAAATACAAATCAGCACGGAACCAGCTCAATGGCAGCATGTTCCCACCGACCAAAATCCTGCAGATTTGTGCTCCAGAGGAATCGGCCCGTCCGAACTGGCCGAGTCCCCTCTATGGTGGAATGGTCCTGAATGGCTAACTAAGGAAAAGAGTGAGTGGCCGAGGATGCAGCTAGCCGACCGCCCAAAAGTCATGCCTGAGGTGAAAACAGTGAGGAAACAGGAAGGAGAAATTGCCACTTATGCAACATTGCAGACTAACCAACCTCAGAATGTTGTCAGGCCATGTCAGGCAGCCAACAGCGCAGACTGGAGATTGGACCCAAAACGTTTTTCAAGTTGGAGTCGATTAGTCCGTGTCCATGCAAGAGTGAGGAGGGCTCTCCACAACATGTCAAAGAAAGGTGAAAAGCAGACGAGTAAGGTGTTGTTACCGCATGAGATCAGAGAGGCCGAGGACGAGGTGGTGCGGTCGTGTCAGCGTGAAGCTTTCCATGATGAGTACAAGGCATTAACTTCCGGGAAGCCAGTACCAAAGAAGAGCCCGCTCATCAAGCTGAACCCAATGCTCGATGAAGATGGGTGCATCCGTTCAAATGGAAGACTACAATTTGCCGAGTACCTGCCATATGATGTGCGATTTCCCATGGTACTTCCTCGAGGACACTGGGTTACAAAACTTATTGTCAAGCATTACCATGAACAGGCCAGCCATTCAGCAGGCACTAATTTTGTGTTGTCTCAAGTCAGCGCCAAATACTGGATTATTGCAGCCCGTGAAGAGATTCGAGAATGGGAGGGAGAATGTAACACATGCAAGCGAAGGAGGAACAAGACTTCTACACAGATCATGGCTCCGCTTCCGAAGATCCGTCTAAGGTTTACCTTTCGCCCCTTCGACCAAACAGCAGTGGATTACGCTGGGCCCTTTACTACTGTACAAGGACGAGGCGTGCGCCGTCAGAAAAGGTGGCTATGCTTGTTCACCTGTTTGTCAACCCGCGCAGTTCATTTAGAAGTAGCATTCGGTCTGGACACAGACAGCTTCTTAAATGCCTTCACACGATTTACTAGCAGAAGAGGTGTACCAAAGGAGATGGTCAGTGACAACGGAACAAATTTTGTGGGAGCTGTGAACGAACTGAAGGAACTCATCAGTAAGTTGGACCAGGACAAGATTAAGCAGAACACGGCTTATCGAGGTGTAAAATGGAATTTCAATCCAGCTGGGGCACCACACTTCGGTGGTATCCATGAGGCCATGATTAAATCCGCTAAGAAGGCTATCTATGGAGTACTTGGAACCAGTGACGTAACCGATGAGGAGCTAATCACTACTGTTACTGGGGTTGAAAGCCTGCTTAACTCTCGACCTCTTACCTATCAGTCAGCTGATCCACGAGATGTTGTACCGCTTACTCCAAGTCATTTCCTACACGGAGAGTTGGGCGGCCAATTCGCACCTGAAACCGTTGATACCACAGAATTTAGCCCACGCAAGCGTTGGCGGAAAGTTCAGGAGATAATTTCTCAAGTTTGGAAGAGATGGCTACGAGAGTACCTTCCGTTGTTAAGCACAAGGCCCAAGTGGACAGAAGTGGTTAAAAATTTAAAGGAAGGCGACATAGTGCTCGTTTTGGAGCCCAATCTACCCAGAGGACGATGGCCTCTAGGACGCATCACTGAGACCTACCCAGGAAGAGATGGGAACACCAGAGTTGCCAAGATCCAGTGCGGGACGAGAACAGTAGTGAGACCCATCCACAAGCTTGTCCCTTTGCAGGGGGACTAGAACATTGAACATTGATATGAACTTGTTTCGTTTTTCGTATTAGTTTTTTGAAGTTTTGAGAAATCACACTGTTATTTACCTCCCAGTGTGGGAGGGGGAAATGGACAAAAGACAATCGCGCTCTGTAACGCGTCACGCAAGGACATGCATGATGTAATCATTTCTATTTCGAGAAACGAATCAGAGTTTCCCTTTTGATTGACAGATTAGCTTAAGTTTAGTCGAGCACGCGGTGCTAGAGAGTTTTCGTGATGTTGTTGACGCTCGGGTCGTGAACTAACCATGTAAAATCGTTTGTAATTAAACCGTTTTGGAATCGTCCGTTTGCCGTGGTTTTCCTGTACTACACCCCCCTTTCTCATCAGTCCCCCCCCCCCCCCCAAACAAGTTTTTGTGAATGCTCCCTAAGGTCCATAAGCTAAAATTGCAGTACTAGTTCTTGTATTTCGTTAAGCTGATCCTGAGTTTTCTAGTCTTCACAAGAGTTATTTTGCCCACGAAAGCTCGCCTGCATCTAGTGCTGAACAAAACCTGAACTATTATGCCGTTTGTTTTGTGGCTACATTTTGACCATTAATTTTGTATCAAACCATTGCATTACGGTATATCTCTGTTCTTGTCACACATCGGAGTCAATGTAGTCTTGAATGTAAATGCAATTTTTTCATATCCTGACAGACCATGACATGTACAGTTATTTCCATGTTGCATTCAAGAACAAGAAATGGAAACACACAGGAAATATTATCAAAATCCGGATCTGTCTACTGATGTAAACACCACAAGAACATGATACCATAATTGAGATGCTTCCGTGTGCAAGTAATAATTATAATTTATTGTTATTAAACATGTCAGAATTTCCTGTATTGTATTGCAACAGCCTGTTATAACTTTAGTTAAATTACTTAAAGTTCAAAGTTGCATCCAGAAACGATGAATACAAACAATGTAGAAACCAGAGGAAACAAAATGTATCAACATTTCATCCTTACAGGGCGAGGCACCTGTTAAAAGAGGCATATCAGCAATTCTGTATTTCCAGTGCAATATATCACAACTTAAAGAAGCTATGTCACGATATTTTAAGTCATTTTTGCGAAGTGTAAAATCACCTTTAAATTGAAGAAAGCCTCAAAATAATAGTTTACTGAGGTAGAAAAACATCAAAGATGTAATAATAAACCAAACAGGAACAAGGATGGCTGAGGATGGAGAAGATTAAAACGGATTGCAATCGGCGAACTTGAAAAAAATTGCCAATTTTTTCAAGATGTGCCATCCGTGACGTAGCTCCTTTAAGAGAACATAACATGTAATTGAGCACCGCCCACAATGGTATTATTATTATCTTTCGCGACATGTACTTACAGTGCCCATTCTTTCAACGCGCGGCATAATAATTTGCATATCCAGAATTTGTCAGCTGTGATTGGACAACATATTTAGCTTTAATTGGGAATACTTGAGTCTCTGCAGATTTCAACTGCTGTCAATCAAATGATTGGATGCGTAAAGTAAATCCCAAGGTGTGATAAAGTTAACAATAGCGCCTGACTCGTCTCCAGTCGTCTCTCTTGTCTCCTTTGTTTGGAGTCGCAAGACGCGGGGGATGCTGGGAAATATTAATAGGAGACAAGAGAGACGACTGGGGACGAGTCAGCATCTGACGGGTTTCTCGGCCTTGTGTGAATTCGAGACGAGTCTAACTACTTGTCAATTTCACTTTGAAGCTGAGGCTTTCCTTATTTCTAAGACGAGTTATCCGTCACAGACGGAAACTCGTCTTAGAACTGATCCGTCTAAAGCGACGGAAAAAGTAGACGGGTAAAATCAGACGAGTTACCCGTCTAAAATTATAACCATCCCGTTTTCATGCTAGGACGGGAAACTCGTCTGAGACGGATAACCCGTCTCAAACGAGTTTCCCGTCTCTAGTGTGAAATGTTTGCGATCGTGGCTGTAATTCGAAATAGCGAAGCTCAGCGTATAGTCGCTAAACGAGGAGCGAAAAGCGGAATACTTCATTGAGTGGAACTGTAAATTGTTCTTGCTCACAAATGACAACTTACCGACAACGTACCGACAGATAACCAACAGTCGGCCGACAGCTGGTTCACACTGTGAAAAAACTGTCGGCCGACAGCTGGTTCACACTGTGAAAAAACTGTCGGCCGACAGTTGGCCGACAGTTGAAATTCAGCCCGGGCTGAAAATTCCAGCCCGGTTTGAGAAACAGGGCTGGAATTTTCAGCCCGGCCAAACGGGCTGAAAAAACCCATGTAATCGGGATGGAATTTTCAGCCCGGGCTGAAAAGTGAACTTGGGCATGCGCAGTGATTGTGTTTTGGCTGAATTGTGCAATGCCCGTCAACGTATTTGCATGTCATTGAATGAGAATGGTCCTTTTGTTTTTATACACACGTGCAGCCGGTATGTAAATACGTTGCCGGGTATTGTAAAATCGCTCCTGTGGCAAACGGCAAGGGCGCAGGATGCAATCTTGGCCAAAGCCGAAAATATTTAACTGTGCCATGCACGAAAAGTTACCTTTGACCCACACCTTTGACTAGGGTCACAGTTGACAAAGGCCATCTTTGCCATACCTTTGACGCAGGTCACAGGTGGGCAAAGGTCGTCTTTGACTTTGGTCAAAGATAGTACGCCTTTGACTTCAGTCAAAGGTGGAACAAAGATGCTGCCAAATTTGACTTTGAAAAAAATAAATAAATAAGTGCAAATAAAATGAACTTGAACTTGAACTTGAACTTGACTGAGTCAATGATTCTTTTGACTTCGGTCAAAGCTGTTACTGAACTTTGACGCGCGTCAAAGCTTGTCAAAGGCGATATCAAATGTGTTGTTTACCTTTGACCCCTGTGGCAAAGATAGTCGTCCATCTTTGTCTCACCTCTGACGCGAATCAAAGATGAGACAAATCCAACTTTTCGTGCAGTGATGAATATAGTCCAGTTCCGGCCCCTTTATGTCACGCAACGCTCTACGCGAGCGTAGCGTTGCGTGACAGAGAGGGGCCAGAACTGGACTATGATGAATATAGATCAGGTATATCCTGAATATAGATGGTAATTTCATTTCATTTCATTTCATTTCATTTCATTTCATTTCATTCATTTCATTTCATTTCATTCATTTCATTTCATTTCATGTCATTTCATTTCATTTCATTTCATTTCATTCATTTCATTTCATTTCATTTCATTTCATTTCATTTCATTTCATGTCATTTCATTTCATGTCATTTCATTTCATGTCATTTCATGTCATGTCATTTCATGTCATTTCATGTCATTTCATGTCATTTCATGTCATTTTCATGTCATTTCATGTCATTTCATGTCATGTCATTTCATTTCATTTCATGTCATTTCATTTCATGTCATTTCATGTCATTTCATGTCATTTCATTTCATTTCATGTCATTTCATGTCATTTCATTTCATGTCATTTCTGTCATTCATTTCATTCATTTCATTTCATTTCATTTCATGTCATTTCATTTCATTCATTTCATTTCATTTCATTTCATTTCATTTCATTTCATTTCATTTCATTTCATTTCATTTCATTCATTTCATTTCATTTCATTTCATTCATTTCATTTCATTTCATTTCATGTCATTTCATGTCATTTTCATTTCATTTCATGTCATTTCATTTCATTTCATTTCATTTCATTTCATTCATTTCATTCATTCATTTCATTTCATTTCATTTCATTTCATTTCATTTCATTTCATTTCATTTCATTTCATTTCATTTCATGTCATTTCATTTCATTTCATGTCATTTCATTTCATTTCATTTCATTTCATGTCATTTCATGTCATTTCATGTCATTTCATGTCATTTCATTTCATTTCATGTCATTTCATGTCATTTCATGTCATTTCATGTCATTTCATGTCATTTCATTTCATTTCATGTCATTTCATGTCATTTCATGTCATTTCATTTCATTTCATTTCATTTCATTTCATTTCATGTCATTTCATGTCATTTCATGTCATTTCATTTCATTTCATGTCATTTCATGTCATTTCATGTCATTTCATGTCATTTCATGTCATTTCATGTCATTTCATGTCATTTCATGTCATTTCATGTCATTTCATGTCATTTCATGTCATTTCATGTCATTCATTTCATTTCATTTCATTTCATTTCATTTCATGTCATTTCATTCATTTCATTTCATTTCATTTCATTTCATTTCATTTCATGTCATTTCATGTCATTTCATTTCATTTCATTTCATTTCATTTCATTTCATTTCATTTCATTTCATTTCATTTCATTTCATTTCATTTCATTTCATTTCATGTCATTTTCATTTCATTTCATTTCATTTCATTTCATTTCATTCATTTCATTTCATTTCATTTCATTTCATTTCATTCATTCATTTCATTTCATTTCATTTCATTTCATTTCATTTCATTCATTCATTTCATTTCATTTCATTTCATTTCATTTCATTTCATGTCATTTCATTTCATTTCATTTCATTTCATGTCATTTCATGTCATTTCATGTCATTTCATTTCATTTCATTTCATTTCATGTCATTTCATGTCATTTCATGTCATTTCATGTCATTTCATGTCATTTCATGTCATTTCATGTCATTTCATGTCATTTCATTTCATGTCATTTCATGTCATTTCATGTCATTTCATGTCATTTCATGTCATTTCATGTCATTTCATGTCATTTCATGTCATTTCATGTCATTTCATGTCATTTCATGTCATTTCATGTCATTTCATGTCATTTCATGTCATTTCATGTCATTTCATGTCATTTCATGTCATTTCATGTCATGTCATGTCATTTCATGTCATTTCATGTCATGTCATGTCATGTCATGTCATGTCATGTCATGTCATGTCATGTCATGTCATGTCATGTCATGTCATGTCATGTCATGTCATGTCATGTCATGTCATGTCATGTCATGTCATGTCATGTCATGTCATGTCATGTCATGTCATGTCATGTCATGTCATGTCATGTCATGTCATGTCATGTCATGTCATGTCATGTCATGTCATGTCATGTCATGTCATGTCATGTCATGTCATGTCATGTCATGTCATGTCATGTCATGTCATGTCATGTCATGTCATGTCATGTCATGTCATGTCATGTCATGTCATGTCATGTCATGTCATGTCATGTCATGTCATGTCATGTCATGTCATGTCATGTCATGTCATGTCATGTCATGTCATGTCATGTCATGTCATGTCATGTCATGTCATGTCATGTCATGTCATGTCATTCATGTCATGTCATGTCATGTCATGTCATGTCATGTCATGTCATGTCATGTCATGTCATGTCATGTCATGTCATGTCATGTCATGTCATGTCATGTCATGTCATGTCATGTCATGTCATGTCATGTCATGTCATGTCATGTCATGTCATGTCATGTCATGTCATGTCATGTCATGTCATGTCATGTCATGTCATGTCATGTCATGTCATGTCATGTCATGTCATGTCATGTCATGTCATGTCATGTCATGTCATGTCATGTCATGTCATGTCATGTCATGTCATGTCATGTCATGTCATGTCATGTCATGTCATGTCATGTCATGTCATGTCATGTCATGTCATGTCATGTCATGTCATGTCATGTCATGTCATGTCATGTCATGTCATGTCATGTCATGTCATGTCATGTCATGTCATGTCATGTCATGTCATGTCATGTCATGTCATTTCATGTCATGTCATGTCATGTCATGTCATGTCATGTCATGTCATGTCATGTCATGTCTGTCATGTCATGTCATGTCATGTCATGTCATGTCATGTCATGTCATGTCATGTCATGTCATGTCATGTCATGTCATGTCATGTCATGTCATGTCATGTCATGTCATGTCATTTCATGTCATGTCATGTCATGTCATGTCATGTCATGTCATGTCATGTCATGTCATGTCATGTCATGTCATGTCATGTCATGTCATGTCATGTCATGTCATGTCATGTCATGTCATGTCATGTCATGTCATGTCATGTCATGTCATGTCATGTCATGTCATGTCATGTCATGTCATGTCATGTCTGTCATGTCATGTCATGTCATGTCATGTCATGTCATGTCATGTCATGTCATTTCATGTCATTTCATGCCATGCCATGCCATGCCATGCCATGCCATGCCATGCCATGCCATTTCATGCCATGCCATGCCATGCCATGCCATGCCATGCCATTTCATGCCATGCCATGCCATGCCATGCCATGCCATGCCATGCCATGCATGCATGCCATGCCATGCCATGCCATGCCATGCCATGCCATGCCATGCATGCCATGCCATGCCATGCCATGCCATGCCATGCCATGCCATGCCATGCCATGCCATGCCATGCCATTTCATGCCATTTCATTTCATTTCAATTCATGTCATTGTCATTTCATGTCAATTCAATTGTCAATTCAATTGTCAATTCAATTGTCAATTCAATTGTCATTTCATGTCATTGTCAATCCAATTGTCAATCCAATTGTCAATCCAATTGTCAATCCAATTGTCAATCCAATTGTCAATCCAATTGTCAATCCAATTGTCAATCCAATTGTCAATCCAATTGTCAATCCAATTGTCAATCCAATTGTCAATCCAATTGTCAATCCAATTGTCAATCCAATTGTCAATCCAATTGTCAATCCAATTGTCAATCCAATTGTCAATCCAATTGTCAATTCAAGTACTGGTGTTTGTCAGTAGGTTTTTGTTGCGCCCCTTTGGGGCTGCGCCCCGTTTGGGGGCTTCGCCCGTTGGAGGCTTCGCCCCGATTGGGGCTTCGTCCCGTTTGGGGGCTCGCAATTGAATTGACAATTCAATTGTCAATTCAATTGTCAATTCAATTGTCAATTCAATTGTCAATTCAATTGTCAATTCAATTGTCAATTCAATTGTCAATTCAATTGTCAATTCAATTGTCAATTCAATTGTCAATTCAATTGTCAATTCAATTGTCAATTCAATTGTCAATTCAATTGTCAATTCAATTGCGAGCCCCCAAACGGGACGAAGCCCCAATCGGGGCGAAGCCTCCAACGGGGCGAAGCCCCCAAACGGGGCGCAGCCCCAAAGGGGCGCAACAAAAACCTACTGACAAACACCAGTACTTGCTTCAATCGTCATGTCACCCTACACACACTAAAAGACCTATTCCATTCAGCTTAGCTCTTAGACTTCGTCGCATTTGTTCCTCTGGCGAGACTTTTTAACAACGTACTAATGAACTCAAATGTTATTTTAATAAACGTGGATATAATTTATCTTTCCTTAACCAAGAAATAGAACGTGTTCATAACATCACACGTACTGAAGCACTTACCCCTAAGGACACTTCCACTACTAACCAGCCCAAACGGGTGCCCCTCGTTATCACATATAACCCAGCACTTCGTTATGCATCATCCATTATACATAAACACTTTAACATTCTGTCCTCATCTCCCCGTTGTACTAACGTTTTCAAAGCTGAACCTCTTGTTGCTTTCCGTAGATCTAACAACCTCAGTAATATATTAGTCAACGCCAAACTCCGTAAACCCACTCAAAATAACCAACCGGCGGTTGCTTCCGTTGCGGTAGCAACTGTTTAACATGCAGCTATATAACCGACGGACTTACCAACTATACATTTCATTCTACCGGCGAAACTATATTTATTTATCACCACATTGACTGTAACTCCAAAAACGTTATTTACATGGGACAATGCAACCGCTGTCACAAACAATACATAGGAGAAACAAAACGTCGACTTAAGGACCGCTTCAACGAACATCGCAGAACTGTTAACAAACATACTAACAGCTCTAAACCCACTACAGTATCGGAACATTTTCTGTCTAACAACCATTACGCCACCGACATGCAACTTATTCCTCTTGAACTCATCAAATCTAATCGTGACAGTGTACGAAAAGCTAGAGAGGCATATCTCATCGAAATAGGGCAGTCCCTTGAACCCCTAGGTTTAAACAAGAAAGATGAAACATGACATTGTTTTAGTTCTTTATATATATGCTGCTACATTAGCTTTATCACTTTTACTTTTGGGGTGTTAGTAATCCGAGTAACGGCGTAACGACAATTTTTTGTCCAATTTTTTTTTCAATCATTTTTTTTATTTTTTAGAATCGGCGTAACGACAGTTTTTTTAAATTTTTTAAATTTTCCAATTATTATAAAAGCGCGATGTAGACAAATTGATACTCACGCACCTTCAAATAAATACTGTAGAAAAATACGCGATATTCTGCAAATGTTGGTCAATGGATGGATACAAATGCACAGTGACTGTGCTCACCCTGCTCGGTCACCCGCCATCTTGGAGATCAGCGCCAAAAATATCGCAGGCTCAGCTTCTGTCGATAAATTGGCTAATTTTCAACCAACCCCGTTACCAGGGTCTCTCTTCTTCCCGCCAAAAGCGATTGATTCAATCGCTTTTGGCGGGAAGAAGAGAGACCCTGGGAATGAGGTTGATTTTCAACGTACACAGGATAACGATGTATGTATAACATCGGAAGCTAACACTATGAATGTCCTTAGAGCTCACAAGTAGGCAAAAGGTGTGGTGAACGCAATTGAATTCCAGTCGTATTCGCTGTGAGGCGAGTACCAAGAAATATCCGTGCTTGTGCTTCGTGTATTCTTGTACTAAGGTATGTAATACAGGCTGTAAATTCTATTTAGGTGACTTGTGACCACTTGTGTCACTTGTATAGCCACTTGTGTTGCTACAGTTTTGACGTGTCAGTTTTAGGGAAGAAATATTAGTATTTATTCGAAGGTGCCCACTGCTGGCGTGAGTATCTATTTGTCTACATCACGCTTTTATAATAATTGGAAAATTTAAAAATAAAAAAAAATTGTCGTTACGCCGATTCTAAAAAAACAGGAGCCCATTACCCGGTAGACTACGAGTAGTCCCTCATTTTTCTCAGATCGAGCGGGCGAGCGCGCGCGAACGTGGAAATCACCTCCCGCGAGAAGACGCGACGCGAGGAGGCGAGAAAAATGAGGGACTACAGACAAAGGCCCAGCGTTTGACACTTCACGCCCGAGTAATTTTTGGGTGTCAATTTCATATCGTCTTTTTGCTGTCATTTGCGCTTGTCATCGATGAACTGCGGGAGATGTAAAAAAAAATCGGGGGCCGAAGGAATGCGCTCTTCTTCGCGGATGTTTCGCAGGAAGCCATCTCAAAATGGCTGATGAAACGCCTAAAAAAGCGGTAGGAAGGTCTCAGAAAAAGCCCGCTAAGCGTCAATGATTTCTGCCGTGTTTTGTGGGTGTAACTTCAACACTTATTACGGAGATTGTAAGCGAAGAATTTCAACCGAAAATATTTTCGAAATTCCGAAACGGGCCTCAGTCATGAACTCTCCTCGCCGATTTCCTGACTGAACTGGGGCTTCCCTGTGAACAATCTGCTTCATTTTCTTCCCGTGTGTGTGTGCCAAATGTGGCACAAAAATAAGGAATGCCGTGGATCTCCTCCGTTTCCTTCGAGGAAAACTCCTTAACCAAGGTCCACAAGGTTGTTTTGATGACGAATCGGTTCGCCGATTGTGACTGAAAGATTTAAAACTGACTGGCGCGTTCCCCTTGCTCAAGCTCAGTTAATTCCAAGTCAAGCCGACTAGCATCGCCGTTAGACAAGGCGAAAACCGGCAAAGCTCGGCGATCGATCAACTATGGCCCTGATCGCCCAGAAATCGTCTCGACCAGCAAAGAGCACCTCCAGTGCTTCGATTTGTTTTGGTTTTGAAGCATCTATTTTTGGCAGCTGATCGATACAGGCTTGAGATATGAAACCCTAATCCTTGAGTGATGACATCGACTTGCGCGTATTGACAGATTGTATATCCTTGAGTGTTTACCATTTACCAAAAAAATCCGGAAATTTCGGTTGGAATGTAAATGGTAAGGTTATTTTGGTTTGCCCGACCGGAAAATTTCCGAAATAAACGGAACGTCTTCAGAGGTAGTCCAAAATTCCCAACCAGAATTTCCGAACGGAAGTTTGTGTACCATTTGCTCTTAGCTACCAGTTCCAGCCAGACCCTGCGCCAGTTTTGATCCGTAAGCGTGGCCACTCAGCTCGCGTTTCTGAATGTCAACAACATGGCTTCTGGCGTGGCTGCATTTATACTGCATTATATGTACTTCCATGTTCGACATGTACTTCAAAGAAAATCCAAAATCTGCTTCTGTAGTGGAATCGGTTTCCCCAAATCGATTTCCTGTAGGAATTGCACCTTAAGCTGCCAACTCTTGCGTAAGTACTTCGACAGTATAATTATATTTTTGGGCATTCGAAAGTGGAATCTGAACTCATCAACTAAAGACGGCACCACAACCTCATGAAAACCGACAATCCTATTAAGATCTCTCTTCATGAAAGCTGCAGTTGTTGTGGATCTCTCTGTCGTACTCATAATCGAAAAGTAATTTCGCATCACTCGACCACCATTTTATAAGTTTTGTATTATTTGTGGGGTCCATACCACAAGCGACCACAAGCTATACTTCCTTTGGACTCCAGTCATTTTACACCTAATATGATTTTGTTTATTGTTTAATACTTGTAATTTATGGTGAAAGTGAAATAAAGATTGATTGAAGATTGATTTACCTCTGCCACCATCTTGAATCTAGTTACCGGACTCTCTCTCTGTCAATTGGAATGAATTGCGCAAATGGTACACGCCAATCTCGAACGGAATTTCCCATTCGGGAGTTTTGCTTACCATTTGCACAAACCATGAACCAACCGGTTTTTCCATGTAAATGGTAAACACTCCTTGAGTCAACCCTGTCCCGTTTCATTTTATTTTTAGAATTGATCTCCCGCGAAATTATCTTGTTTCCGCTGACCGCTGACGTCCCCCCACTGAGACCAAAAAAAACAAAAAAAATGGCCGCCAAATGGGGAATCCACTCTTGGTTCCTTCGTCCGTTTTCCTTTACAATTTTTCGTCCGTTCCTATTCTTACAACCGAGGGAAACTGGTTGTTAGTTGACTGGAAGTTAATAAACAACTTGATTGAACTGAAAGCGAAAGATATCATATTGAACATCGCGGTGCGCGATCAAAACTTACATCGATAGTTTTCTTGGTCTGTCTTGTTCGAGTGGTGTTCTTTGTGTGGTGTTGTCGCGATGTAAGCCTTTTGAATAGATTCGAAGCGAAAAATGTGAAGTATATCCAGCGAAGGGGACTCCAGGAAAAGAAAGCTAGCAGTTCTGCAGAGAATAATAAGGTGACAGGCCTACACGGCTACTTCAGCTCGTGACATAAACATTTTGTACATTTTCTGTTCTCTATTTTAAAATTCGGTTTGCTTTAATAGCCTGGAAGGCGGCTGTACGAGCTGTACGCCTTTCAGAGTGGAAGGCGGCTGCATAATTTGGCAGGCTAGGTTTGCTTCAAGCGTGTTTCTAACGCGCAATATATGTTTTATTATGAGGAGGATTTTCACAGTAGAGCCTTCGACTGTGTACACTTCTAGAATTAAAATTGGCTCAGAGGTCATGTTTGATTTCCTGTCAGGCTTTCGTCCTTTTCGAAGCTACAATAATTTGTTTATCTCTTGCATCAATTTGATCGAGCTTGCGCTCGATGTTTGTTTCCTCCTTTGTTGAGCCTCTCTATGGGTACCTCCAGTCTTCGATGTCGTCGCTTTTTTTTAACAAATCGTCGATTTTTTAACCAAATCGTCGTTTTTGTATCGGGAATTATTCAATGTATGACAGTGTTAGAAGCAATAAAAAGCCCTGTGGGTTTCAAAGACGGGCCTTTACGCTTTACGCATCAGTACTGGAAAGTTCGTATTTCATACGCCAAAGTTTTACGCCATGGTTTGCCTAAAAAATCGCTCCGCCAGCCGGCCGTAAAATTTTTTCTAATACGCCACACGCCGGCCGACGCCAGTGCTCTTATAAGCTGTCCTCACGATAATGGAAAATCTGAGATGGCTATGAATCGAAATTTGTTTGGCCCTCTACCTAAATGTGAGGCATGAAGGGCCGGAAAATTTTTTGGCCCCCCTCCTTATAAACAGGTCTGGATCCGCCACTGTTTGTGTACCACTGAAACAATGTTAAAATTGTTTAGGTTAGTTGTTTGTTTAGAATCTTTCGGATTTACGCCACGCCAGCGCTTACAGCAAGAAAAAAAACCCTGTGAAATACGCCAAAAGTTGGCGTAAAAACCTAGCTCCACGCCAAAGATCTTCGGCGTAACATACTGACGAACTTTCCAGTTTACGCTTTGGTGATCGTATCGTTTCGATGACGATCATTGGCGGTCGACATCGTTGTTATTGTTGAGAAAAAGCTGGAAAAGATGACTGATCTGACACATTTTTAATATTTTCTATCTGATCATGATAATTTGTAAATCTTCGCTTCAATCTCTAAGATCGTCGTTTTTTAATGGAAATCGTCGCGTCTTCGATTTCTTCGGAAATACCCATAGAGAGGCTCTTTGTTCGTGGTGTGATGTTCTTCGGTGTTCTTTCAACGCAAGATAACATAAATTATATCCCACGCGTATATCGATGTATTGTTTTGCGTGTTGTATGCCAGTTTCTTCTAGCTTTCTGAGCACTCTATTTATGTCAATTGGAATTACGCAAATGTTCTTCTTACAAACCCCTCTTAAAGTGGGGTTGATGCTATAGCATTTTAAGTGCGAATATTTTTGCTCTCTACCGTTTTATGACCCTCTCTTTTCAATCGCTTTTGTAGACCACGAGGGTTTTATGAGTTCCGGCGCAAATCGACTACATTGTATTTTGCCATTCTATTTGTTCAGGCCGCGCGGTCTTAACCGGGGACGCATCACCTTTCGTTGCTGACGATTCAACACACTTTGCTCCTCACTAATGTTCTATGATGTACTGAATCTGTCGGAAGAGAAATCGTAACAATCTGGCTTTCACTGTCTTCACTCGATTCCGCCATTATTATCGCTGTGAGCTGAGATCAACGGCGTGTGACGTATAACAATAACTTTGTTCTGATTGGGCATTCTAATGAGTGCGCGGGAATCTGTGAGCCCCGCGGTGTTCTAAAAATAAAATGAAACGGGACAGGGTTGACTCCCAGGATCAGTATGGGAGATGGAGGCTCCGGGTAATGGGCTCCTGAACATGTACAATATTACTTTGAAAAAAAAAATAGATTGCGAACGACGAACTTGAAAAACTTTGGCCACTGAATTTTCAGTCAAGATGAGCCGTCTGTGACGTAGCTCCTTTAATTAAACGCTAGATGTAATTTTTTTTTGTAGCTGTAGCGTCTTTGGCATGACTTGAAAATATCCATCAGTCTACAATCTACATTTAATAATCTACAGTCATAATCCCGGGCATAATTTATAAAGGAAAGATTGGATAACGTTACAAGCTTGGAAAGCCACTTGAGTTCCTAGTCACGCTTTCTAACAACAGACGGAAGTGAACGCAAAATGATCTTTATAATAACGTAGGTTAAAGTGTTTTGCAACGCTGAAAGGGAGGACAAATAATCCACAATTTCATAAAATAACTCCCACGTCACAAACGTAAACAGGGCGTGACGTAAAAAACCTCGAGCTCGCCGTTACAAAAGACCGCGATTACGTCAATACCGCGTGCTGCGAAAAGCGCGAATATGGATCAGATTGCAAACCGAGGGCGGAGATTGATCCCTGCATGCTGTAAAATCTCGCAAAAATTAAAGCTGAAAATATTATGTTCGGAGTCTTTTTTGTAGATTGCATAGAAGCACTTAGACTACAAGCAGTCCCTCACTTTTCTCAGGGACACGTCGAGTGGGAGAGCCGCGCAAGCGTGCGCGAAAATCACCTCGGCGTGCGTCGCGTCTCCTCGAGGTGATTTTCGCGCGCGCTCACTTCTACAAGTCCAAGACGCACTTCGAGGATCGTCACGCAACGCTTCTCCCAGCATCCGAGTTTTTCCCTTTTAAAACAAAAATCAAAACTTGCATGTACACTTTAGCGCAATCGGAGCATAATCTTTTTTTGTTCCAAGTCTGGAGTTCCGGATTCGTTCGTTACAGTCCACAAGGCTTGTTTGTTTAGTTGTCTGAACGGTCTCAGTTCCGGGTGTATTGCGTAGCCAATGGGTATGGAAAATCTACTTGAAACGGAAGTAATCATTTGTAATGACTATACATGGAATAACTCCTAAGTCTGTTTGTAAAAATGCGGTTTTGAAGTGGATTCTTCAATTCTCCCTTCTTCATCGTCAACTTCATCGTCGCGCTCGCAAGAATATTTGAAAGAGGCACTGTTCAGTTCTCGTGAGCTTCCAAGAGTGCGGGATTGCAGAAAATTAATTCCCCAGAACTTACATACTTTAATATTTGCATGTTGTTGATGTGAGCGCACAAATTTCTCGCCTGCAATGCAGAAATCTCCTTTTCCGACCTTTTCCCTTGAAGGAAATAGGAGATAGGAGATATCTGCAAATTTCCTGTCACATCTGGGGGAGCCGATAACTCCAACGAAATTCTGATTACTCCTTATCTGATATCATACATTCCCAAGCAGACCAGGGGCGGATCCAGGAATTTTTTATAGGGGGCTTCCCAGGATTTTCCCCAAAAATGTGAAGTAGAAGGAGAATTTTTGGAAGTAGGCGACAGTACTGAATTATTACTAAAAGGCGGAGGGGTGTCTAGAGGCCTTCCCCAGAAAAAATTTGAGATTTAAGGCGCTGAAAAGTGCATTTTGGTGGATCCTGGAGATGGTTTTGCTATCAATAATGGAGAAAGCAAAAAACCCTCAGGTCTGATAGGGAAGGGGGGGGGGGAGGGGGAGGGGGGTTTCCGGATACCCCCGACCCTCCCCCTGGTTCCGCCACTACAGACAGGTGATGAGAATAAAGAAAATAATCAACTAGGAATTCAACCTTGACGAAACAGCGAATTCTCAGAACTAACATTGAAGAAATGTATCACAATCAGTGAGGAGTATTAACTTTTTGAGCAAACGTGCCATTAGTGACGTCATCTGTCCAACAATTCGGGTGTGAATGATTCACAAGGCGTGGCTGTTGGTACGTGTAGGAGGGCGGAAGCCAGCAAATTCGGCGCCGGTCTGGTAAAGCTCAGGGTAACCAAAAAAACAAAATCAAATTGTCATCGCCTTCACTCAGACGCTTGATAAAGATATTTGGTGCGCTTATCCGCATGCAAATTTAAATCCCTCAACTGGCTTCATTTGCGTTGGACCTCTTTCTATATTCATCATGATGTTTAACTCGGGTGTAACTGCAAATGTGGTTCTTGCTGTTTTGTTTGTTTCGGTGCAAGGACGCAGTCTACAAAACCAAGGTGAGTTATTTTAGCCACGGAGACGGAATAGCCTGCGTAGCAAGCGTTCCTGTACGAAAAAGCTCTTCGTTCGTACAGGAACGCCGGCTTGCTACGCAGTCTCTTGAAATATGTGGCTTGTGTGAAATTAATTACAAAGTTTGTACGAGGCGCGCGGATTCAGACTTTCTTTGCCTTTTCGTAGAACGGGCTATTTTCAATTTCCTTTTTCGATTGTTTATAAACATATAACAGTGATACAGTATATAACACGCGGATCTTGCGATCGAGTTACATGTAAAAAATGCGAGCAATGTGCACCATCGAATAATGAACTAATTATTCGACTGTTTCATTTTCCTTGAATTTAGGACATTTTTCCTCAATGAGTGTATTGAAACTTCCACACACAATCTTCATTCTTCACGTATCTATTTATATTCAATCGGCTCTAAACTAGGAAGATCGAAAGCGACTCTGCTCGCAGGGTAACCGCAGTCCAGGCGTAGTCAATCGATAGAAATCGATATCGGAAATCAATCGATACACTCGATATCAATCGATATCAATCGCCGATTGCTATCGATTGATATCGGAAATCGATAACAATCGAACTCACAGAAAAAAAAAATTATCGATTGTTATCGATTGGCAAAAATCGATAACAATCGATAATAATCGATAATAATGGATAACAATCGATAAACATCGATAATCCAAAGGAGTATTTGTTTCAAACATATTACTGAAGATGGCGTGGCTATCTAGACATGTATCTAGTAAACAATACGAGACCGGCGTTAATCGTTAAGCATTTTTATATCGAATTCAACATCTCGTCCAGGCAGAGTGTTCATCGCGTTCACTTTTTCTGGGATTTAAAAGATTTGAACATGTCCATTCATTCGAACCCTTGTTTTATGACTGATGAAAAACACAGAAAACTGCTTCAATCTTCTTTTGCATGTATTGTTCCTGGGCGATATTTATGGAGCCAAAGTGATTACTGCTGTGCTATTGGATTATTTTTTATTTCTTGCTTACTCTGTGATTTATTCATTGAAATCACAAAAACACTGATTTTGTTGTTTATTCTGCTTCATCTTTATGGCGTTGCTATAACGAGACTACTGAGGGTTGCACGCCGCTACTTTGCACACCGCAACTTCTTCTTCCGGTATTATGAACTGCGCTGAAGATCGATAAAAAGACTAAATTGTTCCTGTTATTGTTTTTGTTCTTATAGTATTTTGTTGATAATTGTTAAACTATTGCATGCTATGATGATTGAATGACTCAATAAAACCATACAGACAACATTGTGTCAATGATTAACTTGTAAAATGACAAAAATCATTTACGATAACAATCGATAATAATCGATAAATTAATCGTTATCGATTTCTATCGGAAATCGATATCAATCGAACTCACAACTTTTTTTCTTTATCGATTTCTATCGATTGATATCGGAAATCGATATCAATCTTCGATTGTTATCGATTGATATCGATTATCGGTTTATCGATTGACTACGCCTGGCGCAGTCTAACCGCAGGTATAACCCATTTCCTCCTTCTCAAGTCTCCTTCGCATCCGATATTTTGGCCTTCATGCAGGAAGAGAATCTCTTCCAAATAACGGCTGGAAGGGGGAGGGAGAGAAAAATACTTTTATTAGTGAATAATCCTTTGAACTATTATTTCCTAGGTAATGATACACAACCAGGAACTAATAAAAACCAGACGACAAAATCAGCTTTCGCAATGATCATGGAGGTGAATGGAAACAACGGAAGAAGTAGAGGTCAGTAACTGTCTCTCGTACCGACACTGTACCGACCTGATACAGATTCTCCTTACCGGTCACCATTGATTTTACGATAGCACAGTACTGCAATCAACTCTCTCTCATAACGGACACCTCTATAAGACGGACACCTGGTGTTGGTCCCTGTGCGCCGTTTTCAGTCATTTTACTGTATCTAAACTCCCTATAAGCCGACACCTCTCTAAGACGGACAGTTGGTGCCGGTCCCGATGTTGTCCATCTTAGAGAGAGTGTAGTTGGGAGAATTTGATAATGCATGAACTGACAGTGTCTTTCTTCTCGTAATCTGTATAATTTAGAAGAAATCAGGTGCTTGCCCATTCGAGTGTCGTGATAGCATTTGACCTTTATAATGTCTCTCTTTTGTTAGACGGATACGAGCTATTTCAAGGGGACATCGTGATGACCAAAGATATACGTGACGAGTTGCGTGACATGGGACAATACCCATCCAGTGACAACAGGTCACGCAACAATCAAACAAGTCCTTCAAGGCGATCTAAACGTGCTGCCATGTCAAACAGAGCTCGGAGATGGATGGGAATAAATAACAAGCCGGAGATCCCGTACCAACTTGAGCCCGGCGTTCGTAAGTGAATGGCGAATTTGACTTGTACCATATATTTTTAACTTACTTAATTAACAAATTACTTTCTTTTTGGATTCCAGGTCACGCTCATCATCTGATCAAACAAGCCATGGATCACTGGGTCAAACACGTGCCGTGCCTGCGCTTCGTCCAGCGTACAAATCAGCGATCTTACATCAGCTTTTTTGCCGGGGGAGGGTAAGTAGAATTGTCAAGTGAAGAACATGGTGCAGCCTCGATCCCAGGGCGTTTGCCTTTGGGATCGAGGCTGGGACAAGTACGTTCCCTTTTAATTTTTAGTGTATTTATGCGCGGCCATGCTCTGACGCTGTTCTGTTGTTGTAGGTGTTTTTCACACGTAGGACGGCAAGGAGGACTTCAGCGGATTTCCATAGCAAGAGGCTGTGAACACCTTCATATAGTAGTACACGAAATTGGTAAGTGATTGTGAAGTATGTCTGCCTCGTCCCCAGGCAACGTTGCGAGCGCGGGAAAACAGGGAGCGCGAGGCTAACCCCACGCGCACCGCGCTCAAACAAGGAGCGATGCCTGGGGACGAGGCAGGAAGTATGTTGTATGTTTTTGGGCGCACTGCAGAACAATAAATCAAAACGATTTGTGGTATCAGGTTTTGTTAATGAAAACTGTTTTCTTGCGATTTCTTACGATTCCCGCCCTATTCCCCTTCTGATGATGATAATTTCTTGCGATTTCCATTTGTCATAGTTGATGAAGTTGATGGCATTTTTTCTCTCGTTCCAGGTCACGCTCTGGGGTTCTGGCACGAGCAGTCTCGGTCCGACCGAGATAGTTACATAAACATTTACTGGAACAACATTTATCCGCGTACGTAAGTAGTCAAATGTCACTTTAAAGTCTGGTCAAATCCTCGGTAGAGCTATACGTATGGAATTTTTCGAGCGGGGGTTGGAAAAAGCTCCCAAAGAAAGACGTCTGTTCTATTCTCTTTCGCTTCGCACAGCCGAATAGAAAACATTTCTATTATAAGTAATGACGCAAACAACACAACAGTTTGTGGAGGAAGCCGCCAGCAATTATCGAGTTTATTAACAATGATTTGAATAGTGCTAAATACAAGGATCGTGATAAATAGTAGTAAATACAAGATACAAAAACAGGAAGAAGCAGTCGAAAGTAACCTGAAATGATACAATAAACAAAATAACAAAGGTAAATGAAATGAAAAATTGCCTCGAGTAAACTGGTCGGCGTCAAGTGGTGTGATATTAACAAGGAGTGGTTTATAAAGGGTCTGATTGCCCCTATGGGAATTATAATACAAGCTAATTAACAACTAAAAGAAATACATTTTTCTCAGTATAATTTCCCATGGTTTCCCATGAAGTAATCTCTATGTATACGTTATTGAGAGGTTTTCAATTGAGTGTCGAAAGTGATCCGGAATTGCTTTGGTTTTGCTTTATTACGCTCTGTTTGGTTAAAAAACTCGCGCCACCTTTTCAACCAATCAGATACAAAACCAAAACCAATTGTCACTTGGTCATACGTGTTTTCCCGCGCTTGGCGCCGGTTACGTGTTTATGGTTCGAGTTCTCAGTAGTTCGTTCTGTTGTTTACGTTTGTTGTGATTGGCAATTGTAATTGCTTTGGTTTTGGTTTTACGTCTACAATCACTGACAATGGATCATTTCTAATTTATTTGACCAGGGTTCAGATACGCCTTCCACAAGTACGCAGATGGACGAATCAACAGCCTTGGTGTCCCGTATGATTATAACAGTGTGATGCACTATGACTCACGCGCCTTCAGCATGAATGGACGAACCACTATCGCTCGGAAAAACGGCGATACACGCCTCGGGAACACTCGAGGGCTAAGTACCGAAGATGTCAAACAGGCGATTTTACTATACTGCAGAACCAAGGCAACTGACGAGCCACCCACTCTGAAGACTACAACCCAGCCACCCCCCGGTAAGACCGATTGTATGTTTCACTTAAATAAAGTTTTGAATTTTGAATTTTTGCTGGAAAGTTTTATACTTAGCCCAGCTAAAAACAATAGAACAAAATACTGCCGTGACGAGTTTGAATAGCTGAGATACGTATACATTTTCCATTTATTTATTTGGTTTCTAAGATCTGTTATCTTGTTCATGACGATGCTACATCCTTTACTCGGGGGAAAAACTACCAGTTGACAGCGAAATCCTGCCTCCGAGACGGGACTGAGCCCGCGGTGTTCCTCCCCGAAGTTGCTAAGCAACATGACGTATTGCTGGCGCGATTGCTTTCGGAGTACTCGTGAGTGCTCGCGCTAGTTTTTGATTGGATAAAAAGATTCGGAAACAATTCGAGTGCAGTGCTGCTTCCACGAAGATTTGCCAAAAACGGCACTTGTTTCCCCGATTGTTTTGTTCAAACTCAAAGTGGGACAATAACTCTCGATCTAATCTTAGATGTTCCTGATCAACTATTTAATTTATACCCATGTTTTCAGGTTGTTCTTACACCGACAAACACACGTATTGTAATTATTGGGCGTCTCAAGGATTCTGTAAAACCGGGCACACGGATTACATGAACAAGAACTGCCAGAAGAGCTGCCTTTGTGTTGAGGGTGAATAAAGCTAAATTCCTGACTAATTGTAAAGTCTCTCTTCGCTTTCCATAGCACGAAGCGATTAAGAGTATCGTACGTTACTCCGGCTTCTAGTTGGATGGGATGCTAATCCAGCGCAGGTTACCTCTCCTAGCATTTTATCAGGTTTCCCGGCTAACAGTTCGCCGGTCCCCATTTATAGAGGTGGATATAATAAGCACTGCGAGAGTGAAGTATCTTGCGGCAATAACAATGTACAACACAGTGATCCCGTCCAGCGCTCGAACCGCACGCTAACCATGCAGTTCATTTCCTGAATATGATCAATTGTTTATTAATTCGTTTTTGAAATAATTTATTTGTATTTTTTTAATTTTTTGAATAGATACATGTCAGGACAAACACGACAACTGTGCTCCATGGGCAGAGAGTGGACATTGCGCCTCGTACAAAGACTATATGGACATTTATTGCAAGAAAAGTTGTAAAAAATGTTGACTGTTGTAAACTGCAGATTCAGCAAGGCAAACACTAAACTTTGAATTAAACAATACAGTTCATACTAGAGCAAATCCAAGTTACTATTTGCCTTCAAAAAAATATATATATAATTTTACTTCGAGGAACTCTTACGCTTTTTTCGTGCTTTCCCAACTTCCCGCGCATAACTATATATCCCCCCATTTATTGGGGTATAATCCCTGGGATATAATCCCTGCATGATAATTTATCTGACATACGGAGTGAAAGGGCCAAGGATCAGATAATATTTTCCAATGGGAGAATTTCGAGCTGACGAATTTTCATTATCAAATTTGAGGCCGTTATCTTCAGGTCCGAAATTTACGCAAAAAATTATTTAGTTTTAAACATCTCAAGTTCAGCAGAAAATATTCGCGATATATATTAGCGCGGCACAGTCCATTGCATGCGAACAACACCCTCCCCACCCCCCACTGAAGCGAGTATCACACCATACTTCATTTTGAAGAACATACGTTTATTTTAGGAACTGTAACTTTGAATATTTCTTCTCAACTAGAGCTATACAACACTATTATTATGTACAACTTGGGATCGTTAAAATAATAATTTTTTGAATTTACAAATGGCCATTTAGCCAACAATAACATTTACCACCTCTGTTAACACCTTATAATCTATGCAATAATTTTCGTAAACTACAAGTCTTCCTCTTATAGTCAAACGAAAACAAAATATTTTTTTAGACAAAAGCGCATTTGAATACCGTTATATGAAGATATTCCTGTTCTTATTGTCCAGTTAGAAAATATTGCGAATACGGTACTATCGTGAGCGTGACGAAATGACGCCACGTCTCTTAGCAACGTCACTGACCAATTAACATTAGCGCGGGCTCAGACTTTCTGGTAGTAGAAATACATTTGTTGAAAAGAAATGTTACGTAAAATAAATTAAATAATAATTCGCAATGGAATTCAATATGTGTTGACAACTTTTATATTTTCTTTAAATACTGGTTTCGGTATTTACCTGTCGGGAGGCCGGTCTGTATAGAGAAAACATTTTCGGGACACTTACATTTAATAAATCATAGGATGTATATGAAATACAATTACAATTAAAATACTTTTTATATTTGTATTTATATTTTGCGTTGATTCCGACATAAGCGGAGATTTTTAAGAAAAATGCGCATTGTGGGAGACACCTTAATTCTATTTCAACTCGAATTTCGCAGTTTTCATAGGGTGGTTCGTATTGCTTTTAACATACCCGTTAAAAGCTGCGAGAATTTTCAAAGTCTACGAATTTCAACTCTACTAAACTTTATAAATAAATAACTGTGCAAATATCTCCGGGTCTGGAGGAACAACATTATTTTCTCGTTTATATATTTACCCTTTCACTCCCAAAGTCAAGTCTTGAGTTAATAAATGTGGTTGTACCTTTTGAGTCTGTGGATGAAACACTAGTGTGTGACCATTCAAATGGAAGCTACTGAGTAGTACTTTCATGTGGTAATGTTTATTATTTCGACAATTTTGTAAATTGAAATTAAAAAATTTTCCCTCAATTTCTTGGGAGTGAAAGGGTCAACGCCTATTACGTTTTGCAATATTTTGACATACAAATATTTAACAACTTAACGAGGAGTAAACTCAGTAATTTATCATAACACCGTCTTCTGTGTGCGAAACCGGACATCGCCACCACGCATGCCCTCTATTGTACATATCATTTGAGCCCGCGCACTGGATGGAATGAGGATAGCAGTTGTTCGCAATAGTGACGTTATTATTTGTGCGACAGCAGGAGAGGTCTTCCCATGGTCCCCACTGGGCAGGGGTTGATACTTGGTAAAACTCTGCAACGAAGAAAAACGAACAGTTGTTAGATTTTGGGATTATATTAGATAATCACCCGCAATACAATACAATACAATACAATACAATAACCTTTATTTTGTGCATGTGCATGTTAGAACTTTTCATAAAGTTTAAAAATCCTACTAAGGGGTTCAGAGCCACCTTAAATTTTGGAAAATTTAAGGAATAGTCATAACACGCTGACCATCATTCAACATAAAAAAGTGGGTACCGAGCTAGCTTCAAGAGACGGGACACTGTTACTTAGTCCCCCGACTGGCAAAAGTAACTACAAGGTACTTACCATCGCTAAACAAGTCTTGTGAGCCATGGGTCAGCGCTCCACTTGAAAGGAAACACGCGCCGTCCCCGTTTTCATACGCCTGGATACCGTTTGACATCAAATAGCTCTCTCTGTGAAGTAAAAATGAAATGAGAACATATTTTGTTGAATTGTTTGTAGAAGTCAGACTTATCTGATCCTATACTGACAGGGCTCAGTTGTTCAAAGGTTGTACAACGCTATCCACCCGAGATAACTCACTATCCAGTGGATAAGTTATCCGTTCTTTGAACAACCAGGGCCTGGGTGAAGACGTTTATACATACCTTTCCGTGTTGCCTAAAAATCTTATCGAATCTCTGAATCCCTTGGCGAACGGATTGCTGTAAATCTTGAGTCGAGTTATCTGAAAAATTATTTTGAAAAATAAGTTATCAATTTTGATTAAAGTTGAAGAACTTTTGATATTGTTGGCAGCCAAGCTAAGACTTATCACGTTATTGCATTCATTCCAAGAGTATATATAAAACAACAACAGGAGAGTATATGGAGTTCAGTCGACAGGGTTTATCATCCCATACGTATACATTGCCTTATTTCAATGATAATTCATCTAAGGTTATCCTCACAGACATAGGATCCACTGGATAGTGATTTATGAGCCTTCAGTCTGAACGCGCGTGAATTCCTGCGCGACACGCCAGGAAACCCGCTCCCCGCGCGCGAGACACTGCATGGTATAATTTTTACGATGATCTAAAATTAACTCGAGAGGTATTCTCAGGGGGTGAGAGGGTTCCCACTCCTGGCGTCATGCTCTTTTAAAAAAGACTTACGAGGTGATTCTGGTACGATGTGACGGCCATGAATGTCGTTTCTGGAAACACGAAAGTTTCCGCTCTTGATAAGTCCGTTGTGTCGGCTTGTGCTTCTGGATTCTTGATCAAATGAATTCTTGGTTGATATTTATGCATGGAGTTTAAAATAATCTAAACAATTTCAAGAGAAAAATATTAGCTTAAATATTTTCATCCATGCAAGTGCAGAGGTTAATACAAACCCGGCTTCTCTTGTATAAAGGTAAAGCCGCACTCGGGCCAAACTGGCCCACACTGCCGGAGCTTATCCCGGTTTCCTTAGCATGAAGCCGTCTAGGAGTATTGCTACTCTCCCTGGATGGGATGCTAGTCGATCCAATGCAGGTTACCCCCATAATTTTGTCGCCGGTACTCATTGGAACACAACACAATGTCCCCGGAGTCCACGCGATAGCCATTAGGTCACCGCGTCTCCCACGTCTTGCTGCCTCGTCCCCAGGCGTCGCTCCTTGTTTGAAACCGCGCGTGAGGTCGTGGGACTGTTGCAGGCGAAAAGACGCTTCGCCTCCTAACATCAAGCCACGCGCTCCCTGTTTTCCCGCTCGCAACGTGTTTTCCGCTCGCAACGGCGCCTGGGGACGACTGAGCACGTCTTGCATAAAAGGCGAGGATTATTATCCCATTTAATTTTTGTTATTGGAGTTCAATTAAAATAGTCTGGAGCTCCTTTATTGTTTTTAGCAATTATAAAGAAAAATCGCCAGGGAGACCAAACATAGGAAATATTGATTGTCCAGAAAGTGCTTCCAATTGGAGCTATTAGTGACCGATCAGAAAAAATGAATTGAATACAATTACGTAAAAATGCTGGCTTTTAGAAACAAATACAACTTAGGAAAATTAAAATGTTCTTCTTTAATTATAGATAGCGATGTCTTTGAGCGGGTTGACGGCCTGACCGTCATTTTCGATTGTGTGGACACCAGTTGCGGTTTTTCGCAATTGTGACTTAAAGGGGCTACGTCACGGATGGCGCATCTTGAAAAAATTTGCATTCAAGTTCGCCGTTCGCAATCCGTCTTAATCTTCTCCATCCTCGACCATCCTTGTTCCAGTTTGGTTTATTATCACCTCATTCGTGTTTTTCTACCTTAGTAAACGATTATTTCGAGGCCTTCTTCCGGATTTAAAGGTGATTTTGCAGTTCGCAAAAATGACTTAAAATATCGTGACATAGCAGGGGGCAACATGGCATTAAACTGATGCACCTTGTTATTCTTACTAATTTTCGCACGTACTTAATTTCGCGAAATCGACAGATTCGTATTTCGCAAAGCTTTATTTTTGCAATTTCAGACGGAACAGAAGGTCTCAAAAGGCTTAAAATTTTGCGCAAATATCACCTCAAGTTTGAAAGATGTTAAGTTTGATAGGAACTAGTAAGCGCGGAGATCAAATTCACCGGCGAGGGTATGAAATCGCCCAGTCGCGTTATCGGTCAGTTTTCAATAGACTTGTCCGTGGTAACATTTTCCCGCGGTTGATTTTGACTTAACAGAAATATGTAAGGAAAACTGCAAACTGCACGGTACAGCAATCCCAATTGATCTGTAAAATGAACTGTGAATGTTTGAGAAATAAATTTTTTGTTCCACCGAAATTATTTGACATCGAATTATCCTACAAAACACTGACAGTATTTTGCGTCATGTTTGCACCATTTCTAAATTGGCGGGAAAAACCATGAGCTTATACGTTGACTGGTATAGAAAATAAGCTAAAAATAACCTTACACTGAAATAAACGTTCGAACTGTTTTAAAGAAAACATACAACATTTTAAAAGCGTTGTCGTTGTTGTTGCAACAAATTATTTATAGTAGAAACATTTCTGCACAACACAGTTAAGTTGTATAAAGCTACTCTGAAAATCATACACTTCCATCGCAAAGGTTGCGCTATTAATAAATAAAAAACATGTTTCTGAGCAGGTTTTGTTTTTTCTTAGTCTGTTATGGACTGAGATGGGTGGGGTCGTACTCAATTTAACAGGTGAATTTTGGCTTTTGTTTATAGTGTCCTAGCGGAATAAAGCCGGAATATAATAAGGATATCACAACAGCCTAATGGCTTATCACGAATAACTCTAAACAACGGATCGCCTTACTATCAAAACTACCTGACAGCGCAAACACGACCACACGAAAACTAAAAATAAGCCGCGAACAGTGGTGATGAAAAGGGAAAAAACTGAGTTCGGTAAAGATCTCAAACTCGAAACAGGCTCGAAGACAGATTACAGCGTCCATCAACGTCTGTAAAATCTGTGAAGCTTGGTGATGCCTTTTATTTTTCGTTAATATCACGAGTTGTTAATGCGATTCGCGAGCATTAAACGCGCGAATATTTATCAGACAAATTATATATGGCGAATGCTCGACTCATCGCCCGCCGTTTGGCAACAATATTTCCCGCGAAATTTAACCAGCCAATTCTGCACGCTTTTCGCAAGTTATATTCTCCGCGAAAATAGTGTTTTATATTGCACGAGGCCGAAATTAAAACGTATAAAAACTCAGAAATGTCGGAAAGCGTTGAAACGTTGTTAAAACAGTCAAGTTGCAAATCTGGAGGCCGTTCATGGCAAACCAGTGAACACTGCCGACTTCTATCATAACACATAAAATAGGACGGTTTTAAAATTCTAAATTTAGTCGCAGATCGGTTTTAAATATTGATAATAACGGAACTGAACCCGTGACGATTTTAGAGTGCAATTCGAGTAAATGCTTTTTCCGAACGCTAAATTATCGTTTTTACAAAAAAAGACATATCTAATTGCGCTAATAGCCAAGCTTGTTCTGTTAATTAAAAAATAATTAGTACTAATGTAAACGGGCTTTATAGTTTTTATTGGCACGACAAAAAGAGCGCTACTTAAGAAAGGCCACCGGAAGGGTTTGGACCCGCAAGAGGGTTGTTCTTGATCAGATAAACAACTGACCCATGAAATAAGGAAGTCATACATCGGTTATTATCAACTTGCGGGTAAATATTGACTGGATGTCTTGCACTTACATTTCCCCGCTTGTCATCCCGGTTGTTCGTTAACTTGACTTTCTCAAACGAGAGCACTTGTCTCTGCAGCTGCTGGGCTGTAAATGGCGAGTCGGGGTGAACGCACGTCACTTTAGGAGGCACAGCATCAGCCTCCCCCGCCACGAACCAAGCGGAGTCTGAATACGAGTATCTGTGTCGCTTCGTGTCCAGCGGAACGATATCTAACACAACAGCATAGCTGGCATCGGGGTCCAAATCCACAAAGGACACACGCACTGTCGGAAACATTCGTCTGTAGATTTAAAAAGTCACATCACTTAGCTAATTAAAAATTAAAACATCGCCTTAATTGAATGGAATAAAAGCGTATTAAAACTCTTTGAAGAGATTGGCGGCTCATATAGACTTCTATTTTGCATTTAAAAATCATTGGTTTGGTCTAAGACCACGTCCATTGTGAAAATAAGCTTCTTTAACAGTCTCTCATCCGTTCTTTATTTCTATAGCGGTAAAAGCCTGCGATAACCGATCCTTGTGTTTATCACAAAGAGGAAAGACAAAATTACAACTCATGTCACGAGCCAGTCGCATCGTCTCTTCATTAATGCCTCGCATCCTTGTCACGTGACCCTTCGCGTGCTCCTTTCCTAGTTTTGTCGACTGCCAGTTGACCGAAATGTTCAAAGTTCATTCAATTTACATTTCCAAGCTATAATTTCGCAAAATAAACTGTGAAAGGCAGGAAGATAGTCGCAGAAGAAGTAGAAAAATATAGCGTGTTTCGCGAGTCGAAAACGGAGAACGTATTGAAATTAGAGACAGAATTGTATAGCGTGCAGGAACATAGAGATGCTAACACAGTTATACGGCGACAGAACAGGTGTTTACCAAAAATGCAAACAACAACACCAAGCTTTTGTCTTACTGCTAGTTCACTTGCTTCAGTTTTGCGCAAATTGTGACTGCATTTGCTCGTAAATAACGTTAACTCAACGCGAGAGAAAAAAAGCATAGTAACTTCAAACTTCAGTTCATCTTTTCGTCCTCTTTGAGCGAAGAGAAATGAAAACGCAAAATAAAAGTGTAAAAACTTGTCTTCAAACTTTCCAAAACGTGGCATGACCTTTAAATGTGTTTTTATTGAAAGAATCTTGCTGTGACTGCATGTGAACGAACACTGATAAGAAGCTTTCCAAATGGTGAATTTTAATCAATGTGGGGAATTCCGTGATGAAAATGATCCGAACCACAAAGAACTTCAGTTAAAATGTCAACGCGCTTAGCTTTTATTTCGTAACTATAGAGCATCGATATTAAATGACACCTGAGTTAGAAACTTAGACTAAACTGAAAACTGTAAGCTCTCGGTGATATTTCTGAAGCGATACGTTTATAGTCAACTCAGTGAATAAGACAACTTTGTACCGGTTAAATAGAACTGTTTTCGACTCGTTCAGTCTTCTTGGTGTTGTACAATTTCAGTAAAAAAGAGTTTCCTTTATGCACCTCGCCTCATAGTGTATTTCAGTGTAGCGATCAGGCCAATTTTTCGCGATCCTTATTCTCTTAACGGAGGTTTTCGCGCGACCACGTAAAGAGGACTAAAGACGAAGAGTAAATTAATAGAGCTCGGAAAAATTCGCTTGATCGCAGTCTGCAATGGTTAATTTCAGTGAAGTTTGGAGTTAGTTCCTTCTTTACAAGAAATGAGGAATTCCAGTCAACGCTTTCGTTAATTACCAGCTCAGTAAAGTAGAAAGTCTTCATCGTAAATGTACGCGTAAATGGATATCATTAAAGACAAAGGAAATTTAAATTATCCATTTGGATTCAAGTCGGAAAAATTGGTGTGCCAGTTAAATGGGTAAGAAAACCGCAAACCGAACCGCGAAACGCAACCGAAAATCAGACTGCAACGAGTTATTAAACCTGTTTATTGCTGAGGTTCAGTATTTTTATACAATATAGGTGATATATCGATTAATAAAATATATATACTATGAAATGAGAAAGGTAGATAGCTTAATGCTAGCCGATTTCGTAAAGGAAGGAGAAAAACAACAGAGATTTGAGGAAAATGGCGATACAAGCCGGAAGAAGAAACTTTATTTTAGAACAAAACAACAAGATTTGAAAGAAAGAATGGAAAAAGCGTGCTAGAATAAAACCATTAAACCTTTTTTTTAAATTTCCATTCGGTTCAGTTTCTCTCTTATTTTTTTACACTTTGAGAGCTAAACATTTAGAAGCTTTCGACGCAAAGGGATATTATATCAAGTATCAGGTGTAATGGCAGTGTGGCAATTGTTGAAAATGTGCGAATTTGTTGTTATTACCAAGTGTTGAGTAGTAAAAACCATGCACTTTTAACAGCTTACATTTCAGTACAGTCTCTCGCGTTGTTTTTCCAAAACAAAACAATAATGCCCGTAGATAAGCTCAAGGTACCTTTTCATTCAGAAAATTTATTAGTCTGTTTTTGTTACGAAAATTAACCCCCACAGTTCTTGATTAATTTGCTGATAGCGCAATAAAAACAGCATTACAAAGAATATACGAGACCCGTCTGTGTTGCTCCAAGCGCGGCAAACCACAAAGCCATAACCACAGTAACAATGTCGTTGTTTGAAAACATGCTGTTAAAGAGTTTTTAACGGATAAACCGCATTGAAGCCATTTCGCTGTCACAGTGATCACTTTGTGTTATCTGTGGTATCAATTGCACGCCAAATCCGTCTAAAGAGTGAAAAAGCGCTAGTTGACAACACAGACAAAACGACAATTTTAAAGAGCGTAAAGTAAAGTGTAGTCCGAAGCCCTTTTAAAGACGCAAGCCACTAAAGGTAAACGCCGGTATAATTCACCGTAATTCTCAGATCTGCGGTAAATAACTATCTTATCGCACGAACGTGCAATAAGCAAAGTTTAACTGACCTTCCTGTCTTAGTGATTATCATCTCTGTGCCCAGGCGATAGAAGCAGTTCCACAGTTCCTTGCCTTCCAGTGCCACCTCTGGTTTTAATGTTTTGAGCTTTTTTCTCGGCACCGGCGTGTCATATTTTTCTCTCTCCAGGGTTAAAACTTTGGTGGGAACTTTATCATCACGCTCGTGTCCTGCCGCGAGTTCTTCTATTAACGAAGCGGAAAAACTACTACATTAGCCGACTACGTGAATAATCCTGAGCTAGCTGTACTATAAAAAGCTACTTACCTTTGTGGACAAGGGAAGCAATCGAAAATGCTCGAGCTTTGTTCGACAAGTTTGCTGTTTTACGGCTACTCAGATGTTTAAGCGACATATTCGTGGACGACGTCCCGCTCTCGAGAAGACGCGCGGTGCAGTGTACTCCGCGCTTGGACCACGCATGAGCTTATCAAGAACGTTGAGGCAATAAGTGAATTTTAGCTACAGCAAACAATCAATTAAAACCTTTTAACACTGCGCCATGTCGTCGCCGACAATAAGCGAACTGTCCTATTGGCTCCACGTGACCTTGACACAGTACAAATATTGTCAGGTGTCCATCACAAGGACTGGGATGGGTTCCTTTATATAATTTAGACCTCAGTTTGTAGTTTGCTAGCTCACCCAGTCTTGCATCAAAACATAATTAAATCCCTCGAAAAGCGCAAGTTTTCTCATCTGAGAAGCATGTAAAAATCAATGTACATTCACTGCTTCACATGACCATAAATTCCTGGTAACCAAGATGACTACGTTTTCCTGCCGTTTTTCGCGATCAATTAACACTTATAGGCGTCAAAACATGCCCAGATATACGGTCCAAACACTTCCCCAAAGTTTAAAACACTTTATGCGGGGTATTACCTCGAGGATCAGGGCAACTTTCAACATTTTGTACATTTAAAAATTCATGTGTTAGACATGAAAATTGAGGGCAGAATTCTGTTGTTAAACGTTTGACACGTTTCAATTTCACTGACTTGAAAGGAAATGTGAATTTGCATCGCGGAAAAATAAACCTAAAACCAAAGTAAAAACTGACTCAAATTCGTCACACGTTTCCTATCGGATAAAAATTTCCACTGACTATTGACACACAGGCGAGTACAACCGGTGTAGTTCCAACAAAGTTGTTATCAGCAATTGTGGGAAAACTCTCAAATTCTTAACTCTCAATTTCAAATCTAAAGTTATCAGCAAATACATAAAAATTGAGGGGCATAAGCGGGGCTTTTTTGTGAACTACAGATTACTACAGAAGTGGCTTTTTGATCGCAGATCGCTGGCGCCAGAAGATCAACTTCAGTGTCCGTCATTAAAACGTTGATGGCGATAAAATGATAGGTGCTAAATTGGGCCGGTTCACCCTGGGCGGCCTGAGAAAACTTGAGATCATTTCAGCATATTTCCCTTGGTAGAACAGATCCCATTTTGACCATTTTAAACAAAAACGATCGCACAATGAGCTCACACTCACACAAAAAAGAATATTAAAGCCATTTCAGTGCAGCGAGGTAAGCCATTCCAGTGCAGGAAGGTAAACCATTTCAGTGCTATACATGGTAGTGCAGAAGGGTAAACCATTTCAGTGCAGCAAGGTAAACCATTTCAGTGCCGAGAAGTAAACCATTTCAGTGCAGAAGGGTAAACCATTTAAGTGCAAGGTAAACCATTTCAGCGCAGCAAAGTAAACCATTTGAACGCCGAAAACCAACGAAAGTACAGGAACGAAACCATACACCTCAAAGCTCAAAAGTAAACACTCTAATTATTTTTAAGTATAGGATTGTAAACGTTAGGATGTTGTGAATTTGTTGTACTGAAAGCATTAATAACTCATCTTTCAGCTTATCCAACAATTTACTTCTTCAAGCTTTTAGCGGACAATTGAATTATGCTCTCTGGAATTCGGTCCAATTCGTTTCCGATAAAAGGACCTATCTGATCGTGTCATCTGAAAGCGCCGGCACACCCACTCGATCGAGCGGATTACAAAACTGCAAAAGCATCTCTCTTCAATTTTTCAACGGTGGTTTAAAGCGATCCTTTTTTTTTTTAAAACAGGCCACAAAACCAGGAAATCAAACGACTCTCTTTCGCTATTGATTCACTCGAGTTTTCGGGCCCATCTTGTATATTTTCTCGTTATTATTATTAATCAACATTTCCTGTGAAAACAATTTGGAGGATTTAGCGTCAACGAGGTATTTCCTGTTGTTTTGGCGAGTGGCCGTGAGTCGTTTTGTTTGTCGATGACAGCATTCTTTAAAGATGATTTGTGTGTTAATGATCCTACATTAGCGCCAACAAGCCCCTGATCTATCACGTAGACATTTCTGCTTCTTTTCCCACGCCTAAAGAAAACAAAATCGGAATGATCACCCTGTTTGATGTTTACCGACTGTAAGTGAAATAAGTTTTGGATTTTACCTAAATTATAACCGCTAAGTGAACCGTGTCTAAATATATCGGGGAGCTGCGTGGCATATAAATGACTGAGCCTGGAACAGGAAAACATATATTTCGTGTGCTTGATGATGAAAAGCACATTTCACACATTATAGCGTAACTGATACCGGCTATAACTTGTTATATGCAAGTAGCTGCAAGTCAAACAAGCAGTATTCACCATCCACCTACAATCTTCGACAATTTAAGCTAATTTAAATGAAAAATTAAGACCACCCCTCCCCCCATTTTCAATGATGGGAGGGAAAAGGTCCGTTTAGGTTTTCGCGCGAATTATCATTGATTTGGGGGGGGGGGGGGGGGGGGGGGGGGGGGGGGGGGGGGGAGACCAAGCCAGCGGAAGCTCTAAATTTATCGTGCGAAAACACCCATCTGATAAACCTTCAACGCCTTGTATTTATAGTCTCGCATCAACAGAGCAGAGTGTTGAACGAGAATTTTCGTGATATAACTTCCGGCTTCGTAACTGGGCGGGATGAGTCACTACAAACATGGTGAATACTGGTTGGTCAGTGAAAATATTGGTTGCCAACCTATCACTTCACTTAACCGGCTTAGCGATGAAGTGACAGCAATCATTTTTTTTTACACAGTTGAGTATTTGATAATGTGTTTCATTCTTTGTGTAATGGAGAGCATTTTCACGGGGAGACCGTTTAGCAACGTGATCTCACGACATCATGAACGCGGTATCACGAGAGCGTGTGTTAGCGCTAATATTCCCTTTATTTTTGTCATGATGGCATCCGGCCGCGCCAAATCATCAAGAAAGTTTATTTCATTCGGACAACCAGATATCTCGTGACATTGGTGCTGTCTTTTTTTACGCCACCATCTGGCCAGACGACTGAGACGAGAGGAGTTTTAATTATAAGTGCAGTTTTATAAGGAAAAGTCAGACAGGGATGAGACAGCTTTTTGCATTGATAATCGACCTGAGCAAAAGGCGACACAATTGGGAAAGAAAAGGGCGAAAAATGCGAGATAAAATGACGGAATATTTTCCTTCCTGCATACCTGAGCGCACTCGGCTACATATAAAGGCGGGCGTGTATGAATAGCCAACATTTGCAACAACGTGAGAGTACAGGATGTCCGAGGAGTTAATATGTGGCACCGATTTTATTCTAAACCGCGCTTTACCGCTTTTATATGAATGCGAGACATTAAAACACAAAAAACTGCTGCCTTATTTCATGACAAACTATCGCCAATATGGGAAAAGTGTGTCGAAAGACTTCAGGTTCAAGTCTCGTGGAAAAAAAAGGCCGGTTTGGTGGTTTAATATATATGCCATGTGATCTATATACAGAAAGGGTGTCTGCTGGGTACGAACTGCCTCGCGTTTTTTGCTAAATGAAAAAAAATATGAAATGTTCTCTAACCAAATCGAAAAGAACTTTTCAATTTTTGGTTCTTTCACCTCTTTTTTTGTATATATTTTTATATTTTGTACAGACAAAAGGAATCGTATTGTATTTTAACTCTGTCATCGTTCGTTCAACTCCCATCCTCGTGTAAACAATGCGCGATATATCAGTCCGCACGCGACTAAGTTTTTCGGCGTTCCACCGTTTTGTTTGTTTGCCTAAAGTTTTCCAACAATTTTGGTGATCAATTTTAATTGTTGAACGTCCATTTTATTTCTTATACATGTAATGCTAGATAGAAAATGAAAAGACGAAAGAACCAAAACGCATGACATTTGCAACGTGTAGAATAAATTTGAGAAACATCGCCTACAATCAGAATTCGGCTAGACCTGTTATTTTCAATCGTACAAATTGAGCAGTGCACGGTATAATTATAAACGCGTCGATTAATATTGTACTAAGTACCAACCAATATCAATCTTTACGGATATCTTCAAGAAGCCTAGAAAACACTTTTTGAGGAGAAAAAAAACTGAGAGCCCTTGTATCGGATTTGATCGTCGCCCGCAAGTCTAGCACAGTACAATGGACATCAGTATTCTATGCAGAATAAATGTTAAGACATTGTCAGCTATTAAAAGTGAAAATTTAATTGAAGACAGTTACAATCTGATTGAAACCTACACGGAAGAAACTTAGTAGAATGTTACTGGTACATGCGCAAGGCAGTCTTTTCTTGGACATTTTTCTTTCAAATCCTAAAGGAATGATATTACCGCGTGGTTTTCACAGCAACATACTGAAGCATAAACAGACACAACCATGAGCTAATAAAGACAGAAGAACGAACAAGTTTGTTTTATGCTTATGTCGCTAGTGAAAGCCAGCCTTTATAAACTTCTATTGCAAAAGCCAACCTAAAGAACACCTGAATTCTACTGCTTGGCAATAGAAATGCAAACAAAAATCATCATGATTCTCTTCAAAGTTCAATGAAAAAATGTAGTGCATTTTCCATTCGCACGCTATCGGTCAAAAGCATTTCATCAAGAACATCTTGACCAAAATAGGTGTCTCCGATTTTCCCGCATGTCTTTTCATTCCCGAAATGGTGAATTGATATACGTAATATGCGGATAATGTTCTCGTGTACATTGTTCCTTTATAATTACCATTTAAACTAATAATTATTCATTCTTGTATGAGTTTTAACACTTCTTGTTTCATTTGTAAACATGGTTTCTATAATGGTGAAATTGACCGTGGGAAACAGGACAGCGCTACCAAAAATTAATACGTGACATTGCTTTGCATGGTTTAGGTATTAGGCTGTTTTTATAGACTACTTTTACAAATAGTTATTAGTTTAAGCAACCTTTTTAAAATACAGTCAAACCTGTACTGATTAGGCGGACGCCCTGTCATTAATTATAAGCGGACACCTTCAGGGAACTGCTCTTGTGTCCGCTAATATAATACAGAGCGTTCGTTTAATAGCTGGGAGGTATTATGACAGTAAATAAAGAAACTGATAAATTTTGGGACTTTTGCTACTGTCCGCTTAATAAAGGGTGTCCGCTTAATATAGGTTTGATGTATTATTTTTAATAGCTGATTTCAGAAATGAAGTTCGAGTTCCCAGAAAACTTGGCTCGCCGATGTCAATTTTTGGTCCGCTTAACGATTTATTATTGTAAACTGGTCAGCAGACAATTTATTTTCGACTGCCGACAATAGATGTTATGAATTTCAATATAAATGAAAACATTCCTTGAAATTTTCTTAACGAAACGATAACACAATAGCTTGAACAATGCTGTTATCTCGTGGGAAAATACTTTTTGTTGATAGCGGAACTATAAAAGCTCACGAGGTCTAAAATATCTTCTGATGAGTCATGGGAGTAGTATTTTCCGCTTTTGAGGCCCAGCACGTAGTATTAACACCCGCCCTGATTAACACCCACAGTGGAAGTGGGTGGGGCAGTGATCTAGAGGCTGGTTACACGTACGCAAGCATAAGCGCAAGGGTGTTCACACGTGCGATAAGCAAAAGCACATGATGAGATGCACAGGCGCAGTGCCTTGGAGCTATGTCACGATATTTTAAGTCATTTTTGCGAAGTGCTAAATCACCTTCAAATTGAAGAAAGCCTCAAAATAACAGTTTCAAGGTATAAAAACACCAAAGAGGTGATAATAAACCAAACAGGAACAAGGATGGCTGAGAATGGAGAAGATTAAGACGGATTGTGAACGGCGAACTTGAAAAAGTTGGCCAAATTTTTCAAGATGCGCCATCCTTTGATCACATTGCATGATCGTGGGAATCCAATATGGCGGATGCTGACAAGTTGTAGCTTCTTTTAAGTTTTCTTGAGTTTGCGCTTGCGTTATCCTGGTTTGCAATGGCGACGCAAGCATAAACGCAAGCACAAGAAAAAGGAAATATTTCATTTTCTTGTACTATAAACTTGCGTTTGTGCTTGTATCGGTCCGGTTTTGACGTACGTATCTTGTGCTCGTACTTGCGCTTATGCCGTGCTTGCGTCGTACGTGCAAACCAGCCTTAAAATGGTTTGTGTGTTTGATTCCGGATCGATAGTGCAGGATTTAATACCTCTGACTCGAAGCGCTTCTCTCCACCCAAGAGTAATTTTAGTCAAGGGAGGGGAGGTGGGGAGGTCACGGCTTCATTTGCACCTCCCTGTCTCTTTTTTCCTTGTGAGTAACTCCCCCTCCTACCTATAGTAAAAGTTTATTTCCCTTGGGTGTGTGAAATTGAGGGAAACTTAACATTTGTAAACCATCTTTAAGGTCAAAAGGAGGCAGCGTGACCGAGTGGCTTAGGGCCCTGGCCTGTTTTTGTAATTCAAGCCCCTCCACCCCCATCAATATGGGAATTTGTTCTCAGTAGTCCCGAGTTAGCTACCTGCCAGTTGGGATTTTTATTTTCGTTTCATCGTCCTTTTAGGTGCCAGGTGGCACATCAGACCTCAACAAGGTCACTCCAGCCCTCTCTGTTCTGGGCCAATCCAACTGCCCTCTCCTACTCCATACCGGCTATCCTCAGCTCCCTCAAGATTGTCCTAGGCCTCCTCCATGTAATTCTTGGCCGCAATTATTTACTTTTAGCTTAGTTTAATTCTTTTTCTTTTTTTACTCATGGGATGCCAGGGGATGACCAGCCCTCCGCTTGCGGTTGTGCTGACATATGTGGCATTCCATTAATTAATTTTATAATTATTCGCCTGATTATTTGTTATCACATATGCAAACCCGTTTCACTAGTTTCAGGGTTCCTTGTCCCTGAAATCAATAATGTAATGAACCAATCATAACTCAAAGTAATAACATGCGGTTTTAACCAGTAACAAGCGGGTGAAAACATGCAGCAAGTGGCCAAGCGCGGGAAAAAATGTAACGGGTGCCAAGCGCGGGAAAACACTCGTAACCGAAGTAATGATTAGTTTTGCTTCTGATTGTTTGAAACTGCAACATCAGTTGTTCTGATTGGACATCAGTTTTTTGAACCAATCAGAACTCAGAAAACGCAAAAACCAAAGCAACAATCAATTGAAACCCGCTCTCAGAAGGATTTTACACCCTTGCAATACCTTATTTGGAAACGTCCACTGTGGAATGACAACATTTGAGATCACTAGAACCCAGTTCCTGTGTGACCAGGCTTGCTGTGTTTGTTTGGTTCGAAATAAAACTCCATTGCTTCCAGTTTTTCGGAAGAAGAGAAGAATCCTACCCATAATTCCCTTGGATTCCCCTTTTATCCCAATCTCCTTACCTTATAATTACCGTCCGTTTCGTGATAGGAGACGACTGGAAACGAGTCAGCTTTTATACAATTGATTTTGTCCCCAGGGAGAAGCGCCCAGAGGGGAAGAAGTTGAATATTCATGCATAGTGGCAGTGAATTCAGTTATCCAGCGCCTTTTTGTGCACTCTTAACTCAGCATAGCGTGTTGTGGTGATACATGTATTCTTATTTAATCCAGAGTCCCAAGCGCACTAACCATTTGACCAGACCCCCCCCCCCCCCCCCCCCCCCCCCGGTTGAAAGCTGGAGGAGGGAATGGTCTCGATCATCAACGCCATCGGAAAAATGATTCCGCGCTCAGCAAACACTAGGAGAACGAAGAGTGATGCCTGGACTGAAGCCGCGTAAGTTCAGCCTAATAAGGTCCTAGTTGAAACTCTACTGTGTCGAAATTTAAAAGTCCTGTTGAATCGAAAAGTGAATGTGGCAAAGGACCGAACGAAAATGCTGCTGGTATAAGTAGGTAGTATCAGCCTTGCCTCACTTTTCTGTTGAATCGAGACTGGTACGTCATCATTTCAAGGTAATAGCCACCCCTCGAGCCTACCACTCCCCTGCATCTTAGAACTGTTATTCAGAAACTGAATTACTCACAACCGCGTCAGACGACAAAAAAGTGACTGTTTATTACTGAAATCACCAAGTTTAATTCATTATACAGTGCCATTGATGAGGTTGATTTCAACAACAGAACTGTTCTCTCTTGGACTCTTGTCTTTTATGACTCTTTTCGCAATGCTGTAGTCTCTTTTATACCGTAACTAAGGCGCGTTAATCTGGGGATTTGGCAAGATCATTCTGATTACCATGGCTCAACACCTTGTCTCAGTTCATTTGGCGGTGACGTTACACTGAGCCGCAACCTCGTTCCCAGGGTCTCCCCACCCCAGAGGGAGCGAGGTGGGGTGATGAAAGACCCTGAGAACGAGGTTGACTGAGCCGTTGGCCTTGTCTCCTAAACCTTCTCATACTTAATTGACGTTGCTGAAGAACCCATATCACTGTTAGAAAACCGGAACAAGATGGCTTTTCAGAAGCTTTGATTTTATTGCATAATAAATACCACATTAAAGTACTGCTCAGTAGCTTTGATTTGATTGGTCAAACACTGACTAGGATTTCACCCACAGACTTAAAAAGTCAGTGGAACCACCTTGTAACATAATAAACAGCACCACTTGAAAGTACTGCTCATTTGTACTCGGATGAAAGTAGGGATTCCTCCACAGACTATCTAGAACCACCTTGTACAGCATAATAAACAGTACCTGACATGAAAGTACTGTTCGATAGCTGCTTCAATTTCATTTTAGTGGTCAACCTACCGTGTATTACCTTAGACTCAAGTTTCACTCTAGGTGCGCGCCCCTGGAAAGAGTTTAATAACCATTAATCGCATTTTCCCAACTAAATTCCTAAATAGGGTTGGACGAATAAATGCGAAACCTGTTTTCATTCAGGATACTTCAGATAACGTTTGTATTACAAAACTCAGGTCAGTTAAAAAAATTTAAAATATCACATCTCCCTATTTCTAAACTCAGTTTTCTCCCTTCTCCCTACTTTTTTCGGCCGTTTCTCCTTCCTCCCCACTTTTTAGGCCTCCCCCTTTACACTGTTTCTCCATCCTCCCTTCAAGTATTTTTTTCGGCCTTTCTTCCTACTCCTCCCAGAACTGTTCCTCTCCCCTCTTTTAACAGATATCGTAAAACACATCTTTAAACTAGCAGCTTGTTAAGTTTCGTAATCTTTCGTAGCAGATGTTTGAAACAATGAAACAAAACTTAAAAGCTCTTATCTCAATGAATGATTTCGTCGCTTTCCAGCCACTAGCACTGTGGCTTCCACAACAAATTCCACGTCAAGTAATGACATTCTTATCAATTGTTCCAATCCAAAAATAAGTTTGGGATCTGCTTCTTTACAAAATGCTATCAACAGCTTTTCAAGACAATTCACAGAAAGGTTAGACGATAACTAATCACTTCAGACATTTTTTATCCATTCAAGGTCAACTTTCCTTATAGAAATGTTTCTTAGTTTGAATTGACTGACAATCATTAGGGCTACCAGTATTTTTGTCTGCGGAATGCCAAAACTCCTGAAAACTCAGCGAATGCTCTAAAGAAACACTTTCTTTGCCAACAGAGTTGATTTTTTTAATGAATATTTTGGCTCTGTTCCTTGTCAGATAATCCACAAGCATGATAACTTATCTGTACTGAAAATGGATGCATTTTTTATACCTTTGACACCACAGCTGCCAAATTGACAAACATCCTGACTATTAGTCATGTCACAAGGTTGAAGACACGGACATTACTCCCGAGCCACCCTCTAAGGAAAGATTAAAAACATGTTCATTAGAGAGACGAGAAAATCTTGACTCCCCAAATACGAACCCCCATTGCGATATTTAAATTTCAATTACCAACAACTAGCACGCGCTTGAAACTTGTTATTTGCCGAACACAACATCATGAGAGTCTCCGTGTTGGACCATGAAATAATTTTCGATATCAAGATTCTTCGTGAGATAATAGACGACCTTAAAGGTCATACATCTTGGGTATCAGTCAGCTTTTTCGCCGATGTTTTGACGTCAAGATGGTGTGAAAAAGAGAAATCTTTAAAAATCACTTAGTACGTAGATTTGCTAATCGTATTAGACATTGACTGAATGAGAGAGATTTCAAATTCTAAGTATTCAAGTCGCGAGAAGTTTCGTTAGCTTCCTCGGCTCCACTAATAGATATTTAATGGCGCGTTGAAGGGTCGTAAAGGAGTCATATATTCGCCGTGAAAAATACACAACAGACTACAAACATATGACCTTAAATTGATAAAGAATCACAGTTATAAGACTAGAAATGTTTTCCCAAAAGCAGCAACCAGTACGTATATAAATATTTGCTGGATTCGTTGTGAAATCTGTGTTGTAAAGGATATTTTAATTCCACTCAAAATATCACTTTTTGAACAGAGTCTCAAGTGACGTTGTTTGTTTTTCAGTAATCATCTTTCAGGTTTATAGTTTAAGGCGGGATTTTACCTGAATTCCATTTTTCAGCCACTTAACATGGGTTTAATGGAAATATCTTGTTCACGTTTCAAGCAATCCAAAAACTCTATGCTCATCTCATTAATCTATGTTATGGGGTGTTTTGTAAATTTTTGGGTGATTTTTGGGTATGTTTGGGAGGAAATAGTTTTTCTCAAAGGATTTGTAAAATTTAGGGAAATAAGAAATATTGAAGATTTAATGTAGTTTTAAAATTAGAATTTGAAGTTAAAAATTAGTAGATGGACACCGCGTGGGTATCAACTGTCTGTTGGTGTTCCAAAAATCATTTTCTTTATTCTATCCCTTCTTTAAACCTCTTAAAATTTCATTGAAATTCAGGTAGAATCCCCCTTAATCCCGCCACAATCTGTAGGATATACCATAACATATTTCTCAAATGTGAAATATCTTTGTTCTACAAAGACGCTCGGGAATTCTTTCTCAGTAATCGCATTGATCATTTCATTCGTGAAACCGATAGCGTCCTTTTTACAAAGAATTGAAGCAACTCTTGGCAAGCTCATTAAAAGCATTTTTTAAGGGGGCACTCGATTTCAGGGATTTTCAACGAACAATAGTGGCAAGGTGTTTCAAATCGTTGTATTTAGTACTGCTTGGAGCCACTGGTTTTTGGAACTCTTTTGAATTGGCACTTCTCATCGAAGCTTATAGAATTGATTGTTGCTGACTTTAGAGGGGTAACTCTGCTCACATCAAGATTAAGAGACATTGTTGTGAGTAGTCAGTGTAGCATGGAGTACCAAAAGTAGCTGTGGGCTCATCTTCATCTTGGTCGGCTTCAGTGTTACTGATTCACGATTCAATGCATTTAATTTCATCTATTTTGTTTAGCCCTATATAATGTTGCTGTAATTGGTGTTGTTGTTTCCTATGTTTCACTGAATGGCGCGGCGCTTTCTACTGCCATGAAAAATGTTCTTCAGTGACGAAGTTCAGTTTGTAATTACTGACAAAGACTGTTCATCATGACTGACTTCTGTTTGCCTTGTAAATTATGCTGTTCTAGTCATGCTTCAGTTTTAATTCGTTCATTACCCTTGTATACGGTTGATATCCCCACTAAGATGTCTAAGATCATACATAAATCTGCATCAATGGTTCCGTTCATTGAATTTCGATACAATTCTTTTCGTATTATGTACACTAAATTGATTCTGAGTAAGAAGAAATGACTTGAATATACCGTAGGTCTTAATTTCTTAGCGGCAGAAACTATAATTGTACGGCCCTAACGTTCAGCAGCAAAACAGTCCCAACTAAATGATCTGCTTGTATCCATGCTGCACTTATAAAGAGTTGACGTTGTCCGGCATACGCCATTTTAAAGGCGAGACCAAGCCCGGGAACTTCGAGATGAACTAATTCAAAACTATTGCACACTACTGCTGCAGATATCGAAGGATTGTAATGTGTCCAATAACTTGCGGCTTGCTAAGCACTGTTCTTCTGAATTGAGAAAGAGAAAAATTGATCATCAATGTGGCCACCATCTATTTAGACAAGAACAGGAATGCCCGCCAAGCAATGCAGGAAAATGACGACATCGCGGTGAATCCTTCCCCCACAGTGGAATAAGATCATTCCGACGGCTTTGAGTCCCGCGAGACATAAATTATAAAAGATAATTGAGTTGGGTTGAGCAGAAATTGTAAACTACCCTTAAATTGAAAACGTTTCTGGCCAGAGCATAATTCTATTTGATTATTTGATTTTCATGTCCAGCAGACTTGGCCGAATGGCATCGCCAATTGAAAGAACAGCGGCGCAAAATTTATTGTGCCGTTCTGTAGTACTTGAAGTCAGTATCTAATTAATAGTCTTATCGACTGACCAGTGGGCAGCAAAGTCTCAACGTGTATAGTTTAGATAAGCATTAGTTAACTGACTGAGAACATTCGTCGTTTTTATATTAACACTTTCTAAGTAAGCGAGACAAACATCTCAGTTATATATAACTGCGTGATGCATGTTGTTGAAGTTCAATTCACTCCAAAATTATTATTTCATCATTCAGTTTGTAGTTGACTTCAATCAATTATAATTCTCGTGTATCCTTCAGTAATAATCATAGCCTTCCTTATAGGACGTCACTCACTGTCCCGAGGTACTCCTCGTTTTTTTACCCGATGAACAACAATAATGACCAACACTTATTCTCAAATTTTGCTTGGTGAAATTAATTTTGAACAACTTCAAGTTTGGAAAATTGCAATTATTTTTAAAAAAATATTTAGCTACAGTCTTCTTCTAAACTTCTCAGCCATTTATGTCAGTATTTATAGAGATGAATTCAAGATCAAATTGAGTCTTTCCTGCACTGTACTCCATTTAACTAGAACTGAGGTTGCCCACTACTAAAAAGCGATGAGCGAAAACTTGAAGACACAGACCGTAGCAACAGTATATGGATTCATGATCAGCCTCACACATCACCCTCTTGTCGACACATTTTTGCTTTTTACCGTAACGAAACAAAGTAAAACAAAACTACTCATAACATCAGCGTTAAAAATATCAAAGTGTGTTTTGAATTACTCTCTTTATCTTGTGGAAAATAAGAAATGCAACGAGATTGTGTTGCGTTCTTGCGGTCATTGTGTTCAGTTCCTGTGGTCTCGATGCGGTCGTCTAGCACCTTTCAGGTTTATTAAGTTGTGGTTAGCATAGATCACGCATATTTACTTTTAGTACTCGTCCCCAAAATTTACGTTTTAGGCCTGAAAAAACAAAACAAAATTAACAAAAAACAAGTTTAAAAAAATTGTTATGAGAGAGACAAAAATCAAGCAGTGATCTGTTCGGAACAAGATGATGGATTCGACAATCGGACAATTGGACAACATGATAGAAATTCATTAGTTTAATAACTCCGGCAAAATCTTGAAATATCCGCTGTAATTTTTTGAAGTTTTTGCCCGACTGTATCTTTTAGTATTTCATTGTCTGACTCAGTTTACTTTTTCAAGGTCAAGTCTAACATTATTTATTTAGCAATGATATCGAAATTTCACTCAACTTTTTTACTGTTTCGTTTGCTAATATATCGACATGCCCAGAATTTGAATTGCGACTGAATCCATGAGAAAATCGATGATATAAATTTAGATTTACTGTGTTCATTATATATTAATTAGTCTTCCAAATTTAAAAGACCATGACAAGTGCTACACAGACAAAATATAAGTCCTTCTGTCTAAGGTTTTGCACGCAAAGGTTATGGGTTCAAATAAACCCAACATCGGCAAGATTCGGCCAAGCCTAAATCTTCAGTTCGGTTTTGTGGGTGTTCGTGGCTAGGTCCATTTATAACTGAGTTAGTTTCAGACAAGCAGCTGTTTGTGGCTTGCCTCCATATGGTAGGAAATTGTCCTAAATAACGCGTTGTTTACAATTGTTTATCAAACCAATTAGAGCATTCTTTATGAACCCACAATGTCCCACCCCCAGTTCAAGATTCATAGCTCGACTCCGCCCTCTTGTCGAGGCTTTTTAGCGTTTAGAACGCTCAACTGAGAAATCATGAAGCTTTCCAACCAGAAATTTGCTGTCTTACAGTACCACTATGTGACATTGAAGAATGACATCTTGGACGCCATTGTATACAGCATTTCCGCGCGCAGGCGGTTTTGTCATTGTTTGGGTACCTAATGTGATTCTTATCTGTTTATTTATAGGGCAAAACTTCTCAAACATGTGCAAATATTGCATCTGAATTTCACGCGAAAGTTGACAAAAACTCAGTTTAAAACCATTATGCAAAGTTTATCCTTTAATAGTTGATTCATCTCTACCGACGACACGATTTATTTGGCCATTTGCCTTCGACGAGTTAACCGAAGAGAGATGTAGTCAATAAAAAACCTTGGTAAATGTATTCCGGAAAGGTTGTACATTTTATACCAATAAAATCCAATAAAGAGTCTACGTTTTGTTTGGACTGTGGTTAGTTTTTTATCAAAGGTGGATTTAAATGGTGTATTCTTAGACGTAAATGACAAGATAAATTGTAATTTTGGCGATAACCATTGTGTGTCGAACAATCAAGATCCGTTCTCTCTGTTGCCCAAAAAGGTCCAAATTTCAAACTGTTCGACCTCTTTTCGTCACTGGAAGGTGCCATTTTGATACAACAATGTCTATTTTCCATTAACCTGGGCCCTAGAGGTTTTCAAAGTACCTAAACTAATCAATTATTCCACGTTAATTTCAGTACATAGCAATGATTTATTCAAGTTTGCAAGAGTTCGTGGAGGCATGCATATTAAAACGAAGCATTGGTCGCACTATTTCTTAAACTGAATTTATAAGTCAAAGGACTAAAACGTAGCTTTTAACAAAGTATGGCACTTGTTGTGTTAGAAAACGACAAGATGGTCAAAATAATATGGAAATAGTTACAATAGCTGACGTACCAAACTTCCCTGTTGAGTACTGTTGAACATCCCCCATTTCCATGGATGATAAAGTTCCCTTTGTACAGGCCAAGAGGCATAACACTTAAATCCGCATATTTCGTCTTGTCTATTATTCAAGATCTTTTCCACTAAAACCAAAGGTATTCAGACGTGGTTTAAAGCCCATACAGCAGTGTTTGTTGAATCAACACGAGAACGAACGTCGAAGAAGGTCCGACGTACACAGTGCTGAATGTCGGTGACAGGTCGACATTTGTGTTCATCTTCTGGACCCTGTCAGAACACTTGGACACTAAACCAAAACTTCCCTGTTTATCATCAATTCACTTTGAAATCAGACGTACAAGTCACTATTATACGACAACCATGATATCACATGCGTTTATTTCACTGTCTATACAAGTATAGTGAGACAACTAGTTTACAAGTAATCCAATTGGTGCTAAATGGGAATGATTTGGAAAGACTCCTGCATAAATCAGGGCCACAGTACAATTTCAAGCTCTTTCTACAGTAAGTTTTACAATTCCTCATAATTTCATTCCTGTGGGAAATTTGGTATCAGTGATGAGTTTTAAATATGTATATAGACTAGACAACGACTTGAAGGAAAAATCTTAATCATTTATACACAACCAATATTTCTCAATGATGAGAATGACTTTCCCAAATTACTTGCACAGCTACGTACTCTACAGGAGTCATTAGCTAAAACCCACGATCAAAACCACCTTCAAAAACTACGTTTACTATGAATGTCTTTGAACTTTACAGTTACGTTAACGATTCACGTGTGATTTTCAATATTGTTCTATCGATTAGACGACAGTGTTGATGTCCAAATCGTCCCATACTGGAGCCCTCTCGCTGTGCAAGCTATTGTCCCCTAATACAATAGCTAGGGAAGCACTTCGATCACTGCAAGTCTTCTGTTGTAGCACGTTCAACGCAATCGCAATCATGTTGTGCAAATGATCTCTGCATCTGAATTTCAACAGGTGGATAAACACACTTTTGGGACATTTTATTGAGATTTAGTTCAGGAAGAATGGCCAGATGTGGTCATTATTACGCCACGGATTGTTGTTTGAGGTTCCCCATCAGCTCCAGTGCCCAGACGTGCTGTGGCCATCCTGTTCTTGAGCTACGTCGCTGCGGGGCAGAGTTACCGTATCTCTGTTTTTCGTCACCGCTCTGTTATATATAAATGAATAAGCAAATTAGCAAAAGTAGATTAAAATGAGCTAACTAAAAAATAACTATCATTGTACACGTAGCGCTCTCTTCCGCAACTGGAATAGGTCAGCATACGAGCTGAGATGAACAAAAAATAACCAAACAATCTGTTCAGAATTAACTGCACATTTAACAAAGAATAGAGATGGAACCCCATCGGGCACCTTCAAGGTATTGTGATGCGACAAAAATATGTCATCTCTTAGACTTTCTGAGATTTGACGCCATAATTTGAAGTTTTCGTGAGCCCATCTTGTCGAAAGGAATATCGATGCAGTGCCCATCGTTTTGAGTTGCGTTGCCATTAACTCTGCCATTAACCAAAGTCAGTTGTTAAAGTACTTAGGACCGCTATTATACAGAAAACAATTAAGAAATAATGACCTTAGCAGGAAACTCCACTCGAAAATTGTATTTTAGTATTTCAAGATCCCAGTAAACCCCCAGAAATATCAAGATGTTTTTCTGTTATTTACCTTTGGCGAATCCACTTGATCATTACTACTGCTGTCATTGCTCTCGATGTCGTTGTTGTCTGTTTTGCGGCGTGATTCCTCAGTAGGCGTAGCAATTTCCTGGTCGTGGGTTTCATCTTCGAGTTGATTTTGCAAATGATGAATATAACTCATAGCCAGTTTCAATGTTTTGATCTTAGATAACTTAGTATCAGATGGAACATTGGGAATGTGCTTCCTCAAATCGTCAAATGCAGCATTGATGTTTTGCGTTCGCCTTCGTTCCTTCCTACTGGTTGCTGTTTTGGGTTTGGCCTTTCGTCTCCGACAGCCTCCACCAACATCTTGCCTGCTTGCGGGAGGAAGGCTTTCTTCATCGAGATCTGTCCTCTGAACGTTGTGATCTCCCATGTTTGAATGTCACCAACGTTTTGATATCAAACCCACTCGGATACAACGAGAAATGTTGGTGATATCTCGGTCAGAACTGTCAGTTTGGTATTTTTTCTGGTTCACAAGCCAAACAGCTGCCGGACAGGTTTTGCGAAAGTTATTCAAATGCTTCCTAGAGCTCGTAGGTGCTATTGTTTTCAAACACTTCTCTTGTCGGTGGGGATCCGTCCCAGAATCCAATCGGAGCCAATTCACGTGCGTGCGTGTCGACCGGTGCGCTTCGATATCTCTCGTAATAATTTCCGCTCTCTTATCGGCTTTGACCTAACCTTGAACTGACATATGCTCAATTGTTTTAAAATTCTTTCTTGCCAGTGTTTATATATTCATTAGGATTTTGGCGCCACAATTTAAAGTGGCTACAAAATCGCCAGTGGTCCTTGTTTTGCCACTAGGCTTGGAACAATGCGTCCTTCTTGTGAAATAGCCAATTTCTTTTTCCCCACATTTTGAAGTACATCAATCCATCAATTTTCACAAATGACAGGAGAAGCACATATTTCATTGCTATCAATTTGCACATTTCAGACACTAATGTCTATTGATAGACTTTAGGAACGCATCATGAGCACTGAAAACTTTCGCGTCACTTTCCCACCAGAAAGGTCGATCACTATCTTAGTAATTCACAAAGAAACAGGTTCATCGTACTGATCTTTTAATCATGCAGTGTTTAATTTTCTGTGGCAATGTAGTAGCTTTCACAAAAAAGTCAAATGCCAAGGAAAAGTGGCATACTCTTACGCAACCACTAGTTTTGAGTGATTGTATCTGTGGCTTGTACGTGAACATTCTATTGATTGGCATCTGGAACTCAGGACATCGTGCAAGATAAAATTCAGGCAGTGCTTTCGTTTGTAAAATTGTAATCGATTTTCTGTCTTTGGTTTCCGTATTGTGCCATCCGTTGTCATGTCACGTTCTTCAAACTAAGGTACTCGGTGGACCCCAACCGGATGGATACTCAGTCATGACATGAGCTTAGCAAGAGTCTTGCAAAACTCATATTGGAGCCTAATTTTCTAGAACTGTTCATGAATTAACAGTTCAGCAATGTGTAAACTGATTCTTAACTATACCACACTTGAGAATTAGCGCACCTGGGTATTTGAAATATGGGGAGGATCGCAAAAAGGCGTTTTAAACCAACTTGTTATAAACGCAATCCCGGCGCAATCCCCACCGCAATCCCCACCGCAAGTGAAAGTCCGAGATATCCCGCAAATCGAAAGGGCAATGTTATTAATTATAGGCATTACTTCGCAAATGGACAACTGAAAAACAACAATTTTGGAACAGGCGTAAACTGAAGAAGGATTTCTTAGAGTAAAAACATCATGGCGACAGATCGAGTAATTTGTAGTTTGACATTCATGGGTAAAGAAAACGGGGCACATTTAGCTCTTCGTCTTTCAGCATGTTGCCTGGTTTAATCCATTTTAGTTTTGACATAAACGTCTCAATTATTTTAGCTTTTCCATCATCGTGTGATATACATGACTAATTAATTTATATTTGACAGGAAACTTTGACCTTCATTCGATTATTAGCAGCTTGGTCGAAACGTGGGAGTGTATAATTTAATCTTAATTAAACTTTTTGCAAACCCACTTAAAGATGTTGCCGGGTAAAAAAGCTGCGATGAAAGTCAATTAAAGAACGTCAAGATGGCAAAATAATCACACGGAAAGAAAGCTTTACAACAATTATTTCTTTTTAAAATGAGCCCTTGGAGGCGAGAAAAAATAAACATATAAATACGTTATGTTTGCTCACGACGTTTGTGGCATGACCTTCATTATATTTTAATATTCTGAAGAGTAAACCATCTTTTTTTTATCCAAATAATTATTTAATCTCTTGACCGTGTCACGGGCAACAGTAGATCTTGAAAGAGGCTACCTACCTTTCTGCCCGCGGGCGGAGGGGGGACATCCATGTAAAAGTGACTGGGCAAAGCTGGAAAGGGTGTAAAGCTGGAAAAAAATATAACAGGAACTGGGTTTGTCTTAGAATTGGTACTTCTTAGGGCTGAAAATGAATTCGAGCCACACCCACAAAATGAGATTTTAGTATCTTTTAGGGGTTCTTTTCAAAATTTCCGACGATCACCCCCGTCACTTTTATATGGGAGTGAGTGCCCCCACCCTCTCCCCCCGGACCGCTACCGGATCCTTAAGGTCTGCTGTAAAGAAAGGAATCTTCTGAACGTATTAGGTAGAAATTTTACGACCTTCATTCCTTCTCGGGAATGAACTCGAATCTACTTTTGTCAATTAGTTTGTCAAGAGTTTGAAGCACGATAACGCATGATTTTGCAACGCCGAAATTCATGAGTGAGAACTGAATCTCAAAATAATAGCTTAGGGCGGACCATTAGATATCCCGGGAGGGGGGGTAAAAAAATTCCAGTGCATGATAATTTTTTCCAGCCTGAGTGTCTGCAGGATTTTTTTTTTAGGAGAGCAAGCTCTGCACGAATTTTTTTTTCACAGATCTTCTTATATATACATATGTTCCAGTTTGCTTGCAGGAATTTTTTTTTTGATGGTCAGCTGCTTGCAGGATATTTTTTTTAGACAATTTTCCTTTGCAGGAATTTTTTTTTGGTAATTGTCACCCCCCTCCCGGGATATCTAATGGTCCGCCCCTTAGTTAGGTAGAAAAATGCCCCCGGGGGGGGGGGGGGTACTCCCTTATATAAGCTATATCACCGGGTATGTGCTGCCCCAAAGGGTATGGTTTTTGAGCCGTTTTGGTCTGAAATAGGGTATAGATTTTGAACATTTTGGTCTGAAATAGGGTATGTTTTGTGCACTCTGGTCTGGAATTTGGTTTGGCTTTTAGACGAAACTTTTTCCATTAACATCGGGGAATTTGAAGCCCTTTTCAAATGTTTGCGCAAATGGAACCCATTCCTGGGTAGCTGAAGTCATGTATTAGACACGTGTACTAATTTTGGTCTGAAATAGGGTATCGATTTTTGGGTCAGGTCTGAAATAGGGTATCAAAAATCACATATTTTGGTCTGAAATAGGGTAAGGTTTCAAGAAGCGGGCCGCACACCCCCACCAAACATTTTGGCTAGTACCCCCCCCCCCCCCCCCCCCCCGGGAAAAATGCCAAGACAGCCGTAATTATTAATAAAAATTGAAGGAGCCGGCGGATAGTTAAGATCAGGAAGATGAATTGGTGCAGAAAAGGGATTATAATCTCACAATTTGAGTTTTATTCCATCGGTAAAAGCTGCACTTTTTCTTTCATGAAATACAGTCGAACCTCCACTAACGACCACCTCTCTACAACGGCCAGGATGTTTCGTCCCGACCGTGCGCCGATCCATACATTTTCAGGCTCCATTAAAACCTCTTACAACAGCACGGGGGCAGTTGTAGAGAGGTTCAACTATGACTTTTATTTAGCTTCTCTATTTTATTATTTGTCATAACAATTTGTGAAGTAGTCTATAAGCTGTCCATTTTAGAGATCTTAGTTTTTCAGCGTGTTTTAATATTTTCAACTTGCTTCTCAATCCGGGACACTTTTCAGGTTTGCATGTGACACTAGCCTGAGATCAGGCTCCTGAAAAAAAAAAATTGTGAATTTGAAAATTTGTGCGCGAAGCGAGCCGAGTCGCTGCCTGGGGCGAGAACGAAAATTCGTTCTACAGCAACTTAACTCGGCTCGCTTCGCTCGCAAATTTTCTTCAGGAGCCTGATCTCAGGCTAATGTGACACTAGTGGAACAATCTCCTTTCATCAATTTTCAGTGAGCACTGCTCCTTGGACCCATTTAAATGCCAGATAAGCTGTCTCAATCACAAACCTGTAGCTAGCTGTAGCATTTATTTATTGATTTGTTTGTTTGTTATTGCTGACCCCAGCCAATAATCCTCAGAATTGAGGGGTAGGCTTCATTGGTAAATATAAATAGATACAAGTGATCTATCTGGGCCTTGTGCAATCATAACAGAAGGAACCATTCAGTACATCTGAAGAGGATTAAAAACCTTGACTTTCCTAGAAACCAGGAAATTCACAAACTTCCGAGCTGCAGCTTTTTCCAATTATAGAAAGCTTAAGGTGCAGTCTGCCCTGAGGCCGTAGATTTGTACCTCACACACAATCTGTATAACACTCCTTAGTCAGTGCAAATTAGAACTTTAAACATGTCAAATCGGGCAATAAACTCGTTAACAAATGAAGGCTGAATACTCCCAGAAAGGCCACAAATTACACAACAGTTTAAACAGTGGCAGCTTTTTTGAGTTATCAGTATAAAGCAGCTGAGTCTTCCGTCTGCCCCGAGGCTTGGAGTTTGGACGGACTCACGCATTTTTGTGTTAAAATCCATGAGACAGTGCACGATTCAGGGATTCAGGAGTTTAGTTTTCAAGAAATGTGGAATTGGTGTTCAACGTAGCCTTAACATTTGGACTTGTAAAGTTGTACGGGATGAATCGTGTTGGTTGAAGCTGTACACGGTGTGACGCAATACTGCTGGGCTTGAGTGGAAATCGTGTTCGTGACTACTCCCTTGACTTTGTCCCCTCTTAGCTAATTATATCAGTCAATAGATCTGTAGCTCAGACTACTTCGTGGTACAGTGTAATCCCGATTTCTCGTACTTTGAACTTTGTCAGTGAGGCAACTGACAAAGTCAGGTGACCAGACACCTTTTTTGGCCAATGCGTAGAGAGCAATGTGACTCAGTCATAAGTAACCATACTAGTTTTAACTCCTTTCTATAGACAACCCGTTGGGAGAAGTCGTTTTTAGCTAGATTCATGGCAATTTAAATCAATCTGCAGATATACATCTATTGCATGGTTTTCATCATTTGTGACTGAGTAATAGAGGATCATAGAGGAAATGGTTTGTTTTTATATTGGCGTTTTAAGAGGTCGCGGACAAGATGTCGGTCAAGAGGCATGTGTTTGTACTCTGAATAAATCGGCCTACCCGGTGGATGTTATGTAACTGACGTAAAAGCTATCTTCTTTTATCTTTTACAGAAAGGTTAAATCATAGTCTCTTGAGCAAAACTTTGGGAGTTTGGCCAAAATCTTTCATCTTATTTTGTACAGGCTTTTCAACTAATCTCGAGTGTTACCAAACAAGTAGAACGGCCATGAGCGCCTAGCGCCTCAGAGAACTTGCAAAATTCATCGAAGTAGACAATCTCCGACATCTCCGTTATCTCAAACTGCCGTTTTATTTTTGTTTTATTTTTTAATTATTTTTATTTTCCAATAAATATTTCAGTTCCGATCACCAAAACTAATATGAACAAAACCGTTCATGTACTGCGAGGCATTTGTTGAAGACAAAATAAGTCAGTTATAATAAAATAAGATAAACGTGCCAAAAAATTGTTGAATGTCCAGACGTTTCGGGCTTAGCCAGTTAATCAGTGGATGTTCATTTAGTCGTTCAAATGAATGAATGAACATCTGATTAAGGGCTAAGCCCGAAACGTCTTGACATTCAACAATTTTTTGGCACTTTTATCTTATTTTATTATAAACTTACTTTGACGTTTTGGTATGTTTTCTAGTACGGAACTATTAATCTTCAAAATATTTTAAAATATTAGAATACGGTCGAACCTCCCTGACAACATCTTTACAACGGCCTGGACGTTTCGCCCCAACCATGCATCGATCCATACACTTTGCCACCCAGGGGCCAACAGTAGTTTTGTGATCATTTTACACAAGTTTGCACTGACTGAACGGCCCTTTGCAGTCAGTTGTCCTAACTGAACGCAAAATTTAAGTCACGTTTAGCGACGTGAAAGGGGTTTCATTAATTAATCATATTTCGTGATTAATGAAGCCATTGAGTTGTTGGCCAAGAATCGTACGTGTAAGATCTAACAGAACAGATGAAACTGGAAGAAAACGTGATTTCCGGTATGTTTATAATTAAGTAACTTTTCATATCGTAAAACTCATCGGAGAGTGGATTATGAACACATTGCACGTACAAGGGATTAATGACTGAGTCAAGAAAAAAATCATCAGAAGGCTAATAGAGCAGTCCACAACCCGCTTAGCAACCTCGTTCCCAAGATCCGGCGGAGGAAGAGAGACCCTGGGGACGAACGAAGTTGAACCCAGGAGTGATCATCGTCTAATTTCTCTTTACAATATCAGTCACTGTCAAAGAGACTGGTGACGAATAATTGTTGAGCCATCTTTCTTGGCTGCGAAAACGCACTGGACGAAAAATGGATTTGCTACAAATTTGCTCAGATGCAAATTTCAGCAAAGAAAGGGTAAATGTGGAGCATTTTCATATACATTTACCATGGGGTGTAAAGGCATGGGCAAATGTGGCATTTACCACATTTTCTCCACATTTACCCTTTCTTTGCTGAAATTTGCATCTGTAACAAATCCATTTTTTCGTGCAGTGACGTTTCGTACAATTGTGGAAAGTTAACTCAACAGTCGGTGAACAAGTACGATGACAATTTTCGGAGTACTCGTGAGAGCTCGCCCTGTTTCTTGATTGGATAAAAAGATTCGGAAACTCTGCGAGTGCTTCAACGAAGATTTGCTAAAAACCGTATTTGTTGCCCCGACTGTCAAAGGAGAATATGCATTTGCAAACTCTGATTCATGCGGCTGCATGTATGATGTTGCGCGCGCGCCGGTTAAGTACATTACTCATTTCTTGATGTTCAACCAAGCTGAGAGTACCCTTTCGATTTAACTGAAACTTTGCATTTGTACTAATCTTTTTTCAGGGTGGTAAAGGAGGGGGGTCCCAATCACGAAATCACAAGCCTATTTTTCCTCAAATCACGAATCACGTGTATATTTTATGGCATTTCACGAATCACGTATTTTCATAGGCTATCAATTCACGTATCACGGCTAGCTCTTTTCACGTGTCACAACCTTTTTTTGCTCAAATCACGCGTCACGCATAACCCCTTTACCACCCTGTTTTTTTTTTCTATTTCTCGTTTGCTTTTCGGGTGACAATTTCGTGACGTCATAGGTTTGATTCCTTTTGCGTATACGCCTAGCTCAAAAGTCCAACTTCTTTGTTAGGGTAAGTAGGTTAACGTTCGATAGAGTTTACGTTCGACAGGGTCTTACTAGAAAAAAGAAAAGAAAAACCAACAGCCTTATATCTATGTCGTCAGGATTGTACATTGAGATAAACTGTTCAGTTAATGCCATTAGAATTTCGCGAAAACTCGGAAGTACTGTAAAATCCCACTTATACTAGACTTATATACTATGTCGGTAAGGGGTTTTTGGGTGGACTTATAACAGGGCGGGGGGCTTATAACAGGGTGGGGGGCTTATCTGACCAGAGAAAAGTGTTCGTTTATGGCACGAACATCAAACAGACTGAACATTTGTCCTGTCATCATAAGCTTTGGCTTTACTAGTGCCACTAGTCTTTTCAGTCAATTCACATTAAATAATACTCAAAGTATAATGTAACAAAATAGTCAAAATAATTAGGCTTTAAATATAATTATTATATTCGAGTTGTAGTAGTTGCATTTGTTTCCTAAGAGTTCTATAAGTGTATGCTTCCGTAATAAAGAACCTAGTTTTAGGTCAAAATTCCAGTGTTTTTGTGTAACAGCAAAACAGTGCATTTATCAGTCCCCCTTACTTGGTGGTTTAAAGGGGCTACGTCACGGATGGCGCATCTTGAAAAAATTGGCAATTTTTTTCAAGTTCGCCGTTTGCAATCCGTCTTAAGCTTCTCAATCCTCAACCATCCTTGTTCCTGTTTGGTTTATTATCACCTCTTTGGTGTTTTTTTACCTTAGTAAACAACTATTTCGAGGCCTTCTTCAATTTAAAGGTGATTTTGCACTTTGCAAAAATGACTTAAAATATCGTGACATAGCTCCTTTAAATATTTTGACATCGTATCACCTGATGTTTGCCTGCAGAGCCGACAGTTCTCCCGCCGCAGCAGGAGATGCGCCATGAGCTTGTCAGCGTGTCTGTAAATACTGTCGGATACATAGGCGTGATGATCTATGTTTGTTGATTTAGCTTTTTTATAAAGTCGTATTTCTCAGTTTCATTTGTAAGCTGTCTGAGCGAAATGATACGGCGTGAGAATTTGTCGTGAAATCGCGGTACAAGTTTTTGACTGGTGTCGGGTTTTTTCGGGTTTCCTTTTTAGTTTTAAAGATAAGCCTAATGCTATTTCTGTTAATCCCAAGTAAATTCTGTCGATGGATTTGAATTGCAATGTTTTTATTTTGTCAGAAATCTGATATAAAAAATCTCCGATACCTTTTCGGACCGGCCGTTTTATAGTGTGTCGGAATGTTTTTTTTTCGGTTTTTTTCTTCTGCCTTTATTTATAAATCCATATAAATTCCAAGACTAACATGCGGCCTTGCGGCTAAATACAGACATATTGACTCTGCAGGACACACAAACACTAAACTAAAACATACAAAAAATCAGTTTATTATGAAACTTCTTTTAAAATATAGACTGAAAATTTCGCGCGCTCTGATTGGTTAAAAACCATGTTTTGTCAGAGTATAAATCATAGAAAAGCGTGTTTTATCGTTTCGCGCGCGTAAACCTATATTTTAAAGCACATAAAGAAGCCAAAACCATGTATTATACTGTCATAAAACACTCCGGGAATTTGAGAACACTTGAGAAATATAGAAAACACTCGCCTGCGGCTCGTGTTTTCTAAATTTCTCCGCTCGTGTTCTCAAATTCCCGTCGTGTTTTATGACAGTATAATACATGGTTTTGGCTTCTTTATTTGTTAAGTAAGTAATAAAACGCAGTAATGAACATGCAGTGGAGTCATTTGAACATGGGATAAGTTGTTCAAGTATGTCAGTTGAGGTTCGAATTATTTCATATATAGATCTTGCTGGACATAAACGCAAAGTGTGTATAAAACTGTTTCATCCATTCTGTGTTTAACTGACTCTAATACAATATATATTTTAAATAATTCCACATTAAAATGTGGAATTATTTCACAGAGGTTAACATAATAGTTTTGTTGCTGGTAAGAGTAAAATTCTGGTCGTTATCGATCGTAAGCAATCATATATATGCAAAAAACGTTTTATACGGGGATGCTTCGCCCAGAGGTCCAACCCCTTCCCCTTTACCCTTACCATTTTTGACAGAAAAGGTACCCCTTTGATATACCTTCCATAGACATTATGACAACATACCTACAACTCCTGCTTGCTTGTTCACTTTCTTTTGCTATCCTTGGAATGAACTTAATGAACAATATATATCCCCAGAAGGAAGTGGAAGGAAGCTGTCTTACGATGACTAAGAACTTCAAACCTGCAGTCCACCTCATACCTAAATGACAGTTTTCCCTACCCTTTTCTATACTCCAACTCGTGAAATCCCTACCCTTTTATATACCTCCAGTCTGAAAAGGTACCCTTTCGGGCGGAGCCTACCCGTATATTCCATTATAGGGAGTACCCCCCCCCCCCCCTCCCGGGTGTAAAAGCCCATACAGATCTGCCGCTCATGCATATGTATCACACAAATTAAACAGATGCACCGGTTCACAACATTACTACTTGATAAGACATCATAATTATTTCCATTTACCAAAGGTTTATTTGTTTTTCTCTGCTGTTTTAATTTCTCTTCAAGCGCTGACTGCATGACGTCACGGTCACGTCCACCCAGAAATGATAATCGTTTTTCACCCCGGGGGGGGGGGGGGGGGGGGGGGGACTCCCTTATGAATGGGACGGGGATGCTCGTCGGAAATTTTGAATTAAACCCCTAAAGGAGACCAATCTAGGCGTGGCTCAAGCTTTATTTGACCCCTAAAAGATACCATTCTAAAAAAGACAGACAAACAAGAGTTATAGTGACTTTAATTAAGTTGCAATCATCTCCGGTAATGAGGCCACCAACACAGTATGACGGTGTTTTTTATTATTATTTCTTCGGCTAAAAATATCGGCGTTTCGTCCTGAACACCCTAAGTGAGACCAAAATATGTAATTTAGACCCCTAAACGAGACGACGAGCATCCCCGTCACTTTTATATGGGAGTCCCCCCCCCCCCCCCCCCCCGCGGGTTGTTCACCCAGGTGACAAATTATTTCAGCCCTTCGTGATTTTCACTAAATTGAACTAACCTGAAAACTTTACAAAAGCAGTAGAAACATAACGAACCCAGAAATGACCATCCCTTTCAGGCGCGGATCCAGACCGGCTTACACCGTTTTACGGAAATCGGTCAAATTTTCGAAATGAATCAACATCGAGGGAAATATAATTTAATCTAAAAACGTTTGCGGTGGAACATGCCTCCGGACTTCCATAGATTCGGCGCTCAGACCCTTAAAAATCATGTCTAAGGTTCGCGATTTGGACTAAATTATCTAACCAGCTGAAAACCGACTCTACAAGTAAAAGAAATAGAAGATGGCCTCTTGTTGTACATGTTTACAAAGCGTGATACAAACACTGGATAATAAGTACTTATGTAAACTCTCTCATACGGCTTAGGTTCAATTCTAAGATATGTATGGGCATTTACAATGACGAGCCGAAGGCGAGCCATTGTAAATCCCATACAGATCTGACGCTCATATTTTACCGACCTTATGACACAAATGCATAGCTAAATGTTCATGTTTATCGACTATCTTGGCTATACAAATCATTTTGGGCGAGTAAATCGAAAGGAAAGTTTATGTGAATCAGGACGAAATCTGGGGTCCTATTTACAGATATTCATTAAACATTCATTTCTTTTGTATTTTATTTTTGATTTTTTAATGTTATAATTCCTTGAATTAACGGTAAAATACCCTAAGCCGAGCTGGACAAAAAGCTCAGCTCAATTAAAATGCGCTATTAATTTTGTTCACCATAGCGCTGGCAAACATCAGTGCGGAATCCCGGGGGGGGGGGGGGGTACTCTCTATAATGGACTATACGGGGAGGCTCCGCCGAAAGGGTAACTTTGTCAGGCTGGAGGTATATAAAAGGGCAGGGATTTCACGAGTTGAAGTATAGAAAAGGGTAGGGAAAACTGTCATTTAGGTGTTTAAAAGGGCCTTTCAAAATATCTCGAACAGACGCACCTGACGGCTGATTAATTCAATATTTTAAGGAGCTACTCAAGCGAAAAGTTTAGTAAAAGTCGTAAAAGGGATGCAGTGTTTCAACTGGAGGTATGTGAAAGGGGTACCATTTTTTATGGAAGGTATATGAAAGGGTTACCTTTCTGTCAAAAATGGTATATAAAAAGGGTAAGGGTTTGGACCTCGGGGCGGAGCCTCTTCGTATAAAACTTCGTTGAGTACCCCCCCCCCCCCCCCCCCCCCCCACCCGGGTGCGGAATACAGTATTTTGTATGGGAAACCCGGAATCCGATGTCAAAATTTAGACTTCTTAAAAGCTATTTTGCACCGTCATGGTAGACCCCTCCAGTGAAACTCAGAGACGATTTAAAAGGGATCGATGAAGATTCGTTTGATCTTTCGCAAAGGTTGTCCGCTCGATCAATGACATGTAGACATTCAGCTGTTTTGGAGAATTCGGTTTACTCGTCCATCGTATCATATTTTGGTAAATTTTTTGAATATTTCTAATCGCGCGTAGTTTTTAGTCATGCAAAACTATTTTATACATAATGCAGGCTGCGATGACTGTTCCAGGAATTTTCTCTTGAAAAGTGAAAGATGGATAACGGAAAAGCACGACAGAACCTTCAAAACAGTTTGAGACCCATCAAAACACTCTCAGATGCACAACACATATCTCAAATAAATCGCGATTTCTCTTTTTTTATCGTTCAAGTGGTAGACGGATTTAATGAGATTACCACAATAACATCCGTTGTGATAGGAACCTCACGCGACATAAACTTAGACGGAGCTATTTCTCACGAGAGGTTTATTCCACGAACAACAATTCTTTGTTGACGAGCAAGCCTTCGCAAGCTCGCACGGTCATTTTCGTTGGCATTTCGCTGGCTTCGCAGTTTGTCGTGAGTTCGATTTCGTCGGGGGTTCAAGCGGTGTATCGCGGTGTAAAAACTTCCCCATCTTAAATACTTGACACAAATGCAAAGCCTCTTATCGCTGAAAGATGGTTCTTCTACCGAATTATCAACACTGCATTCTGCTATACACTGAGTAGAGAGACTACAATAGGCGAGTAAACACGACTGGGTTATTTCCGGATTTCACCAACTCGATCGGGCGAAATCGGTTTGCTGTAAAATAGAGGAGCCTCCTGTTAAAATGTTGTTATTATTATTATTATTATTAAATCCCTGAAATTTTAAGCTAGCCTTAGGTATTTACCTCTTTGGTTTTAAAACAAATTGTATAGTATTTTGTGCTAAAGAAATATAGCGTCGACTTTGCGTGATCCCGTGAGCGTGGGCCGCTCTCAGTACCTTCCTGGTCGCGACCCAAGGTTATCCAGCCAAAAATACACATTCGAGTGAAAACTGAGGAAAGAGTTTACTTATTTATTTCAAAACTCTGTATCTACGAAAAAAGGAAATAAAATGCAATATTTTGAACTTCTACAAGCTTGCAAAGGCAGACAGAACTTTAAATAAGCATGCAAAAATGAGAAACGGCAAAAAATCTGAAAAATGAAAGGACTAACTTATCGAGTTTATGGAGCAATCAATTGCAAATTGAATGAAAATTGACACGACGTTTGAACTTGAGCGCGCGCTCGTAAAGCAATAGGGTTTATAAATAGCTAGGATTAGTTTGTTTTATAATTTTTGAAAAGTGAAACATTTTTCATCGTTCCGCTAAAAAAATACGGCATCTTTCAAGCTTTGTATGCTTAAAGTGGAACTTGAAATCAATACCAGTTTAAAATCTTTGGACTGTTTTCACTGGAGCAGTTGATGCGAAAATAAACACGCTGTTCCGAAAAGTCTGACCTTACGAAAGATTATACGTTTGAAGTTAAAATACTTTAAGTCGAAAATAGCACTCTAGAATCGCAGAACTTAACCCCAGATTGTAAATGCAAGCACAAGCGCGATTCGGTTCAAACCAACGGTCACAATTTATCGCTGAGTTTGATCGGCCATTTTGCTATCTAAAAATTCATAGATTTTAAGATAAAAGGGTCATCGAGTTTTTGTCATTTTTATCAAATAATAAACATTTTTTTTTAAGAAAAGTACTTAAGACATAAATAATCACAAACATATGGTCGCTAATGTGTTTTAGATTGGTTTGTGAACGTTATCGGCAATACTGAATAAATTAAGGACTTGTTGAAGAGAGTAGAAGAATCTTTAGCTGAGGAAACACAAACAGACTCTGAAATCACAAACTCGCGTGCAAGTTAATTGCTGCGACACGAAAACTTGTAACACGATGCATTGGCCAATGATATCTGGCATTGGTTAAATTTTGCAGCTTCGGGTAGCCAGTTTTCTTTTTAAACTAGTAATACGTGACTCGCAGGTCGTCGCGAAGAGGATGAATGAATGAATGGGTGATAACCAGGCTTTAGAGATCGGCTGGATTTCGTTAGCTCCCGACACATCTGTGTGTACGCCTTTCCTGTTCACGGCTTGTTTTAGACTGTTCAACGAGGGAAGGAAAATCGACAACTGCTGTGTTTTTGCTATCTTATACCGGATTTTGGAATGAATATACTTCTTGTAATAATGATGTGTAATTTATCAGTGTGAGAGTAACAAATAAAGTTGTCTCCTGTAGCTCAGTGGTAGAGCGTCCGACCTACTCCGTGTTCAGGCGCAGAAATTTATTTACCAGTATACGGCTTGTGAAACAACCTAGCTTGAAATTTAAATTTACCATCATTTTTCCAAATTTGTTGTTGTACTAAAGAACTGAATGTAGTAGTTGTTGAGGTTTTATTCTGAAGAGGTGCCAACCTGTACGAACTAGTTACATGAAGATTTTATTAACCCTTTTTCCGTTACTCCCAAGCACGAGTGTACAAAATATTAAAATTTATTTTGCAAACTTTCAAAAACCTATAGTATACCACATGAAAGTATTGTTTAATAGCATTCGTTTGAATGATCGCACACTAGGGTTTCATCCACAGACGTAAAATTAGAACCGCATTTATTGACTCGAGGTTTGACTCTGGGAGTAAAAGGGAACCGGGGCTGATCTCTGTTGAAACATGGGAAACATGGAGACTGAATAAAAATACATAATATTGCAACAAATCGCAGTAAAATCAAAGAAAATAAGCCGCTAAATACAGTCCAAGCTCTCTGAGCGGACACTCTCGTCTTAGCGGGCAGCTCTACTTTCGGCCACCTCAGTGACAAAACCTTGTTTGAACTCTAGCTCATACAAACTACGGTATTTACACATTCCCGTAAGCAGCCAGCTCCAGTTTCGGAGACTTTTTCTGCTTCCCGAGGATGTCCGCTTACGGAAGCTTCGACTGTAATATCACCGTCATTTGCGGTTAGAATATACCATGGGCTGACATGTCTGTATTAAATAGTTGTTGTTCTGAGCACAACTGATTTCGCGAAGTAAGCAGCTGAACGTACGAGAATGAAGCAGCTGTAACTGATGAACGACTGAAACTTTTGCCACTGCATCGTTTTTCTTTTTTCGAAACTGAGGAGAGCTTTCTTGTGGTCAAGATGAATATAACCGAGACCAAAAAAATGCAACCTAACTCCTGGAAATGTTTAGCCTGAGGTGTGTGGATAAAACTCTAGTGTGTGACCATTTTAATAAACGAAAGCTTACTAGCAGTGCTATAGCTTTACTGAATTTTATGTAGTGTTATTTGTTTTTCAATATTTCAAGTGTGAATTCGGGTATACTTTTGGGATTGAATGGGTTTATAACACCGTTCAGAAGGCGACTTGTCAGACTTGTCATGCCGAGTTGTAATCGGGGCCGCCATGTTTACTCTTATGTTTATGTTGTACGGCTTTGCTTATCGTGTAAGCAAGTCAGTGGGACAATATTTACCCGGTCTGCAGTCTGAACACATTCAAAGAAATTGCCGCCTGTTAATTGTTATTTTAAGAGTTCCACGCGTAAACATCGGCTTTATTTTGTCTCCATAGTTAGTTTAATAAACTCCGATAAACCAATTAACAAAACACTAAGAAAACTTCATATCAGACATTCGGCTCACGAAGACTTGTTTTTATCTCTCAGGAATTCAGACTAAAGGAAAGGATGCGTATCAGTACACAAGTCGACAACACAAGAGTTTAGAGTCTTTCAGTTACTAAAACTACATATATTGCTTTCCAGATAAACTAGAAACTGAGCCGTGAAAAAGACGGCAAACAAAACGACAAATTAAAACAGGTTAAATTGTCTTTATAGAGACACTAATTAATATGTACAAAACCCCTACACTGAACCAGGCCTACGACATATGTTGAACAGTGCTATGTGCCTAGTGTAGGAAGCAGCTTGGACTCAAACCACCGTGATCATGGGCACGTAGTTGAATACGTGTGGCGGCTCCACTTGCGTGTCCAGATACGTGCAAAGACAGTTCAGTCGATGTCTTTACATGGAGAAATGACCTCAGCCTCATAAGTTTTGTTCGTCAGTATATCCGGGAGGTTTGTCGACCCTTTATCATACCGCGTTAGTATATCGAGGTTCTTGCACGTATACCATACAAAAGGCCACCCTTTTGGCAACAAGTGACTCACCAATTAAATCAGTTAAGAAAACGGAAATTCTGATGACATTTCTATTTCTAGAGCTTTGAACGAATTGTTCTAATTTGCCTGTCTGTTCCGAGAAAATAAATTAGTTTATTACGTAAATGAAATATCTTAGAAGATTTAGAAGACTAAAGTTAAGAAAGTGTGTCACAATACGAGGGAAAATGCCATAAGAAAAGGCGATTCTCTGTTCGTGACTTTTGGTCCTCACTGGCCTCGGGTTTTACAACTCAGTGAGACTTCTCCTCTAATTTTTCATACTCAGTCCGTTAAGATGTCATCTTTTTCTTACTCAATTATGTTTAAGTTTTTGTGTCATGTCGGTTGAAGTATATATTTTAGAGGCTGCGAGTGCCACCATAAGGTAATTTCCGATTTGCTAGAGACACACAAAGACACTTAAATAAAGTCTATGTTATGTTTATGTTATGTTATGTTCTCTAAATTCTCTCTGCTCTCGAAATAAGCGAAAATCAGTGGAAAAAAAACAAACACAATATCAGTGAAAATGTGTTTCGCGCAGTTTTGCTATGAGAAAAAAAAGTGCGGACTAAAGAAGTGTGGCAAAATGGCGAAAACCATCACCAAGTGAACTAGAGACCAACAGAAGTGACGATGTGGAGGCCTTGGCCTTGTGTGCCATAAGATTCATGACGAGCTTGAGTGTGTGAATGAGTGAGCGTTTGATCAAGACCTTGGCCAATTCAATCCAGGACAAAAAAGATTTACTTTCCCTCGTTCTAAACTAACAAGACGACAAAACCCGAGTGTAAGGGAATCTTTTTTTTTTCAGAATGATTTAGCCGAAAGTTTTAGACATAACTTCTATTGCACATAACAGTTGAAAAACGCGTCGCCACATAAATCCATTTGAATTGTGGCTACTGAAAATATCCATATCATTTAAACCTTACTGTTAGGGAAAGCTCTAGTCGTGTAGTACTTTTCCGTTTACTCGGTGAAACATAAGCTAAATTCCTCAGTTTTTATTGATTTCAAAATTATCACTGTTCTAGCCCTCTTTTTTATTTTGACAACTATAATTTAAAAAAATCATACAAAGTGAAATCTATCGGCACTGCGCTTTACCCACCAGAATTCTAAGCTGTCTTCGTATATTTTTGCTGCACGTACTTAAAACTACCTTGTATGAAACAATTTCCCCAACAGTTTAACGGCTCAGGAAATTATTCTTTTCTATTACTTCCTCTAGCTTTTATCATTAGCTTATAGCTGGCGTATGTTTGGTCAAAACAAAATTTTGTTCGCTTTCTTGAGAATTTGTTCCAAATTTTCCGGCTAAAATAACAAGTGTTTCAACTATCTAAGTCTCTGTTTATAATCTAACTCCGGCCCTTCATCCGATCCTTCTCCGGCTATTGGGAAGTTTAAGCAACCACGATCATGGAGTCGCCGGATATCTATTAAAAATGATTTTTTTTGTTTGGTCAGAGTTTCAGTTAATATGCATCAATTTCAACTGTCTCTCAATGCCAGAGCTGTCCTCCAACTGAATATTTAAAGAAAAGGTTCAAGTCTAAATAAAAACAGAGAAAATTTAACCGTCGTGGTTTAAGTTCCTCATAAAACCTCAGAATTTGGTCATTTGACGTTGTTGTTTTACAGAGGACGGCTAAAAAATTGTACCAAGATGTATAACGCTCGTGCAAAACTATTGCACTGCTCATAAAACCTTTTGTTTGGCAACGTTCTTGTTTCCGTCGCCGTTGAGGTTTAGATAAACTCCTCAATATGAACCACAGAGGCGATAAATTAACACCTCCATCTGAATGAACGGGAAAAAACGCGCGACTCTACAGATAACTTGGATATTTTCGAATTTATTTCCGGTCCCGTAAATATTTTCTTTGTAGCAAGTATGGTTCTTTATACTTACTACCCAATATGACGCATACGTGACGGTGGTTGGCAACACAGTTCCTCTTCTCCTCCTACTCTATCCCGTTGGCAATCTTCTTAGGAGGTCAGTATGGTCTCTTATGGTCCCTCAATGGTGCCTCGCCGCGTTTCTGCGCCACGCTGTTTTGGGACACACTATCTCTCTCAGACTTCGTTCGATGGACGGGTTCGATCGGTTATAAAATTGTCTGCTTTCTCCAGTGAGTAAAGACATCAAAGGGGGCAGTTTTGCTAATATATTTGGACCTGGCACTCCCACGTCCACACAGTGTGTAGGATTTCTAAACTCGGGGATGGAACTAATGCATCCTTCCCAGTACGTGAAATCCGGCTCGTTGTCAACCACAAACCACAGAATTCTTTAATACTAAAACGTTTTTTGTAAGTACGTGCGAAAAACAGATAAAATAGTAAAGTATGTTTAAAATGGCGTACCAAATGTTTTATGAGAGATTCAAGTTAAAGATATTTTGACAATGCGATTTTCCAGTTCCAAAAAATGTCATGTCAGTAGCTCTGGTTTTACAATAAACAATATAGGTTAGAATTGAAATTAAAGTGATAAATATCCAACGAAAATTTTGGGAAGTATTTCGTTTTAATATTGGTAACTAAGTCGAGACATTTCTAAGCCATGTTCGGTTCAAAGGAGACACAATGTAATTCGTAAATTTATACAACTTCAATAGAAATATAACGATAACAATAAATAAGCTAACAGTGTTATTGTTTTATACACTAACTCGCCATTTCCCTTCGATATAACGAACTTGTTTAAACAATCAACAAAAAATGTTCAGGGAGTCTTAAATAACACATTGAACTACATCTGAGCTCCTTACTATGTTTACTAACATTTGTTATGAATTTGCAGCAGCTATTATAAAGTAGATAAGCTGTGCTTTGAAAATAAGGTTCCCTCAGTTTTATACCTCAAACAATGTACAAAAACAAACTATATGTTTAGAAGAACGATCAATGTATAACATAACACAGGTCGTTCAACTACTTGACTAGTAAGATCATCATTGCGGAACTATAGTCTTCGCCGGTTAAGTGATCCTTTAAATTTTGATTATTTTACGTTAACTTTTCGAGCGATCATAAACTAATCTAACAGTGTTCAGTGCATCAGCCATCACCATCAGAAAAACTCAGTAACAACTCACTCACCGATCGATTAAATTTACATTGGAACCGTCATAACTCCGCCATTGGAGAAGGGTATGTCCGTGGCCTTGCAGTCTGTTGTTTCCATGTACGCACAAGTCACAACGCATCTAGGATTACTGAATTCAAGAGCTACCAAATAACTTGTCACTGCGAAACGATGAACGTTCGACGAAACGACAGCATAAAATGTTTTATTATAGCGTCCCACAGACAACAGGCAACGGGTTCGGAAAAAATTGATTCCTGCAACGGAGTCGGTTGTCAGTGATTTCGTAACGGTTATTTCGCACGTTGCAAATCTGTTCCTCTATTGTGGTGCAGACGAGCACGATTTGTAGATGGAAAGTCAAGATTCAGTGTGGGAGGATTTCAGTTCCGTAGCTCCATTGCCCAAACATATTGCGGCCATCCTGTTCGACCCGCTTCCTCTGAGTCGAGTCACTTGGAGCAGCAGGCTGTTGAAGGAGAAACAATACTAAACCATAAGAACATGTTTTAAAATACAAGTGGGGCTGGCCGTTGTAATGTTGCGCAAATGCTTCTAACATATTCAAGATCACTCTACTTACAATGTTTTCTCGTTTTCTTTTCTCTCGTCCCTCGTTCTGGAAAGCCAAATCTGCCACAAAGTTGCGGTGACTTCGACCTGGTTTCCCCTCGTTGCTCTCCTCCAGAATCTCCATTAAAAATTTGATGTAGCTGATAGCCAACCTGAGAGTTTTGATTTTCGACAACTTGGTGTCAGGCGGAACGTTAGGAATATGATCACGAAGCTCGGAAAATGCGGAGTTCATGGTAAGAGTGCGTTTTCTTTCTTTACGATTTGCAAAACCGCGAGGTATGATCTCCCAGTGTTACTCGTTTCAGTGGGAGCTGACGAAGTTGGTTCATCGGAGGATTCGCTTTTCGCTTTTTCTTCTTTCAGCGGCTGCTCCATTTCAGGATCAGAAGATGACCAGTTCTGGAAAAATCTCGGATGCAGACTGAGTAGAAACAGCAGCTTTTGTAAAACCACTTTCACAGTAGACGAATCAGCTATGAAATTCGCAGCTGTGAACGGATACCCAACTGCGACTTAAACTGGCTGACGGAAGTTTATCAACGCTTAGCTAACACTTATCATCCAATTACAGGGCTCTAAAAACGTGGAATTAATGATAAGATTGATCTGTTTGACAAAAGTGATTACGGATCACACTTGTAAACTTCCACGTGGCGAGAGAAATTGGCAAAACATTTTGTCCTTTGTTAGAAGTCCTGGACTTTTCGCCAAGTGTTATGCACTCTTTGCAAACAAACACAACAAACACATGAACATTAATTGATGTGTTTACGTACTTGTCTGTAAATTTCCCGGAACGCCCCACAATCAATGTCAAACAATCCGCCAATACTCCATTTTTCAGCGAGTCGCCTTGAAAGCGCAAACTTTATTTCACAGCCATGTGAAAATAATCTTTATTTAATTTACGATAATTTTTTTATTGGGAATCAGAGAAGGCACAATAGGCCAAGGCGTGCTTATTGTCAAATAACACCTCCAATTTAATGTCATTAATGAACTATTATTTTTTTACATTGTTTTCTCGCGGAAGATAAAGGTGCAAGAATGTTTCGCGGCTGTGTGTAGAACTGAGGAATCGGCGGGGTGTATTGTATCGTTGTTTATCTATTAAAATAACACTGATTGCCGAAGTGAGATTCTTAAAAACAAACGATAGAGGATTCAACTGAATGAATCTCACCTCTGACCCAGAAGCATTTGTTTCGCAATTCCCATATACGATCGACTCGAGCTATTGTAGATATATCAGCTGGCTTTGACACTTTGACACTTGTCACTCATTGGGCCAACTAATACCGGAAACAGTTATGGTTTCCGGTTCACGGATAAATGCGAAGATATTTATAAGTCAATTACTGCAATGGCGCACATCCAGATTTCAAAGATGAATAGTTTCTGATCTGAGGACCAAGATACGGCCGCAGTAGACTGACGGGTGGGAAATCAAACTTAGCTTGTCCTAAAAGCTGCACCGATAAAAAAAAAACTAGAAAAAACATAGCAATAAAAATCCGATCGACTGAGATTCTTCCGTACAGAAGTTCAGATCTTTGCCAGTCCATGCCATCTATTTTTCTCGGTTATTGGTCTCAGGTAGGACAGCACACTGCGGAAATGAGAATGTTAAGAGATTGAGAGCTCCGTCAAAAGTTTGCCATGGATGTGAAGCTCTCTCTCTCTCTCCAGTCCCCTCCCTCCACTCTCTCTCCCTCCCTCTCTCTCTCCCTCTCTCTCTACTCGTCAACCCGTTTTTCAGCCGGAGAATTTGAAGTTGAGATTGGAAAACATGGAATATCATCGAGTGTCTGTACATATTCCAGACGCCTTTCCGACGGAATTTTTCTCGTATGGAAACTGAAGTTTTACAGTGCAACTACTCCAACCAACAAAATTCTGTGCAAATTTAATAGCGAATGAAATCCTCGGATGTTTAATAACAATAGATTTCCCACAAATTATAATGAATCTAAGCAAGCTATATGCTATAAATGCGTGGCCATTTTTATTGTTTTGACCCTCCGACACTACTGGACAATAATTTGCAAATAATTTGTTTGGGTGGCCTTGGTTTGATTGGTTGGAGTAGTCGCACTGTAAAACTAAAGCTCCTAGCGTATCCGGCTGATTCACACTCTGCGGGACTCTGCGTAGAAAAGCGGTACCATACCCTTCAAAATAAAATGTTCTGTTCATTCCGATCCCAATAATGAAAAAAGGTTAGATTGGATTTACGTTTTTGCCTCTTTAATTTCTAATAGTTTCGTTTATCAGAGGATTGTCTATCCTACATGGCGGGTTTTTTGCCCGACAGACCGACCAGTGGCGGAACTAAGAATGTCAGGTCTACTTTTTTCTAAATCCAATAAATTAAATTCCGCTTCCAGCTGGACTGTGTAAAACCCGTTAGCCTGTCTTGCGAAGATGACCTTCAGCTGTATAAGATAGAAATCTTCAAAACCTTTTAACGATTTCACGTGATGTAATAATACTAATAATTTTCTAATAATGATAAACCGGGCTCTCGATTCTCACCGAGCTCTTTAGACTGGGCACTAGTCAGATTTTCTTTCCCGCCATTTTATCATAGCAGCCAGGCCTTCTCGAGTTCGCAAGTAACGCCTGGTAGATATCCGCTTTCAAACATGTTGGAACCACTTTTAGAGGCTTTATCTTCGCAAAGACTAATTCTCGCAAGTGCATCGCCTAGAAGATGTGAAATCCTGCGAAAAATTGTAAGAATGTAAATATCTGTGCAAGTGGGGGATATATTTTCGCAGCAATTTGCGAGGAATTCCTTTTAGATTTCCATATTTAACCGGTAAATACATGTACTTTGAATGACAGGGCTTGAAGTTTGACGTGATTCCATCCACATTTGAGGAAACATTGGATAAAAGCGCTTTTAAACATCCATATGAATATGTTTTGGAGAATTCCAAGCAAAAAGCTCTGGAGGTAGCCGGCCGTGTAGATAAGGTAACTACTTGTTGCGTAGAAATATTTAATGTATATTTAAATATTTTTTAATTAACTGAAAAGCCTTTCATATAAGCTTATATAATTGCTGATCTTGAAAATACAGGGAAAAGTAATCCTTAAATACTAATTTATATACTGTATCTACTCAAATGCGTACTTCAATTCTGGAGACAACCTTGAATAGCCTGATCGAGATGTGATAGTGCACACTTCACGAAGCCCTCCTATTAAAGTTAAGAGGTATCCCAAGTATTGCTTCCAAACAATAGGCAATTATTGTTAAGAGACAATTCTTATGATACATCTTGGTTTAGGACTTCATGAATCCAGCCCAGGATAGTAAAGCAAGGCTGTCATAAGTAGGAATTGTTCCCAATCACCCCAAACATTCCTGACTTATGAGATACAGTGGACTGTATAACAATGAAGATAAGATATATATCCCTGATGGTCTGGGATAGTCGAGATTAAACAAAAAATAGGAGGTATTTTCTATTTTGATGACATGTCCCAGAATTTTGTGATGGTTGGAGATTACTGAGTTCCTTCCTGATTTATGAAAACATTAATCCCAACTGTCTGAGACATACCATATTTATTCCTCAATAAGCCGAGCTCAGCTATAAGCCGAGACCCCAAACTTGAGAAACGTGGAGTCGGCTAAAGCAATATGTGGAGAAACAATGAAATCCTATTTGTCTGGGGTTTTCTGGACATATAAGGACCAGGCTTAACATACTGTACAGACTCACTGCACCGATTCACATGATTGAATAAAAAGAAAATGGCAAAGGCTCCGAGCCTCGTGGCAAAAAGGTTTCCCCTCTTTTTGTAGTATGATGCACAAATCTCAGCTCATCGAGTGTTTAAAAGCTTTTATCGACATCCATAATGTACAGAATGTACATTATCTCTAAAGAGATTTTTAAAACTGTTTTGCTTTTTAGAGTGACAAAGCCAACTTGATTATAGGAGCAGATACTGTGGTTGTAAGTATAGAACTTTCATTTAACTTAATTTTATTAACACTAAGCTATCGCTTCACAGGCATATCCTGTGCATTTTCCTTCATCCTGCTTTTGATGACAGTGTCCAGATTTGAATTTGTCATCTTATATGCCAATTGTGTCAAATATGGACTGGCGTGTAGAATAATAAATTGTAAAATCTAAACATACCACAGGCTGCCCAAGCTAAAGATAAGAGAAAACTATATAAGTAGCCTGAGAAAACAGACGTCGCCGGTTTCGTGGCGCCACCACTGGGAGCCCCGCGAAACGACGTCTGTTTCCGGCTCAGGCTACTATAAGTAATAAGCGGTCTAAAATATTGTGTTACAAAGACAGTCTTGATTTATATGGGTTTGTATGGGAATGCAACGTTTTTGTTTTAGATGATATAAATTCAAATGTTCTGTGAATATAACCGACTTACCCTGTTGCTGTGTTGTATTCTTTGTTGTTTGCCCGCTCCTCAGGCCGGTTTGAAACCATCTTGGTGCGTTCTCTTATCTTTAGCTAGCTAGTGGGCCGACTATGTGCATGTACATTTTTAAATGACTATATGACATCAAAGAATGGTTTTAAAATTTAAATGAATTGAAAATGTCATCAAATTGTGTCTCGGAAGTCTTCCAGAATAATTATTGTACAAAATGGCACTAGAGAGTGTCTTGATTTTTGCAAATTTCCCTGGGCCTCCCTACAAGAAAATTGCCTTTAGCTCAATACATCAACAATTTGCTTCTATGGGCCTGAGTAAATATATGGTTTACCGAATTTGGGCTAGACTAATTAAGCTTAATGAGATTCCAATACATGCTTATTATTGTGATCCTGTCATGAGTCTGAGATTCTATGATTTTGAGACTTGTTTAATAAACTTTACCATAACACTATTTTGTGGACTAAATTCTACACTCATATGGAAATGTTGACAAAAATGGCTTATTTTTTCAGGTCTTGAATGAAACTATTCTGGAAAAACCCAAAGACAAACACAATGCATTTTCAATGTTAAAAAGGTGACTTGTGATTTGATTGCATTTAGTATTGAGATGTTTTATCTCTCGTTCAGGTCCAATTAATTCTTTAAATTTTGTGGTTTAATTAATCATTGCATTTTATTTAAAATATTATTGGTTAATGTTTGTTATCGCAAAGAATTACAGAGTTTTCAATAGATGTTGGCAAGACAAAATGTAGCCAGATGTTCTTCCTTAAAATACAAGACTATTATTATTATTATTTGTGCATGCAGCTCTTATGCAGCCAAAGATGTTACTGATCTTTATCCACCAAACAAACAACAAACAAACAAACACACAGGCAAACAAACAAACCAGGTATGGATCCAGACCGGTTTCCAACGTTTTACGGAAATCGGTCAGAATTCATTTTTTTCCAGGGAATGAAAGGACCTGAAAGGGTAAACGCCCAGGTTTGTAGCGGGATAGTGCACATATGACAGTCAAAAAGTCACAAATGTTTTTCGAACAATCTGATTGTTAGCCTCAAGAACTCAGGAACTGATGTTTTATAGAATCAAATCTGAAAGGTTTTCCGGGGGACCTTGCACACAGACTCCCCTAGCGCATAGTTGGAAAACAGTCATATTTTGCCTTGGATTCACGCCTACAAACACACAATCAAACAAACAAACAAAACTACTGAGAACTTTCTTCCATGACGCTTCCAACATTTTATGTAATGAAAAATAAAAGGAGTGTAACCTTTTTTATAGTTTGAGTGGCAAAGATCATGCAGTGTTCAGCGGTGTGACTCTTGTACAAAGTGATGGCACTGAAGGTGTGTTCATTATAGTGCGACTACTCCAACCAAGGCCACCCAAGCAAATTCTTTACAAATTGACCAATAGCGTTTGAGTGTTAAAACAATAAAAATGGTCACAAATTTATTGCTTCTGTAGTGTGCAGTTTGCTTAGATCCATAATTTGTGGGAAATCTATTGTTAACATCCAAGGTTTTCATTCGCTGATTTGCACAGAATTTTGTTGGGTGGCCTTGGTTGGAGTAGTTACACTATAAACATCAAGTATATAATTCTTCTTTAATAATGTAATTAATTAAGTGTTGAATGTAAGGTGACCAGTTTGCACTTCCATCTTTCACAGGTACAAAAGACCCCGCTATAACTCAGTTTTACGAGGAGACTTTGGTGTCATTTGGTGACTTAACAGACAACGTCATTCATGCATACATTGCAACTGGAGAACCAATGTGAGTTTCCTTGTGTGCGTGTGCCATCAATTTACTTTGTCTTAGTGTGTTAGTGCGGTGTGTAGATGTCTCAGTTGACCCTTTCACTCCCATCTAGTCAAACCTTGAGTCAATAAAATGTGGTTGTAACTTTTAAGTCTGTGGATGAAATCCTTGTGTGTGACCATTCAAATAAAAGCTATTGAGCAGTACTTTCAAGTGGTGCTGTTTGTTTTTGACAATTTTGCAACATGAAATCCAAGATTTTTTCCTCAGTTTTGAACTTGGCACCCTTGGGAGTGAAAGGGTTAATGTAATTTTGAATACTGCTGTACAGGTCGCTGTACAGAGCGTTTTAATCATAACTGTGAATGTTGCTTTTTTTCTTTTCAAGGGACAAGGCAGGATCATATCCTTAAAAATACAGTAAGCGCTGCCTGTTCCTCGTGATAATTACCAACAACAGACTTGCACTTGCTTTAAAGTTGTTAATTTATGGGGAAAAGTCAGCGATGACGAAAACACGCGCTTTAACAGGTTAGAGATTAACGCGTTACTTACAAAGAAAGGTTCACAAAATATGTTTGCGCTTGTGCTGTTTATCAGTCAGTGACACAAGGTACTCAGAAAAATAATTTTGAGTTCTTCCAGCAAAGGTCGAACCTATGACCTTCTGCACACCAGTCGGACGCTCTACCACTGAGCTACAGGAGACTCGTGGGAACTCAACCTCGTTCCCAGGGTCGAGAGACCCTGGGAACGAGGTTGGTGGGAGCTTCGGCCATATACATGTATACTAGGTCCAAATATGACAAACATCCCTGTAGCTGTCCGATCGGTGTGTGGAAGGTGATAGGTTCGACTCCTGTTAGGGGAACTCGGAATTTTTTTCCGAGTAGCTTGTGTCACTGACAGAATAATATATTTCTCATAAAAAAAATATAGTAGGTATATTAGAATAATACTACTTAACTTTAACGTGTAATGTGTAGAGTGAGGGAATATATATATTTACATTCTTACATGTAATAGTTATCAATGTGTTCCTTAACATCAATTACATATGGCATTCAGGGTATTGGCGGCACACTGGTCAAGTCTATTCACGGAGACTACTTCAATGTCATGGGTTTTCCACTTCATCGCTTCTGTATTCAAATTAGAAAACTATTCTCTGACAAAATTAGCTAACGCTATGATTTTAAAATCTTGCCGGTTTTTAGTTATTAAAAGAGATCAACTATACATGCTGTTCTTGTTGCTTCTTTGCTCCCAGGGTGGATAGCCCTCAAAACACCGGTAACGCCAAATTGTTTATAAGGGATGCAATTTTGTTTCGCTTTGAGACGATACTGTTTCCATATTGACACGGTTTTAACCCTCTCTCCTCCGCAGAGGCTCATATATGGGAGAATCAGCTGAACGAAGTGAGTGCAGGCGCGAGAACCCGGAGAGAGCGCCGCTTCGTTGATCCGCTAGTTACTTGCGCCTGCACACCACGTTCAGCGGATTTCTCCTAAAACCCCATTGAGCCTCTGCGGAGGAGAGAGGTTTTAACCTAGACTTTTCACTTAGGCCCCATCCACACTAATGCGCTTTCGAAACGCTCCGTTTTTGCCTAAAACGCATCAAAAGCTCCGCGTCCACACTATCGTCTTCGTAGCGTTTTGCCCGTCCACACTAAAACGCTCAAAACACTACAACAGTCATCTGCGCATACGACACTGATGGACGCGCCTGCGATGTCAATGACGTCAGCGTTTTCGAAAGCCTCCGTTTTCGCTGTCCACACTAATACGATAGGGCTCCGTTTTCAAATGTCTCCACACTGGACAGCGTTTTCAAATGTATGGGTTTTCAATGAAAACGATCAGCGTTTTCGATCGTTGTAGTGTGGACGATAGGCGAAAACGCATCGAAAAGTGTGCGTTTTTAAACGAAAACAACTCCCAAAGTTATTTTTTTGCAAGTGTTGAACACTAAAATCTTTGTAAACACGTAGGATGCGTTGCTGTCCGTTTTTGCGTTGTCTAAATCCAGGTCGTATCTCAGTCGTCTTTATACTAGACTGATTTGTCTGACATGCGACATGGATTTTAGGCGACGCTTTTCAGACGAATCAAATGTGGCTTTCTTCGGCTGCTCGTGACTTCGGCAAAACTTCGGCTCTGCCCAACCTCGTCCCCAGGGTCTTTCAGGCGTTTTGCAGGCACGCACGCATGCAGGCAGCACGGCGCGCGCACGCACGCAGGCAGGTACGCACCAAAAACCAAATAAACCTTTTTTCATGCCGTATCAAAACAGAATAAAAGACCATCAAGAGTCTGTCTGGTTAAATCATTTTATTTATCTCGGTCTATTGCAATAACAAAGTCAAATAATTTCCTAACACTCTATAATAATTAAAACACCTTACTAAATTTGTCTGTAAGTGTAACGTTCTGCAAGGTTGGTGATCATGGTGAGAGGGGCTACGCACATCGGTTTATTGGCTTTCCAAACTTCTTAGCCAATCACAAAGCAGCCAACAAACGCACGTGCAATCTATCGGCATGCGGCTATTTTGTCTTTCCTGGCGTCCAAACCGACATAAAAAGCATTGCCAACTGTGGCAGGAGTATGGACCGTTGCATTGTCAATTTGAGCAAAACGTATGCTAATGAACGTAAGATAAACTAATTGTACTTTCAATCTAATTTTTCACTTTGAAATTTTAAAAATAACTTGCTAGTCAAAAGAGCGGTTTTCCATTGATGATTGGTTTAAAATATCCGCGCCACCTACTCAATCAATCAGATGCAAAACCAATCGCAATTTGGTCACACGAGTTTTCCCGCGCTTGGCGCCGACGACTTGTCATTGAGTTGTAGACGTTTCTGTGATTGGCCATTGTAATTGCTTTGGTTTTGGTTTTAAAACACTCAATTGAAAACCGTTCTCGATTCCTAAACTTAATCTGTAATTAGAGAAAAACGGATGTTACCTGTAGAGATGTTCCGCATCTAACTTAAAGTCTATCGAGACTGTTGCGATGTCGTGTGACTGTCGTATGAAAAGCTCTCTGGAATGCCAGAGCATTGTTAGCGGTTTGTTGCTATATTTTCATGTTGGCTTGTTTGCTAACTGTTTTTAGCCTGAATTCCAGGCATCTCCTTGAGAACAGGCTAAACTGTGTTAGTATTGGCGTGAATTTTCGATACGTATGGTTATACCACTGATAAACTCTTTATATATATATATATACAATATGACAAATAAGAAAATCTTGAAAGAATACAAGTATCTTACAATCCCAATTTCTTCGTTAATAAGATAGTTTTGTTTCAAACGTAAATGTACAAATGGTGATATAATATGTGAAATTTCGAATGTGGTGGGCTCTTTAGCAAACGTTGCTCTAAAAATCTGAGCCAATTTCCTGACATTTCCTCTTCTGAACATCCGAGGTTCACCTCTGATGATATTTGTTCGTGAATGGAGACGTTGATCTTGGGTATTTGTTAGCTTGCATCTGAGAAGTCCTGAAAAGGAAAAACATAGGGACCGAATGAATAATAAACAATTATTGAATAAGGTTTTGATGATACAGTCGAAACTCCCGTAAACGGACACCCTCGGGAAGCAGAAAAAGTGTCCGCAACTGGAGCTGGCCGCTTACGGGTATGTGTAATGAGCTAGAGTTCAAACGGGGTTTTGTAAAGGCTGGCGTAAGTAGAACTGTACGCTTACGATAGTGTCCGCTCAGAGAGCTTCGACTGTACAGATTGTTTTGAACACTGTTACTTACATCATCGCTTCGTCTACGAATGGGTGAAATGATTCGTCTGCCTGTGTCACTGTGATCCGATGCCAGTGGTGAAGACATATCCTTTGGCTTCAGTCTAGCAAATTCACCACTACTGAACGATGTATGAAGTCTTTGCTCCGTGTTACGGGAATATCGACTTGTTAATGACTCCCCTAAAGAAGAAAAAATAGTGTAATCAATTTTACATAATTATGACTTCAAGGCTTCTACCAAACTATTCATGATCCACGTCTTAAAAAAGTTGGCCTAAATTTTTCAAGTTCGTCGTTCGCAATCCATCTTAATCTTTCCCAATCTGAACCATCCCTGTTCCTTTTTGGTTTATCGTTACTTCTTTGGCGATTTTCAACCTCAGTAAACTGATATTTTGAAGTTTTCTTCGATTTGAAGGTAATTTTGAAGAACGCAAAAAAACCCTTCATATTATCGTGAAATAAATCCTTTTATTTTAAAGTAATGATGGTATAAAGCACTTACTGGACGCTGATCCAGTTATATCTCTTTCTTTTCTATTTGTTTCTTGCAGTAACCTCTCTCTGTACAAAGAACACAACAAGAATTCAAATTAATGGAATGCTGATTATACTGTAGGAGGCGCGGTGGCCTAATGGTTTGCGCGTTGGACTCCGGATCGAGCGGTCTGGGTTCTAGCGCTGGCTTGAGTCATTGTGTTGTGTTCTTGGGCAAGACACTTAACTCTCACAGTGCCTCTCTCCACCCAGGTGTATAAATGGGTACCGGTGACAAAATGCTGGATGGGAGGTAACCTGCGATGGACTTAGCAATACTCCTAGTCGCTTAAAGGAGCAGTGTCACGGGATTTTGACCTTTTTTGGTCAAAACTGTGCTTCAGTACCTTTTTTATTTACAAAATAATTCTAGAACACCAAGAAAATTAAATCAACCAAATTCTTGAAAGAGGAACAAATTATGGTCTGTTCTAATGCATTTTGGAAACGAAAATGCGAGAAATTGAAAAACTGTTAGCCTAACATGTTTTCAAATTGCGATCCATTCCGACCCAGTTTCTATGGCCAGAGACACTTACTGACAGTTTTAGTACACTAAGATGGTAATTTATAACAAAATTTGACCATTATTTTTAGTTTTCTGAAAATACAAAAACGTTTTTTGTTTTTGAAATGACATCAAATCCCCGTGACACTGCCCCTTTAATGCTACAGAAACCGGGATTTTATTATTAAGCTCCAGCAGTTGTGGGCCACCAGGCTCGTGAAGACTTTACCCTTTTATTATACTGATTTAAAGAAAACCAGTTGGTTGCCGTCGTTTAACCTGTGCAGCTTACCTTTCATATTTCTCGTTCAATAGTTGTTTCTTGAGCTTGGACACTTCATCTTCAAGTCTGTCTGAAGCTTTACGTAATGTGTTAGCCTCTTGACGCTGGTACGTTCTAAAAGAGAAAAAATACATACATCTAACATGTAATACAATCCACGAAGCTCTGTCGTCGCTTTCGCCGCTTCGTGGCTAAAATTCGACCGAGAAAGACAAGAAAGAAAACCTCTTGGCCCAGGGTACCTTTGGGCCATAAATTAATAGCGCGATTAAAGTTTACACCCCATCGACCGACCGAGTGAAATTTATCCACCAAATGCTATAACTCGTTGATTCCTTTCGCATTCACGAGTTAAAAATGACAATTTGCGTGGATTTTCCACAGATGTAAATGATTGTTTTGTGGCTCAACATGGCAGCACAAAGGAAAGTTGACATAATTGTCCCTGATGTTTCTACTTACTTCTCTTGATCTGTTTTTACCAGTCTGTCTTTTAATCTATCCACTTCTTCAATAGTGGTCTCTAGAGACTTCTTTCCAACATATTCCTGTCAAAAAGATAGTTTACATTTAACTCATACTTATCACCTGTTTGTTTGTGTGAAAAAGTTCTATTAACCGAAGCACCATAACAGCAACTACTGGAAACACGACACTTGCGGGATCTTTTAAAGGGACACTGTCCTGATTTTAGCATGATTTTGGGAAGCTCAGAAACATATCTAGATCATAGGAAGTTGATCAATAATGGTTTGATTCTGTAGAATAGTACTCGTCAAATGACAGGAACCCATTAGGAAGTGAGGATGACTAACGACAACGAGGATGGAAATGGATTACAATATGGATTTTTGAAAAAACGTCAGGATGTCAGTTTTTCAAAGTTTCAAATTTGGCTCGGAAATCTTTGAAATTTTGCAAACATTTTGTTGCAGTATGGAATTTCTTGAAGAAATTTATTTTTATCATTTAGTTAGAGTTTATTAAGTTCTTATTTCATAGATTTAGGAACCATTTCATGCATTTATAACAGGTTTGAGCAAATACGCCGGGACAGTGTCCTTTTAAGGAAAACTCGAAGCCAAATTTAACTACAAGAGGTTTCCCCTTGAATCCGTGCATTTTTATGGGTTAGAGAGGTGTAGTACAGGTTGTAACATAGATATGTTCATATAAAAAAATACCTTTTCTCTTTGTTTTGCGAGCACTCCTTCTAAACTTCTTACAGCTTCCTTTTCTGAAAACACCTATGAAGAAAAGAAAACATAATTATTTTATAAATATATATTTTTTATTGAATTACTTTTCGTAATATATTTAGTATTACAAAACAAACACCATAATTATTTCATAAATATCAGTGGTTTCAGTTTTTAGGCTGATCGCGACAGTTGTTCCTTTACGCCGCGGCATGAAGACTCGCAGCTCTGTTACATAGTGGTTTATCTTATTAATGAGTGTTGTTAATGAAGAAAACATTAATGCTTCTAGGCCAAACCTTTTGTCGTAAAGTGTCAGTTTCGGTCTTGGCATCGTCAAGTAACTCACGCATCTGAAAAAATACAACGTTACAGGTATCAACGTGTTCTCTTGTTGTTGTTGTTTTTTTCTTCTATCCATGGACGCGGGTATTTCTATCCAATAAGCGCATATTTAAAATAAAATGTCAGTGCAGGTTAACCTTTAATAATACGTTTAGAGTGAAGTGGGACGTTAATGGTACACGACTGAGTTGTGAAACGCTTATGGTGACGTGAAGCGTTAACAATACGTGAAACTGTGAAATGTACGTGAAGTGTGAAGTGTTAATGGTAAGTGAAGCGTGAAGTGTGTACGTGAAGTGTGAATGGTACGTGAAGTGTGAAATGTCAGTTAACTTAAGTGTGAAGTGTTAACAATGCATAAAGAGTGAAGTGTCGATGGTACGTGAACTGTGAAATGTGAACTGGTGTATGAAGAGGGTCTAACCTGTTCGTGATCTAAAGATTTTGCCATCAGTTGTCTAGAGAGAGATTCTCGTGTTTGATCAAGTTTCATGCAAAGTTCCCTGACTGCAGTAAGATCTTGCATCATATTCTCCTACAAAACAAACACAACATTGAAATGGATAAGAGAGAGGATATTCAAAAACTAAAAAAAAAGACTTAAAGGACTACGTTACGCTATTTTTTGCTATTCTTCCCTGTATTAGTTTATACGAACTCTAAACTCAAATATGTGAATGAAATGTTAATTCAAACATGGAATCTCACTTACATAACAAACTACCACTTGTTTCATAAAATGGAAAAACGTTGGGCCATTGTTTTTCAAGATGAACTTTTCGCAATCCGTTTCAATCTTCAATCCACCCACACTTCATTACGGCTTCCTGTTATTTGTTTTATGTTTTTCTATAGTTTGAAACCATTATTCAGTGGTCAATCTATTTTAAGACTACAACCGAAGACAAAAGTAGTTGGAACGCTCGCTGTTGCAAATAGAAATTTATCTCCTATTTACGCTAAAACTTTGTTATTATAAAGTTAGTGTCTTTGACTATGACTAAAGATCCCCCCCCCCCCCCCCCCGTAACAAGGTTGCACCTCGTTTGGTGGTAATGTGGTTGCGACCCAACATTGAGACGGGGAGGGGGGGTGGGGAAGTTAATTCTGTTGATCGTGCCAACACTTCTGTCTTAGGTTGTAGGTTGTGTGTTACAGAATTGCCGAAAATAGCCGGTGACATAGCCCCTTTAAGACCTGGAAAACTAGTCAGAAGATTACAAACTTTAATCCAGTACGAGCCCCTGTAACCATGGTAACTTACCCTATCTTCATTGGCTAGTCTGAGCTGTTCCTCCATCTGGGCGAGTGATCTGGTCAGACTGGATACTTGGATCTCATATGCTTGATGCGATGCTCCATACTGATTGGATAATTAACCAGCATAAATTATTATGACATGCAATTATATTAGGCATACTGTGATTGGTCAATAAAACTTAAGATCGGAGTACGAGATTGAGTACGACTTTTCAAACCTAGTACGCAGGGTTTACATTAACACGTCTTACACCAATCTTGTTCCTAGAGCCTCCTTCTCTACTGGTCAGCAACAGGGAGGAGCGAGGGCTCTGGGAAAGTAAGTGTGACTGACTTGAAATTCGAACGTCGTACTCGTAGTCAATCTCGTACTCGTACTCCGACCTAAAAGGTCGCTATTTTTGCGATGTCACAGAATTACCGGTACTTACAAATCAAAGGAACAGTTAAAATTATAATACAGTCGAACCTCCACGAACGGCCACCTTTCTACAACGGCCAGGATTTTTCATCCCGACCGTGCGCTGACCAATCCCATACACCTTACTCTTATTTAAACCCACCTACAACGGCCATTTCTCTATACAACGACCAGTTAATTCAGCTCCAGGGTGGTCGTTGCAAAGAGGTTCAACTGTAGTTTGCTAAGGCAGAAAAAAATCCTCAAACTTGAAGACATTTTTATGGAATTATATAAATTACATTTCCAAAAATAATGAAAATAATTGATCACTGATATTTCTGATAAAAATGTATAAATTTTATTTAAAGTTGTTTAACGCAAATGCTACCTCTCTCCTAAAACTATTTACATGTATACAATGTTGTTTTAAATTCATTTTATAGAACAGTAAAAGGTTTGTTTAAAACATTATAAGGAAGTTTAAAAAGTAACAATTGTTCAAGTTAAAATAGACGTAAACGATATGAAAAATAATACTTACTTGAAAGTTAAGACCGATTTGATCAAAGTTGCATTAAAATTTATCATCTTAATGGTTGTTTCTAGAATGTATTAACTTTTAAATAGTTTAAGTGGAAAAATTGAAAAAACGTGCAGTGCTAACAGACAAGAGCAACAAGATATTAAGAGACTATATTGTAAACATTTACGTAAATTCACTTACAATAGTGTTTAGTCGATGTCATTCAGTACAAACAATCAAAATGAATAAGACATTTCATTACAGTGAGCTTATTAGAATATTTCCTGATTTCAAATTGACTTGTGTGATTTTTTTAACTAAATTGAAAACCTAATTATGTTATTTTATGTCATGGAACATTAGAATAGTTCGTTCGTATTACTTAATTCTATAACATTTTACATCAAAGCTTGCAAATCAAGAATTAAACAAACTAAGGGCCTCCACAGACTAGAGAGATAGTTGTCGATCATAAAAAGTTGTCGCTAACAAAAAAAGCCAGTGTGTGAATCTAGTTATCGATAACTAAGGCCCTTATTTATCGATAACTAGCTTCACACACTGGCTTTTTTGTTATCGACAACTTTTTATGATCGACAACTAAATAGTTGTCAACAACTATCTCTCTAGTCTGTGGAGGCCCTAAGTTATAAGTTTATAACTAGATGACAGATTTTAAAACTTCAAGTTGTTGAGAATTGGTATCTGAAATGCCTACGTTAAATAAAATAAAGTTAATTTTCTGAGGTTTATTTAAAATATCCTGCAGATGATATGTGTGGATGTATTACATCTCTTCTCATCTGTTGTCGTTTATTCATAAGTGAAACTCGAACCTGATGAAAGATTTACAAACAAAACAAAATCAAACAATCTAACCTCTGTTTCCAGTAATTACATTTAAACTTATACACATCCGCTTGATTTGAATTTTATCTCTAAAATATCGTAAGTATTTTTTAAAGTTAAGTGGGGACTACAACTTAAAACAGTTCCTTTTGGAAAAACATTTGAATTTAAAGCACAAATGAAGGTAAAGTAGTACATTTAATACAACGCAATTCGATTATTTATTCTTTTACCGTACCCAAATTCGGAATTAGCCAATCAGAAGCTCTGTCTAAACTCGCGCCACCTACTCAACCAATCAGATGCAAAACAAAAATCAATCGCGGCTTGGTCGCACGCGTTTTCCCGCGCTTTGCGCCGGTTACGTGTATTTGTGCTTTGAGTTCTCATTGGTTCATTGTGTTGTTTACGTTTGTTGTGATTGGTCATTGTAATTGCTTTGGTTTTGGATTCACGACATGCTCTATATACAAATAGGATTAAGTAATTAATTATGATTCACCTGTTGTATTTCACTTTCAAGCCGTCTAATTTTATCGCCCAGTTCCATCTCAGAGCGTTCTTTATGTACTAACTCCATGTGATAGCTGTTAACCTTCCCAGCAGACATCTTGGATTCACTCACGATTCTCTCTGTTTCACTCGTCAGCACCCGATACTGCTCCAATAACTCTTCTTTTCTTGCTCCTGGGATTGGAAGAAATGCCAATACAGTATTTTAAACTAGTCTTTATAGAGCTAAAGATTTATTAAAAATTTTTATAGATACGGGAGCTATTTAAACATGAATTTTAATTGGAGAGTGCTACATAAACTGGATATCATGTCTCTCAGTAAAACTGTTGGTGATAAAACCTTCACGGTCATCAATTGCTCCGCCCCCGTTATATTAAGGGATTTTTTGCGATATCCAAAATTTTTAAATCGAAGGAAACGTCAAAATAATAGTTTACTAGGTAAAGAAACACCAAAGAGGTAAAAATAAACTAAACAGGAACAAGGATGGTTAAGATTGGGGAAGATTAAGACGCATTACGAGCGACGAACTTGAACTAACATTTAGGCTATAAAAGTTTCCAAGATCAGTGCACTATCCATGACGTAGAATGGTTCGAGCCTGACTCGTTCCCAGTCGTCTCTCTTGTCTCCCATTAATAATATCTTAACGAGAGAAGCGCGGCCGAGGGGAGCGCAAGGGGTGATGGGAATGAGTTTCTCTTCCTCGCTTTCTTCCTTCCCAGCATCCCCCCGCGTCTTGCGACTCCCAACAAAGGAGACAAGAGAGACGACTGGGGACGAGTCAGGGTTCGAGCTACACACAATCTAACGCATAGCCACACACTTGACGGAACCTAAATGCATTTAACATGCTAAATACAACGAGTTTTAAACCATTTACTTACACGAGACAACTGTCAACTCTCGACATTACTGTGGTAGAAATTACGGTTGATAAAAGTGAACTAACCTTTTGTTGTAGAAGTTCCTCTACACGAGCCACCTGCCTGGCGTACTTCAGCTATTTGTACCTTCAGAACTTTCTTGTTCTTCCAGAGCTTCCTGCAGCTGTTGGTGAATTGACTGGAAAATGTGGAGATCATGTTACTACAGTGGAACCCCAATATAACGAGCATGCTACTACAGGCGAAGCTCTCTGAGCGGACATTCTCGTAAGCGGCCAGCTCCAGTTACGGACACTTTTTCTGCTTCCCGAGGGTGTCCGCTTACGGAGTTTCTCGAGACTGTATTTCCTAATTTCTTATTTGAAGTTTGTGTACAATGTTCTGTGAGTATGTCAGTAAGTAAATAATAAGTAAGAGAATGCTTACATAGCGTGGGAGGTGGGGGGGGGGGGGGGGGGGGGGGGGGGGGGGGGGGGGGGGGGGGGGGGGGGGGGGGGGGGGAGGGTTCGCTAACCTGGTGCTCCTCTGTCATGGTATTGAGATCTGTTTGCAGTCGTCTGTTTTCTTTCAAAGCCACCTCTCTCCCTCTCGTCATTTCAGCTAGTTCGTCGTCTCTGGAATCTAACTGTCGCCGTAGACTCTTTATTTCTCTGTCTTTTAGGCGCCTTGTTCTAACGTGTGACTGTCGGGGAGAAATACACAACTTTAATATTTCTTTTTCGTGGATTATTTTTTGGGGGCTCTGTCACACTAGGCAATTTTTCCTGCAAATGTCTCCCAATTTTGTTACAACACAAGTTACACGAAACATTGCCTACATCAGTCGCCTTAAATGGCTTGCGTTTATTTTAGAACGGATTTCAATTGAGTGTAGTAAAACCAAAACCAAAGAAATCGCCCTGACCAATCACAAAAGACGAAAACAACACAAGGAATCAATCAGAACTCGAAGCAAATACATGCAACCAGTGCCAAGCGCGCGGGAAAACGCGTGCGACTAAATCACGATTGGCTTTTAGTTTGGCAATGATTGGTTAAGAAAGTGGCGCGAGTTTTGCGAACCAATCAGAAACCGTAGTACAGCTCTAACTTTACAAAAGAAAAAAAAAACAATCGCACAATACCTTAACCGAGCCTCGACATCTTCCATGTTCATTTTAAGCTCGCTTTCTGCTTTTTCCTAAAAGTAAAGATAAACAAAAATGGTGAATTGAACGTAAGGTTAATCATAGTGATATGAGTAATGATGAATCATATGAATGTATCTTTGAAAATGACATATTCTCGGAATATCGAACGAAGCATTTCCGAATAAATCCGAACGTTTGTTTTGATCCGAAAGGCCGAACTCTTAGAAGCCGTTTTAACGTTTGTCCAAATACTTACTGTATATTTTAAGTGCATTTTGACATGATTTGGAAATAAAATGGCCCGCATTTATAAATCAAAAACGAATATATTATGCAAAAAATTTTTCAATAATTCTTAATAATTATTTTTTGTACCAAACTAGTCGCGCACTCGAGGTTAAAGTGTAAAAATCAAAGGCGAATCGAAATGGAACTGAAGAGAATCTTCCATGCCTGGATTAACATTGTTGAACTACGCGTTTTGTAGCGACTTGAATATTAAAATAAATCCTTCGTGTCACGGATTTAAATCATGTAAAGGAATGATGAACGAAGTTGCTAATACGTTAATCTTACCTCATCGCCCTCAAACAAATGTTTTAAGGTAATTTAACGAGTGGAGAGCAGCTAACCACGCCATTGTAGAAACCTTTAGCGAAACAACGAAAATTTCCAACAACGCGTGTCTTGTGCTCAAGCGACTTCGCTATGGTTTACTTTGCAAACGAAAGCCGCGTCCTTTTAAATAATTTTTCCAAAAAAAATTGTTGCCGGTCTCCAAATTAAAAATTAAACTTAGCGAGTACAGTTTTCTTTCGACCGTCTGGTTTCCTTGAAAGGTTATTATCTCGATATTCACATGCAAAAAATGAACACAACAACATGGAAGATTCTTGTTACTACGGAAGCACCTGTGAAACTTGTTCAATTAACAACACGGCGTTGTTTAATGAAAAGTCAATAAGATGAATCCTCATATCAAAAAACACTATTGTTGACTTCTTTGGCAAACAGTTTGTTTGCCGTTTCACAGCCAGGGAGCTGGAAAATATACATATTTTTTCATTGTTGTCGCCGAAAGACGCGCGCCATATATGTTATGGAAATACGGTACACGACAAAACGACAAAGTTTGGCGGCAGATTTGGCGTTTTTATCCGCCGCCAGATACTTTACCGCTAAATTGTAACCGCATCACTGAAGTACGGTAACTATACTTGATTCATTATCAAAATATACCTTTTTATAATTCATTCGAGTCAGTGTTTCTTATATTCAATGGACTGTTAAATGATTAACGATGCTCAAGTATCTGAGACAAACAAGCATGGCGAGATGGAAATTAAAATCCATTTCTAATAAGTGCACGGAAATTAATATTTCAAGAATTAATGTTGACAGTTTTGAAATACAACTATATGGCGCGAGTGCGAGGCTGAGCGTGGGAGGATGACGCGCGAGGGAAAAACAGAGCTGCGCCCCCTGTAACTCACGCCCTAAATCGTATCACGCGCCTGTTTTTCTCGAAATCACGCATCATGCAAAAACTCTGTTCACGTATCACATGATGATTTCAAATCACCATAACTCCACTTGTTTCACGTACCACGCGCGTGTTTTTCCCAAATCACGCGTCACGCATAAGAATGAGCGCGTGATACGTGAAGTAAAGTATGTGGAGTAGTTTGGCGTGACGCGTGTTTTGAGAAAAACGAGGGCGTTAAAAGTGACAAAAATGGATGAAAGTGTTCACGCGTGCACATAATAATGATTGGATTGAGGCACACCGACTGTTCCTATCACATATAATGATTAGTTTGAAGCATACCGAGTGTATTTTCTTTGCCTCTAGGTTCATTATTTCCTCGGTTTTCTCGTCCACTTGTTGCTGTAATTCATCTCGGTCACGGTCCAGTGATTTCAGTGTTGCTCGTATCTCGGCAGTCTCAAAGCTCTGTTCCGCATTCCTCTTTTCTATTTCCTCTACAACAGCGAACAAATAATCAGATATACATTGTTATACTCTCGCTTTTTCTAGGCTTTAACAGACGTCTCCCGTTCTTGCGCTCAATACTCTTACCTATTCTGGCGCTCTAACTGAGCACATTTCTCTTCAGAGGCCTGCAGTTCGCCCGCCCTCCTGTTCAGCCTCCTTTCCATGTCTTCCGCCGTGCGGTTAGCCTGGTCAGCGGTCAGATGTACTTTGTTAACCTCGGCTTCAAGTTCCAAGGCCGAGTCCTTTGCCATGGAGAGCTGGGCTGAAGTCTGTTTCAGCTCATCCTCAAGATTGGACACCATGTTTCTCAGTGACGTCACTCGGGTGTGTAGTTCGTTCCTGTCAGCCTCCACCTGGTGTCAAATAGCGCCTATTAGTCCATATAAGGTGACTTGTCGCTATTTTAGGTGACTTTGTTACATACAAACTGGCACCTCAAGATAATTGTTCAGTACAACCTTATTCTTACTCATTTTACTCATGATAATTGTTTTTTTAATTTTAGATTTTTTTTTTTTTTTTCATTTTAGGTTTTATTTAATTTCTAGTTGAGGGCCATGGGTACATTATCTGTTGATATTAGGTGTTACCCTCGATAAAAATGTTAATAATAATTATAATAATTTTTGCGCGTATCTAATTCCGCGAAAATGACAGAGCCATATATGTATTTTTCGAGAGTTAATTTGCGTGATTTCACGGAAACTTTGACAAATTTTTAATCACCATTTAAAAAATCCGTCATTTATGATCAACAATAAAGCGTTCAATTGAGAAAGCATCAGTACTTAGAACAAAACTTGAAAAGTACGTTATCGACATTGGTTATGTCTCTTCACACGAATGATGCTCAGTTCGGACGAAAAACGCTTACGAAAGCGAACGACAAACAATGTTAAACCGCTCTATTATTTCAAATGCAAATCGTTACCTTTTCCAACATGGCCTCTAGTCGCTCTATTTTATCTTCATATCGTCGTCGTTCCTGAAGACCGCTTTCCTTAGAAGACTGGATACGAAAATGTCAACAGATTGAGTCCGGTATATCAACAGTGAAATTTACCGTAAAATTCCGATCATAAGCCCCCCCCTCGGGAAAATAAGCCCCCCCCCGGGAAAATAAGCCCCCCCGGAAAATAAAATAACCCCCCCCCCCCCAAAAAAAAGAATAAGAATAAGAATAAGAATAATAACCTTACGATAATAAGACGCCCCCCCCCCCCCCCCCCTCCCCACCCCCCCCCGAATATAAGCCCACGGGCGTACATGTATGCAGTCGAACCTCCGCTAACGGACACTTCCCGTAGGCGGGACATCTCTCGTCTCTCGTAAGCGAACACTTAGTCATCTACCCAGCTTCATACAAACACTTTAAGCGGACACTTTTCTGGCCCCAAGGGTGTCCGTTTACGGGAGGTTCCACGTATTTAGATTTAGCTCCTAAGAGGCATTATCTTCTTTCCGATTATAAGCCCCCCTAGCTATTGTAGAACTTATTTTGTATTTTTTATGTCGTTATAGTATAGTACATTGTAGCTCATAGTTAGTACATTGTATGCTCATAGACTTAAACTTGATTGTGTTTCATAGGTTATTTTACCACGCAATATTCGTTTACGTACCTAAATCTTTTGCAGACGCAAAATCCCTTCCAAACATTTTTGAAACGCAAAATTCCTTCCGATAAAAATCCCCTCCCCCTCACTCTTCCCCCCCCCCCCCCCCCCCCCCCCCCCGTAATAAGCTCCCCGAAAATAAGCCCACCAAAAAAGCCTTTTACCGCCTTTAAATTTTCATACTTCTCATATTATATCACTCAATTCTCCAACCTTTAGTTTGTCCTCCAAGTTGTCAAGCTGGTTATTGGACCTTCGAATGTCCGCCAGGGCCGCGTCTCGTTCAGACTCCACTCTTACTAAAACCGCCGAGGCTGCACGCGAAGGTGAAGGGGACCGGGCTTGAGACACCTGGCGTCGTAGTCTTTGGATTTCGTCTGTGGCCTGGGTATAAGAACAGACGTATTCAAACTCTCTCCTCAGTCCCACTCGACGTATTCACTCCTACCCAGATCCTTCATTAAAAGTCATTGGGGTTTAATGATCACCATTAGAGTTAACCTTGTACCTTTTAGGGAATTTGAGACGGAAAAATTATGACAGACACATAGTTTTGTTTTAGAATTAGAACCTCTTAGGGGTTAAATGAATTCGAGCCACACCCACAAAACGAAATTCTGGAACCTTTAGGAATTCCTTTTAAAATTTCCACGATCACCCCGGTCACTTTTATATGGGAGTCTCCCCTCACCGCCACTGACCTGTTCGTAAAGCAGTTGAAACATTATCCCTGTCCTGCGTTAATGTCTTCACATTCTCCTGAATCTAAAGCAAACACGAACAATAGAGAGAGGTTTTCAATTGAGTGTCGTAAAACCAAACCAATTACAAAGGACAATCACAACACAACGAACCAATGAAAACGCGTAAGAAATACACGTAACAGGCCGGGAAAAGTAGTGGCGCGGAGTTTTCTTAAACCTGACCACAGAGCGACCCAGGATTACTTTCGACACTCAATGGAAAACACAACCTCGTTCCCAGGGTCTCTCTTCTTCCCGCCAAACGCGATTGAAAAGAGTCAATCGCGTTTGGCGGGAAGAAGAGAGACCCAGGGAACGAGGTTGTGGAAAACACTGTGAAGACAATCTCTTGAAACAACGTCACAATATTTCGGTAATTCCTTACCTCTGTTAGATGTTTTTCGAACTTTCCACAAGTGACTGCAGTTCGTCTCTTTCTCTTCTCAAACGATTTGCCTCACTGGGGCTGTCACGTGATACCTGAGAGGAACAAGCCAATCAACACGCGACTTTACTTTCAGATCGTCCAATCACAGTTAACCTGGCCGCGGCGCGCCACGCAAGGGCGGGAAAGTTAGAGAAAACGAGAATTATAGGTTCAAGTTTTAAACAAGACGTTCTGCTATAAAAGGGATGACACCTCCTGCATTTCACACCCTTCGGTGCAAAATGCAATTTGTACTCTTGCAAGTCATGGCACGTTGTTGAGTCAAGCGTCCTGTAAATTAAACATGCTTCAAAATCTCATAAAACTCAAGCTCCCATAAGTGGACACCCTCGAGAACGAGAAAAGAGTCCGCGGCAACTGGAGCTGGCCGCTTACGGGAATGTGTAAATACAGAGTCTGTATGAGTAGGAGACGAGTGCAAACCGGGAGTTTTGTCAGGCGGCAGATTACAAGTCGAGCTATCCGCTTGCGAGAGTATCCGCTCAGATAGTTTCTACTTACGGTCGCCTTGAAAACAGCCCCGTTTAAACTCTAGCTCATACAAACTCTATATTTTTACACATTCCCGTAAGCGGCCAGCTCCAGTTTGCGGACACTTTTTATGCTTCCCGAGGGCGTCCGCTTACGGGAGCTTCGATTGTAGTAAGTTCATTACCCTTTCTCTGGTTGGAGGCGACATTAACACACTCTTCTCCTTCATGTTTCTAAGCACTTCACATTCTCGTTTGTAAAAATCTCTTTCCTCCTGTAGTAACTGTGTCATGCTTTCCAGATGACCCGTCTGGAATCAAAACACATATTTAAAAGCACTGTAAGTTTCTAGACGGCGGGAACAAAATCGTGGGTATTACATTTTTCCCCTTCTTCTTGTTCAAAGTGATGTTCATATTCTTTCGTAGATGGCGCGGTGCCTATGTAATGGTTAGCGCGTTGGATCGAGCGGTTCGGTTCGAACGCTGGCCGGGGTCACTGCGTTGTGTTCTTGGGCAAGTTACCGTTAACACTCGCAGTGCCTCTCTCCACCCTAGGGCAACCTGACAAAATGCTGGGAGGTAACCTGTGATGGACTACTAAGCAACCCTCCCAGGGGGAGTGGCGATATTCCTAATCGGCTTCATGCTGCAGAATCCAGGACAAGCTTCGGCAGTTGAGGGCCACTTGGCTCGTGAAAACTCTATGCAGTCAACTCTCTCTAAGACCGGACACCCGTCTTAGAGAGGTGTCCGGCTTATAGAGAGAGTTTAGATGCAGTAAAATGACCGACAAACGGCGCGCAGGGACCGACCAGGTGTCCGTCTTACAGAGGTGTCCGTTAAGAGAGAGTTGACTCTACCTACCTTTCCTTTGCCTTTGCCGCCTTTTCGTTTCATTGATGGTGACCCTCCAGCTGTAAGTCGCTTCCTCATCATGTCCTGAAGGGCTTCGCATTCGTTCTTGTAATAATCTCGCTCCTTTTCCAGTGTTTTTATCAATGATTCTATCTTGGACGGAGACTAACAGGAGGAAAACGGTTTGTTTATTTCATGAGTTTATCGGAGTGTATTAAATATAACAGTCGGGGCCCGGGGAACAAGTACCAGTTGACGAAGAAATCCCGCCTCCGAGATGGGACTGAGCCCGCGGTGTTCATCCCGAAGTTGCTAAGCAACATGAAGTATTTGATGGCGCAATTGCTTTCGGAGTACTCGTGAGTGCTCGCGCTGGTTTCTGATTGGATAACATCATTCGGAAACTCTTCGAGTGCTTCCACGAAGATTTGCCAAAACCGGCACTTGTTCCCTCGACAGATAAAGACTTCTTGGTCCACAATACCTTATCTCGACTTTTCTTGGGCTTGACAGACTTGGCTAACTTCAGCCTCTCGAGATCCATGACAAGCTCCCGCTCTGCATCAAAACAAGACAAAATGGTGAACATCGAACCCATGACATGTTCGTGAAATATTTCAGCGGTTTTAATAAGGTTTATAAGTAGGCAGGCTGTGTTCAGTAATGTAGAGTATGAGTTGGAGGGGCACGCGTGACCCGCGCGAGGCGAACTCTCTCCTCGTGCGTCTCCTTTCTCGCGCGCGCGTGCCCCTCCAACTTGCGCCTCCTGTGTCAGCTACACAGGCTAAAACAGTTCATACCGTTCATAGTGAGCTGTGCGTTCCTTTCAGACAAGCGTTTCCTCTCCTTGTCTGATTTGTCCATTAACTCCGTGACATGTCTAACATCATGCTCCGCGTTATCCACAAACACAGCTATACGTTCATTTTCTTCCATCAGATGCTGACGCTCCTAGAGTCAAAGAAGAACAGAGTAGTGCACTTGTAGATCGGGGAGAGCAAATGCTCATATGTCAGCTGAATGTTACCGAGCTGAGTCCCCTCTCTATTAAGCCCCCCTCTCTATTGAGCCCCCCTTTGGAAGTCAGATTTTGTAATAAGCCCCCCCTAGCCCTCTCTATTAACCCCCTCCCCTACCCGTTAGAGGTCAGAAAAGTTAATGTGAATTTTCTCGAAAATGTATGATTTGAAATAAGCCCCCCCCCCCCCCTTCTATTAAGCCCCCCTCTCTAATACAACCCCCCTTTTGGGGTCTGAAATTAAATAAGTCCCCTGGGGGCTTAAATAGAGCTTTTACGGTATTTCCAGCTCTAAGTACTGGGGACAAAAATCAAGCCTAATTCAACTTACCTTTCTAAGCTCCTGAATCTCAGTTCTGTGAACACCTTCTTGGTGTTGAATGTTCTTTAGTATAGCCTAAAAAGAAATCCTTCATTATTAATGAGAGATTCCTGGAGGTACAGTGTACCAACATAAGTCAATGGAAAAGCACCTGTTCCCCTTCCCTGGCACCTAGACTCTAAATTGTCTAGCGTCATTAGACATAGGTCCGCAATGCGTGCGTACACGCTATATTAATTTAATTACATGTATTAGACAATTTTTGAGCTACTGCAGTTGAGCCCCGCTATCTCAAACTCGGTTATCTCAAGCAACCCGCCTATTCCGAACTCAAACCCATTCCCCTTGTTTTTCAGTCATTTACTAACGGCTATCTCGAAGATTCGAACTCCCTGCTATCTCAAACTGTTTTTTGTTTCGACCTTGAGGGTTGAACTGTATGACAGTACATGTATGTGTGATTCTAGAAGAAATGTATGGGGACCAGTAAGGAACATTTGTATGTTGAGCATTATTTTGCAGTTTGCCAAACCTTCGTCTCAGCCAGCTCTGATCGTACAACGATCACATCCCTCTCCTTGTCCTGCTCTACTTGTTTTGTCAGTCTGTTAATGTCTTTGAGTTCCAGAAGGAGTTCGGCATTCCTGGCTTCAAGCTCATTGGCTTGTTGAGTTGCGTCAACCTGCTGGTCTATTGTGTCCTTTAATTGTTTTTCTAAATCGTGATTGGCCTGTTGCAGATAATCAACCTGTGCAAACAATGAGAAATCACATGCTGAGTGGCCCATAGGCTAGCCTCCTACGCAGATGCTCTTTGGGCTCGTCGCGCAATCTTTCCTCCCCCACGAACGTGGGGGAGGAAAGATTGCGTGACGAGCCCAAAGAGCGTCTGTGGGGGAGGTAAGATTGCGTGACGAGCCCAAAGAGCGTCTGCGTAGGAGGCTACCCATAGGCTTGATTTCCACCGCTCTCTTGAATCCAGCCTTTGTTCCTCCCCGAGAAGAGATTTGCCTTTGGGGAGGAGTGTGGACTCATTTTCCCAAACAGCGGCTGGTAATCGAGCCTAAGTGTCAGTGACCCACACCGCCAGAGATTATCCCAGAGTCTGTAGCATGATCAAGTAACTATAGGAGTATTGTGATTCCACCATGGATGGGTTGCTTGTGATTACTGACGTCCAGCACTGGTTAACTTAAACCTCACTATTTTTGTCAGGTTGCCCCAACAATTTGCTAACTACTGTGACAATAGAGTACTAAAGTCATGATGTCACAAAAATTAAATTTGCGAAATTATGAAATTTGGTCAGCTATTCAGAGGAAGCATGCCAAAAAACATCCACTTGCCAACAATTAGCTCTCCATTGCAATTTGCGGCCGAGATATGGGCACAGCCACTTCAGGTTTTAATTTCTCCATACCCTTCTAATTTTGCGTATGTTCCTTCAGTTTAGAACAGGCACAAAATTAGAGAGGTTTGTATGCGACAGTACCAAACTTTGAACCTCTATATCTCGGCCGCAAATTGCAATGGAGAGCTAATTTTTGGCAAGTGGACGTTTTTTGGCATGCTTCCTCTGAATAGCTGATCAAATTTCATAATTTCGCAAATTTGAAAATTTGTGACGTCACACTTTACCACTCTATAAATAGAGTGTCTTAATTAAGTGCCCAAGTCAGAACACAACACAATGACTCCGGCTAGCAGTAAATTAACCCAGATTTCTTGTTCTGCTAAATAAATTAAGGCCACTGCGCCTACAAATCTTTGATTATAGTAGAACAACCAGTAGTAAAATACCCCATCGACAAATGCCTATTCATCAGGATACCTCTTAGAACATTTGTCAGATTGCGCCAGGTCAACATTAATGTAGGTAGTAGTTAACCCGTGCAATGCCAATCTCGATCCAGGCTCTCTCTCTTTTTCCTTTTCCTGGGATAGAGGTTGATGCAACACATGGAGAGATGAGAGAGTAATACTGGTGACAATAATATTAATGGTGGCGGCAAAGGCTGCTGGGAGAGCAAAGCTGTGCATGTTACATACCTGAACATTAAGGTGTGCAACAACCCTTTCACTGCTGTCTTTCTTGCCCTCTCTAAGGACTGCATCAACAGGACGACCACCATCCAACTGCCGGTTCAACCTCTCAATTTCTTTGTCACGAGACTCCACCTAAAATATTTATTTTTTATTAACAATAATTGAAACAAAAATTAAGTCATTAAAGTGTAAAATTATTATTCAATTATAAATAAATAAATGGTGTTCCAGATAAGATAGGGGTCTCAGGTCAAAAACCCAACAAGGTTGGTTGCCTGACCTGACAAATTAATAGATCTGGAACGTACCCTGCTCTAGGCCAAGTAGCAAGGTGGTCTTCTCCATCCAAAAAAATGTCAAAATTTTAAACTCTCTATTAACACCATTTTCAGCATTTTGGAATTATTATAATTTTCTAATATATTTTGTTCCTCTGAGTAAAATTTATCATTTTTCATGAACAGTCATTAATTTTGTTCTTGAAACCATTTTTTTTGGGCCATATTTATTTAAAGCTAATTGCAGAAGTAAAATTAATATTGTACCATATACACTAATTAAGCTATATGTAAAAATGCTTAATAATTATTATCTTTAATATTTATCATGGACAAAGCAGGGTTTTCAAGCAGTTACAGTAGCTAGCAAATTTTTCTCGCTAACATCTTGTGAGTTTGGTCAGCTTCCTTGCATGAATTTGCTGACTTTCTTCAAAATTGAAATGATATAATTATTGGAGTAAGATTCTCCAGAAATTATAATATGTTTGTCACCTAGCCAGGACATATATCACACAGAGGCCTATGCAAATATTTTCTCCAAGCATCCAATCTGCAATAAGCAGATATAACGCATGATTCCTTTAATTATTAATTTTGATCCAGCTAAAAAATTAATTTTGGAAAAAAAAATGCAGGTGACCAGTCCCAATTTTAACTTTCTTAATTTATCAGTGAAAAAAATATATATTTGATTAGGAGACTGATATGTCAAAATTAATGAAAAGTTGGCCTAATATGTTTAGGATGACTGAGGTTATTGGCAGTGGCGTGCAAAAACAAATCTAGAAACCGAAATTATAATGATTACACACACCATGCATGTGAAAAGGTGTAAATCTTGCGAGATATATTGGCCATTCAATTATCAACTTGCATTTAAATTGTCAACAATAGGGTTGCTAAAAAAAATATAAATGAAAAACAATAGGCTTACCAACAAATTCAAAAAACTACTAGTTAAGAACACGAAATGTGGATAAAGGCAAAATAAATGCTGTGAAAATCGTGCAATATTGAGCTTATTTTACATCTAGCTACCAAATTGTTATTTTCAATATTGCAGTCAATGGTTTCCGGAAGTTACCTGTTTTCGCAGACTTTTGCTTCGTCGTTCAGTGCTCGACTTTTCATCCTGAAGTTGCGACAATTGAGCTTGTAATTCTTCTATTCTTTCATCAGCCACACTTAACAAGTCAGCTACATAAGGATCTTGCAAGTCATTTGTCTTGCCAGTAACATCTCGAGCAGGAGAAACTGTACTTTCGATGTCCATTCGTTGGCGACGAAGCGGTATTTGCTTCCTTCGACCTCCAGGAGTTTCCACAACTGCATGTAAATTTTTCTCCTGTAAGTCCTGTATTCTGTCGGTTTTTGCTTTGGTTTCCTTCTCCAAGGCTTTAACTTTATGTACATATTGCGTATTTAGAAATTTCAGGTCCGCATTTTCGTGCTCTAACTTTCGAACGCTTGTTTTGAGATCCCGAATAATTTGGTCAGTTTCTTCTCGTAATTTTATAAGCTGTAGATGAAGTTCGTTGTTTTCTTTCACCAGTTTTGCATTATCGCTTCTGTACGGCTCCACATTATCCTCGTATACTGTCCTTTCTTTATCCTGCTTGCCTACTTGAAGTTTCAGATTTTTAAGCTTTCTGTCGTATGAACAAGATCGCTAAACAGCTTCTCCACAAGAGGTACAGATTCGATTCCCAGAGGTTGTCTGTATCCAAGCTGATCTAAACGCTTTCTGAGCGTGGTGAACTTTCGTTCCGTCATTTCTGGGAACTCCAATGACTACTCTATTCAGCTCTTTTGAAATTTCGATCGAAATCATGTAAATTGTAGTAAAAAAATCATCTTCAGAGGAAAACCGTTACTACTAATTGCCAGTTCGCGGGTTCAAAGACAGCGTCCTGACAACCGCACAAGAACGCATGCGTGACTTTCAAATTTGCCTCTGTTTATATTACGATCTAAAGAGAATTCACTTTTCAATCGAAGATTTTTTCCGGAAAGTCTATTTTTGGAGAGAAAATTTACAAAATAGTTCCAAACTGATTCTATAAAATTTTAAAAGAAGTTGATAATCATTACAAAAAAAGGTGACATGAAATAAGGTTTTATTTATTTATCAAAATTGAATGAAAGTTAGAAAATTTAAAAACTGTTGTGTGTTTATTCAGTAATTTACATGATATGTATGGTTATGAATTTTAAGCCAGAAAAAATTTGAATAAAAAAAGTCACTTGTTCAATTCCGTGGAGTTGAACCTGGAGTTGAACAGTTGCATTGTGTTTTATTTTTTTTATGTCTTTTTGATTAAGCATTTTATTTTTCTGTAGTTTTTGAAATCTTGCCACAATAATTATAACGTACGTATTTTTGCATCAGAGCCAAATTTTGGGTATTAAAATTGTGTTGTATTCATTTGTGACTGCATTAGTCAGGGAGCATCTGTAATCCCGTGGGATTTTCTTGAAGATAACAAGCCACCTATCTAAAAGTGTCAAGGGGACCCTTAGGAACACAGAAAATGTTGTCGGCAATTTTGCGACTTGCACCGGCAGCTGCTACGGTGGTTTTAAAATAGGTCTCGTATGGCTCAGCATGGAAACGAGGCTGAGACTTAAATTGCTCATAACTATCGCTAATTGCAACCAAATGTCACCAAACTTGCTCAGATTTATTATTGGATGGTATCTAACATGCCAATAGTCCATAAAGATAATTAAGGAGGTCACGTGACCATTTTGACATGGAAGCGAGTCTCTAACATTAGATGGCCTATAATTATCGCTTATTCGAACCAATTGTCACCAAACTTGCTCAGATTGGTTATGGGATGGCATCTGACATGTTAATAAACATTAAAGTAATACATATAGTCACGTGACCTTTTTGACATGGAAGCGAGGCTCGAACAGAAAAATGTTTATATCCGGCATAATTATATGTACATTCTTTCAAACATTGCTATCACTTGTTCCCCAACGGCACCAGTACTTTGAATATTGACATGGTCATTTATATCATCATTCATGGCATGGAAACAAGGCTGTTAAATAAATACCTAAGGCTTTCTGCAAATACTAATTTCAGAAATTTCTATATTTGTCCTTTTTAACTTTTTAACTTAAACGGTATAAAAAGATGTCCTAAGCTTTGATTTTTACGAGTCATCTTCATCGTCATCATCAACATCCACTTCCTCCTCCTCGTCACTGGACTTGCTGCCCATGGATGTGTTTGATAAAGAGAAGGAGAAGAGTCCGTTGTTTAAAGTCGTGCGACAGTACATGAGAATGGTAATGGAAATTATGACATTCATTCGAGCCGTTCGAACTGGCGACTGGGCACTTCACCTAGAAGCTCTCGAGGTATTTACCAAGTACTTCTTCGCACATGACATGCTGAACTATGCTCGGATGATCCCTGTCTATTTGGCTGAGATGCATATGCTGGAAGAGTCCGATCCAGAGATCTATGAGGAATTTCAGCGAGGAAACTGGGTTGTTAATAAAACCCATGTGTATCATTCTGTTCACTCGGCGCAGATAATGCACTTGAGCATGTAAATCGCTCGATGAAGGTCTCAGGAGGGCTGATCGGCATTACGCTAAACCGAAATGCTCGCTCGAAGTACTTCCTGATCGCACCAGAGCTGGCACGACTGGCAGAGAAGGCAAAAGAGATGTCTGGTATGTCAGCTTGTAAGACGGAGAAGCACCACCATAGCCTAAGCACTGCTGTACGGGCGCGTCAAGAGAAGCACATCGAGTAGCTGGCTACAAGCTTCAGGAACTTCACAAATCCTTTCCTTGATGAGAGCAGTGACCTCTTTAACATCGCGACAAAGGTTGTAATGCCCGACAAGGTGAAAGAAGACCTCTGTCAACAAAGCGCTGTAGGGACCCAGCTGCTGAGCCGCTTCGTAGAAGAAAGGGTTACGACAGGCACATATAGCATCTGGTATCCTATGAAGAAGCGAAAGCTCAACACGTGGAAGAGTGCTACGAAGGTAATCAGAGTGAAAGCCAACGATAAAGTCATCGAGCTAAAGGAAGATCGCTCCTTGTTCGCACGCATGTCCTTGGTAGCAAAATCTCGCCTGGAAATCGACATCAAGGAAGCTGTTGGTGAATTCGAGTTTAACGTGGTACCAAAGTCGATGTTTGCCCCAGATGGCTCTATGCTTCACTGTTCCTGCAAGAGCGCCTTAATGGCTATTCTAGAGAAGTTAGATGGCACACGTACGGGTTCTAACACGGAAGAGCATGAGATCCCTCCTCCAGAAAGAACGGCTACTCGGATGAAAGTATCTCTTGTCGGCGGAATGGCAGAGGTACAAGCGCTAGACAAACCGTCTTGGGTCAAGAATTGTTTGCAACTGGCGGAACACTTCTCAACACGCATCTTTGCTAAGTACGATGAAAGTGACGAAGTGCGACTGATATTTGACAGGTAAGTTTTATCATCATTCATTATCTATCACTCTAATGGCGACGGTACATTAGAAAGAAATGCGTTTTAAGTAAATGAGGAGAGATAACGATATGTATTGTAAATTTTAGATACGATGTGCCACTATCGTTGAAGGCGGCGACAAAAGTGTCAAGACAGGGCAAACAAGCGCCAATCTACTACAAGATCACTGATGCAACCCTCATCGCAAAAACTCCCATGAAGAGACTTCTATCCCATGTAAAGACAAAGTCAGAAACTGACTCAGTATCTAGCCAGGAAGGTCTTGGAGAAGGGACAAGAGAGCGGAAAGAATGTGGTAGTGGCATGGGGCACTCGCTGTCAGGCCACTCACAGAGATATGGCCCATCTCGAGAGCAGTCACGAAGAGGCAGACACCAAGCTGTTGTTGCACGCTGTCGACGCGACTTCCTCCGGAGCCACCTGTATTGAGATGGTCTCACCCGACACTGACGTCTTTGTGTTGTCCCTTCGACGATCGATACTCGCAGCTATGTGAGGACACATTATTTGTCACCGGCAAAGGAGAGCGTTATCGAAAGATCAAGCTTGGCCCAATCGTGCGTGCCCTTGGGCCTGCTAAAACTGCAGCGCTTCCTGGATTCCATGCATGGAGTGGAGCAGATATCACCGGGAGCTTTGCAGGTAAACTAATGATTTCGGTTATCTGGATAAGTAGAATCTTTAGAAGGGCAAACGTTCTCATTGTTATGATGTTTCAGGTATAGCAAAGATGTTATGCTGGAAAACTTTCATTAACGCTGATCAAGACAGCATCACTGCACTCGCAGACCTGGGAACCACTGTTCAGCCGAATGGAAGTACCTATGCTGGGATCGAAAAGCTAGTTTGCAAGCTGTACCAGCCAAATACCCACATCACCAAGGTAAAGGAACTGAGATGGCTCCTGTTTCGCAAGAAGCAAGCTGAATCAGAGAGACTGCCGCCCACCCTAGCAGCACTGAAGGAAGCTATCAAGAGAGCACATCACCAGTGTATGGTTATGGAACAACGACATCGTGCCAAATCCAGAACTGCCTTCGCCATCGAATTACGGATGGAAATTGGAAAACAGGTACATATCAATGTAATATATGTTTATCTGAAATTATCCACCCCATGGCCAAGAATAATTCGCAAAAACTTAATGTATACGGCATGTATATGCTTTCATTGACAGATGAATGGTTTCCGATAATGACACCATTACAGCCAGCGCCAGATGCCGTGCTCCATCTAGTCAAGTGTGGTTGTTCAAGGAAGAGGTGCTCAACGAACCGATGCCAATGTCGCAAGGCCGGACTCCCATGCACTGATCTCTGTAGTTGTATGGACAATGAAGAAGACAAGCCCTGCAATAATGCAATTGAGGAGGAAGAGGAGATGGGCAGCGAGTCCAGTGACGAGGAGGGGAAGTGGATGTTGATGATGACGATGAAGATGACTCGTAAAAATCAAAGCTTAGGACATCTTTTTATACCGTTTAAGTTAAAAAGGACAAATATAGAAATTTCTGAAATTAGTATTTGCAGAAAGCCTTAGGTATTTATTTAACAGCCTTGTTTCCATGCCATGAATGATGATATAAATGACCATGTCAATATTCAAAGTACTGGTGCCGTTGGGGAACAAGTGATAGCAATGTTTGAAAGAATGTACATATAATTATGCCGGATATAAACATTTTTCTGTTCGAGCCTCGCTTCCATGTCAAAAAGGTCACGTGACTATATGTATTACTTTAATGTTTATTAACATGTCAGATACCATCCCATATCCAATCTGAGCAAGTTTGGTGACAATTGGTTTAAATAAGCGATAATTATAGGCCATCTAATGTTAGAGACTCGCTTCCATGTCAAAATGGTCACGTGACCTCCTTAATTATCTTTATGACTATTGGCATGTTAGATACCATCCAATAATAAATCTGAGCAAGTTTGGTGACATTTGGTTGCAATTAGCGATAGTTATGAGCAATTTAAGTCTCAGCCTCGTTTCCATGCTGAGCCATACGGGGCCTATTTTAAAACCACCGTAGCAGCTGCCGGTGCAAGTCGCAAAATTGCCGACAACATTTTCTGTGTTCCTAAGGGTCCCCTTGACACTTTTAGATAGGTGGCTTGTTATCTTCAAGAAAATCCCACGGGACTTTAAATCGCGACATATGCTCCCTGACTACATGCATGGGCTAGGGTAATCTCGTCCCGCGAGCCCGCGATCCTTTAGTTTCAAGCATCACGGACTTGGTGCTGACCAAAAGAATCGCGGGCTCTGGGGACGAGATTGGGGCTAGGGTTATAGGTACACACTGGGATAAATCTCTCAAAAAAATTGGACATTGTCCCTACAAGCAGGCAGATATTCATATTGGCGCAAACAATTTTTAAAAATACAAATTATTTTTCTATCACGAAAAATTAAAATTAAAGACCCAAAAGGTCACCCAAAAGTACAAGAACTTTTTTCAAGACGTGCATTTCAACCAGCAGTCTTACGTACTGAGCACGCGCACTTCCGTAGCCACGTCACACGGCCCGATGTCATTTGTTGTGATCACAACAAAAATGGGGTTTGGCTGAGTTGGTGAAAATGTACTTTTAAATTTAAACTGTTTTGTTCTGTGAAAACGGCAGTGGGTTCCTTGGAATCCCGAGCCATCGGCCAAGTCACGACTCAGTATTATGCAGCTTTGATCGCATGGGACAACTGCAGTCTATAGTTCATCGCAGAAGCAGTCGAAGGGAAGGTGGTATTCAACTGGAGTCCTTTCCAGACCTAAGTCACTTTCCACCTGAAGTCGCTGTCTCTGTTCTGTCGCACTTAAACGCCACAGATCTATGTCTTGCTGCCTGCGTTTGGAAGCAGCTAGCTGACAATGAACTGCTGTGGCTAAGGTATGTTGAAGAGCTTCCTTTTCTTTCCAGTAAAAGCATTTGTTGTTTTTTTTCTCATCCATGTTGAAAGGCGCGATGTTCGAGCACGTTTCAGACATTTTAATTGAAACATATTAGTGTTAAACGCTGTTGTAATTAATTTAACTGAAGTCTGTTTGTTTAAGCAGTAGGCACTACAATTTTTAGATATCGATACATTTTGAATTTTTATTTTTTTCTGTTCTAATTGACATTGGTTAACCAACATTTTGTTTACCACTACATGTGTATGGGTGTCCTAAGAGACAGATAAACATTACTAATTCTACAAAATCGTAATTTAACATTTGTATATTTTACAATGGACTAACATACTAGCTCCCTTGTTCTTAAGACTTCCCTAAGATTAAATTGTTATTTCAAGTTGTTATTAGACATTATATGAACCTCACTTTATCTACCCTTGTTGGGACTCAAAAACTAATGAACACACTAATATTGGAAAATATTGAATAAATTACTAAACCAGACTTTTTCTTTTCTGTTGTTACTTCAATTTTCTACAGAAGTTTGAAATGTCAGCACTTTAAAGCTTGTATATTTCTAACTACTCTGGGCCCAGAGGTTTTCTTTCTCAATCAAATTTGAGCCGCTTCCAAAAGCGAGTCGCAGAGCAATGGAAGAGAAAACCAGCATCGCTTTGATCACGATATTTTTCAAATCATGAAACTAAGCTTTTTTATTTTATTTTTAATTCTGTAATCAGCCTTTCAAAAGCCACTTGGGGCTACACTTCAGCTTATAAAAGGAGACACCAGGTAAACATTGTCTTGCATCTTACATGTTACATGTCTTGCATCTTACATGTTACATATTATTTAAGTACAGTTGAACTTCGCTATCTCGAACTCTGTTATCTCGAACACCCCTCTATCTCGAACTGTTTTTCATTCCCCTTGAGCGTTCGAGATAGTGAAGTTCAACTGTACATGTATGTTATGGTGATAAAAATAATACTGTTGAGTACTGACAAATGCATCCTATGTTACGGATAAATGCCACAAAATCAAATCAGCTTTCGACTAGACCGACCTGCAGCTTCCCAAAATACATTATTTTGTACCTGAGAAGATCCAAATGTGGTCAGTACCATTATAAACAGAAAAAAAAAGAAGCAGTTTTGGCCAAAACTTCCTCATATGTAGACTTTAAGAAAAATCGTCAGATACACTGTAACTAGATTGCTTGCAGTCTGCCTTTTCTCTTAAGCACAGGCGAGCGTTTAACAACAACAACAACTTTATTCGTTTTTTTAATATAAAATTTACAAAGTGCTTGCCCCCGCTACTATAGTTACAAAACTAATCAAGGTTTTTATCCCTGTGAGTGTGAGCACAAAAATGGCGGTATGAACGACCGCACCCTCATCTTGTCCCAGTCCCTTCTCTTCCCATACCCACCCGGTGATCCTTTGGTGATTTTTAGAGAGAAACCTGTAACATAAAATTGGTCCAATTATTGTTCCATATCATGGTCCATATCATGAAAATGTGCATTGTTTCAACCTCGATATCTACATGTAGTACTTGGACTGGTAAGCTTGTAGTCAGCTCGTAGTAAAATCCCTGAATGAGGTTTAAATGTGTATCTTTTTGTATGTATCCATTCATCTTGACCAGGGAAAGAGGTCTTTCAAGGAGCTTTATATGTTGTTAGACGAGGGGACATGTCTCTTCAATTTTGACCCACATCAGGTCAGTATATTGTTTTGTTTTAAGATTATTTACTTGGTAACACTGTCAACAACCGTCAACAGCCTGTATTGTGACAGTTCTTTGTTGTTTGTGAATCTCACATACCATAAAATTTTGCTCATATTTTGGTTCAAAATTATATTTAAATATTTGGACTATAACTTAGTTTCTCTATACATGTAAGTCTGCTGTTGAAAAATACTGTGCATTAATACTTTTTCATGGTACTCTCTTATTGTAAAGGATAGTGTTCAGTTTTAAAGGTTGTACAAAATATGTTGGCATGTACATGTAAATTACATAATTTATTTATACCTGAAGTGTATACCTTATTTTATTCCTTCTAATAAGACCATCATTACGCATGTAGTGTCAAACTGAATATTCCGTTTGTTTATTTCAGGGAATGATTTATTTAGTGAGACACAATGTGTTGGAGGACTCCATTGTAGAAATAGCAAAATTTATTAACTGCACTGGAGCACTTTACGGAAAGTCGGTCAGAGAGTATCTCAATACAAGGTTAGAATATTATAATACAAACGAACAACACTTGTAAATAATAACTTTGTCAGTTCCACACTAATGTTAGGGCCGGTCACACTGGGCTGTAAAAATTTGGCCAGCCCAACCAAATACCACTCACTGAGGACAATTTTTGCTTTACCAAATTTTTGTTTGGTAATGACAGTCGCACTGAAAACATGAGACAATTTTTTTAACCCAGGAAATGTCAATCACAATGTTTAATGGATAGCGCGTACACTAAGCAAACAAAAAGGTGTGATTTTATTACCTGACAAAACATCGGGAGCTCCGACATGATTTTTTTTTTTTAAAGTAAATAACAATTTTGTTTTAGTTGTTGCATTCAAACCAGTTCTGTAATCTAATCTGACTCATTTGTCTTACATTGTTCCTTGCTTTGCAGAAGAGATGTTCTACAAGAAATTGTTAATATGCAAAACTATGAAGGAGTTCTTCTGTCTGTGGCTTTAAGGTAATATTATTGTTCCTTACCCAAGGCAAGTGTATGAAAATAAAGAAAAGAAAAAATTTCTAAATTTTATTTTGTAAAATAATTCCAAACAAACATCGCTACATGACAGTACTGCTTGATAACTTTCATATGAATGGTCACACATCATTGTTTCAGTCATACAGCCTCTGATGGCTTTAATTATGTTTGTGTTTGTCGGTTTTCCATACTTCATTTGAGGTCAAGACATGCTTTCTTTTCTTTTCAGGCAGTTCTTTGAACGAGTGTATCCCCCAGATCAACGAGGGGAATTCTTAGACACCATTTTGAATAAGTTTTCAATTCAGTTTTGTGCGACAAATCCTAATACAACCTTTACACCAGGTACGTCTGTGGTCATATTTTTCAAATGTGGGGGAAATAAGGTACTATCTATATCTACATTGTATCTGTCTGTTTGTCTGTTCTGTCCATCCGTCTGTCTGACTGTCAGTCTGTCTGCCTGCTTGCCTGTCTGTCTGCCCATCTGTCAGACTGCCTGGCAGTTTGACTGCTTGTCAACATGTCTGTCTATCAGGCTTGCTGGTAGACTACGAGCAGTCCCTAATTTTTCTCAGGGATAGTCGAGTGGGAGAGCACACAAGCGTGCACAAAAATCACCTTGAGGAGACGTGATGCGCGGTGGCTAGAACACGCATCACGTCTCCTCAAGGTGATTTTTGCATGCACTTGCATTCTCTCCCACTCGACTATGCGTGAGAAAAATGAGGGACTACTCGTAGTCTTGTTTGCTGGCTGGCTGGTTGCTTTTCAACCTGTCTGCCTTCCGTTCTGTCCATCTCTGTTCCTACCTGTCTGTCGGCTTTCATGGAAACCAATTTTAGCTATTTATAAACCCTATTTAAAAAATTAAAAAATTAAAAAAAAATTGTAAATTGATGGAATTCCGAGGATAAAAATTAATAAAGTTTCAGTTCTGTCTGTCTGTCAACCTGTCTTGACTGCCTTCTTTCTTTCCTTTTTTCTTGACACAGGAATAATGATATTTTCTTTTCGTCTTTTCCTCCCTAGAGAGTGTGTTTATTCTGTGCCACTCACTGATTCTGCTCAGCGTGGATCTCAGCAGTCCGCACGTCAAAAACAAAATGTCAAAGAGAGAGTTTATCAAGAACCTGCGTGGGCTTGTGCAAGGACCTGGGACCGAGTACCTTGGGGATCTGTACGATAATGTGTACTTAGAAGGACACATTGCTTTAAAGCCTGAAAAATGCACACACAAAACGACCTTTCCTTTTGAGAGGCCTTATGGGAAGATATTTTTACACATGTAATGATTTAAAGCAGGAATCATGGTTAAAGGACATGTTTTATGCATTTTTAGGCGATCTTGCAGCAAGGAAATTTGTCTTTAATTAGAGAAAAGACATTGACCAAAGATGATATAGGGGTTTCATTAGAAGCCAGCTACCGGTGGTCTACCGCCGCCTACGTTGCCTCTTGCCGCCGCTTACTAATCCAGCGTTCTGGCCTTCTGAGAGTTTACTTATAACATTTATGAAAGAAAAAACAACGACTGTAACAGTGTAAGTCTTTAAACTTCATATAGAATAATCACAAGATCGTTTGAAATACCTGAGATCTACTGTGATCGATAAAAATTGTCATATATATAGCACTAGATTTGACTCCCAGGATGCTGGAAATTGCATTTCCGAGCTTCTACATTTACAAAATTTTCTGGGGGGGCATGCCCCCATATCCCCTAGTATAAAGGGGCCTTACGGCCCCTTTAATGGTCACAGCCGCCTATTCCACCAGTCCATGGTAAGCCGCTTACTTCAAAAATTAATGAAACCCCTGTGATAGGCTGGAAAATTTAAAATGTTAAGGATCTCTGTTTATTTATAACTGCAGAATTCAGGGTGTGATGCCAGTTTTCAACAGATTTCTCCCTGTTTTGAAGAGTTTTCTAAAAGAACATGCAACTTGATTTCACACAGACCAAAATCAAGTCTGGCCAACTCACTTTTTAAATGTATAAAAATTATTGTGCCACGAACTTACATGTTCCAGTTGTTAGGAATTTAAGTAGCTTCTGTACACAAAATTTATTTAGTGCAGTAATTAATGCATAATTTATTCTCAAAGATACCTGATAAACTGGTATTGTAGTCCATGTACACTTGCTAATGAGTCTTGGTGACAAGAACGGTGAATAATTATTTGTCTGAGCCCGCGATTTTCGTCAAAAAAGTTGCTAAGCAACCATGACGTATTCTTATCACGTGACAACTTTCGTAGAACACGTGAGTGCGCGTGCTATTTTTTGATTGGATAATAAAAGTCGGAAATTCTTCGTGTACTTTAACGAAGATTAGCCGAAAACGGCCCCACAGAATAGAAAGCAGCTTTGTACAAGTTCAAAAAGTACCTGAAAGGTCTAAAGAACGCGCAACAGTCTATGTGCGTGTGTGTGTGCATATTTAAAGACTTGTATGAATTTTAGCAATACAGTCGAAGCTCTCTGAGTGGACACTCTCGTAAGCGGACAGTTCTACTTACGGCCGCCTTGACAGAACCCCGTTTGAACTCTAGCTCATACAAACTCTGTATTTACACATTCCCATAAGCGGCCAGCTCCAGTTGCGGACACTTTTTCTGATTCCCGAGGGTGTCCGCTTACGGTAGCTTCGACTGTAATTGTAAATTTGTTCTCAAGTTGTGAAACAATTTGTGTGCCTGAAGATGTCAAGATTTGGGCCAGGTCTTGTTTTATCGGGCACGTAGGAGACAGTATAGTGCCATTAGGTCTTAGTCCTTTGTAATGTTGGCCGGTTACTGAAACAGTAGCCGTGTTTGACCGTAATAGCCGAGTTCTGGGCTGTAAATGTAAATTTTTTTATGTGTAATAATATGGAATAGTATCTGCCCAACTCACTCTCACCCTATTCTCTCTCTCTCATTGTAAATATTACTGCCACAATGTTGTTGATTTTTTTTTAATATCATGTATGCTACAATGTTTTACATTAAAAGTTCAAAAAAACTCGATGCAACAAGACCGTTTTGTTTACTGCCGACAGGAGCAACAGCTGTGCATTAACGTTAACCAGTTGAAATTGTGGGTCGCTCATGTACTCGCTGTGACAGTCCCAGTTTATTTGTTTATTTGCAGTCCCAGGTCTCCGCCTGGTGGCAAAAATTGTCACGCGGGGGGACTAAATTGTCTCGTTTCTCATTTAGTCTTTCGCGGTGCTGGCTTTTACGTACAAATAACATTGGTGAAGCACTTAAAACAAAGAAATTATTTTTGTTTCGATTGAGAAGATCTCAAACACTCGAGACAGTGTTTCATCGGCTATCCAAACACCGAATTCAAAAATACTCCCGCGCTGCGCGTCGTATTTTCAACTCTCTTCTGTTCTCTGTGTTTGGAAATCGGATGAAACACCGTGTTGCATAACGTCTCGTGTGAGTATTTTTCATCTCCTGTTAGTCACATCGGGAAAACTCTGACACCGTGAAACCATACCTTTGCCTCAGTTTCAAGATGAGGCTTGGCGCAAAAATGAGTTTCAAATCTGAAATCAGCCTCGTTTTCATGAGAAAGGCCTCATTTTGAAACAGAGGCAAAAAGTAACTCCAGCGAGCCTGTTCAGTTGAACCCTTGGCGTATCTCGTATCCTACGTACGTAGCCGGAGATGTGGTGGGGTCACAAGGTGGCGGGAATTAACCGGGAAACGGCCAGAAAAAAAAACTAGAGAGAAGGGAGAAAATGAGTTAAAAATAGGGAGATGACATATTTAACTGCATGTTCCTGTCCAACTTTTTCGTGTCAAGGATTATAATCTCGCTCGACCATTATGCATCCATTATTGATCACCATTCATCTGACTGAGTGGCACATGGCGGATACAGATAAAGAAGGAAAAATGCTATTAAATCAAGTGGAGTACTTATTAGTTATTGAGTCATATAATCAGATCTACAGAAGCCGCGAATATCATTTAATTATAAGAGATACCGTTATTGACCCCTGATAATACCTTAGCGTTCGAGCTCGATCTGTCCCGCCCGTTTTCACTCAAATCAATGAAATTAAATTTAACTCTCTGGCTCTCCCACAAACTTACAAGAATGAACCGTTCTTTGCTCATCCGTGCCCAGATTATGAGAGTAGTTTAATGAGTCTTTAATTTGGTCATCGAACCATATACGAACGACAATTAGTAAAGCTAAATATATCTGACAAGCCGGTTTCTTATTATGTCAAGGACTGTGCCTTTCAAAGGTTCAAGTGTGTGATAAAAATATTCAGATTGTCTGTTGCATTCATGTCAAGTGCTCTATACTGTAATTAAAAAGTCTATATCTAGACAAGATGGGTTTCTGATGCTTTCAACAATAAGTATTATTATTATTATTATTTAAATTATAAGACAAGCCTTGGTGAACGATTCCGTGACCCGATAAGATACAAATATTCATTCATATATATATATATATATATATATATATATATGCAAAAGCCGCCCCGTCTACTGAAAATTACAGAGTTGTCTAAACATCTCGTTGTCTTCCCACCCTTTACATCATATTATTATCAATCAAATCTTTATAGCTCCTCACTAAAGCCGTGAAGGGACATAGCGACTGGTTGCTCTACGGACTGACTGCTCACGCTCAGGGGTAAGATCAGCAGTATTGCTCTACGGAGCTCGAATCAGATCAGTACTAAACCTTTTCTAAACCCCACATAATAATCAATAGTTGCATGAAAGCAAGGCCTTATGCAAATCACTGACATCGCTTGCATCAGTAAAAGCTTTATGGCCCGGGGGCTTCGGCATCTTGCCAAGACCTATATTGAGGCAGCGAGGAACGGCTCATGCAGTTTATAACATCTAGCAAGAGACATCTAGGGGTTGCTGAGAGAGGCCGGTTTGTTATAAATCATAAATCAACTAGTAGTTCGCATTGAAATAAATGTAAGAAACTGTTCATACTAATAACCATTAATCAGTGACACGTCTCTACAAAAAAGTAACAATCGATATGGTGAATTGATCTGTAACTCTAAAAAACATTTATTATCTAGTCACTCCATCCATAGTTAATATAGGGGAATGGTTATGAAGCCCAGCAAAGTTCTTTGTTATATGTTTTTGTTCGCTATTTTGGGGGTTGACCGTGCACAAAACCTGACAAAATACATTAGGTTGTTACGTGTGTTCAAGCAACTAACCATGCAATAGAAACGTTGCGATTACGTAATTCATGCATTGTGTATGAGGGCAAAACAAAAGATGTGCACGGTCATGGACCTTCCAACATAAATCTTGGCCTCTTTGTTTGCTCCTTTGAAGTTTGCCGGGCTTCATAACCATTTCCCTCTATTAACTATGCTCCATCACAATCCACCGTAGGAAAAAAATGGCGGCGGTACATTTTACCACAATATCTTGCGAACCCGGCTAACACAGCCACAGGCATATAGAAAGCCATATTTTTTGAGAAATTCGTCCCTGTACCAACAACATTGTGTATGCTAGGTTCGGTTTTTAGAACTTTTCAGTGCGTTTTCGTGATGAGCATTTTTAGGATTTTTGTGCGCTAAGAATTATGGGTAAATGTACCAGTCGCCATCTTTTTCCGTACGGTGAATTGTTTTCCTGTTCATAATTTAAAATTGTCTTGTCTTTCCATCTTGGGAGAGGGGGAGGGAGAGCTTAATATGGGGAGGGGGGCTTATTAAAAAGTTGAAGTTTTAAAGGGAGGGCTTAATAGAGCTTTTACGGTTAGTATAAAACAGTTTTATGTCGTATACCGAGACTGAAAATTACCTACCTACTAGACAAAACTCACCGGCTGTTAAAATTGCGTATTGGATATTATTCGTAACTATTAGTAAGGAATTCTACCAATTCTAATGCCCGCCCTTTCCAGCGCACATTGCATGCAAATAGCTCAGTTTTCCATCCAAGCCTTATATAGCAAATATCGAAAAAGCCACGGGGGGGAAATAAAAGATCTAGAAAATGCTTCTATTCGAAAGGTCTTGAATTGTGGTATTTTATCAATCCTGAGTATGAATCAGTCAGTATTTTGACCTGAAACCTTCAGTATCATACTTATTAAAACTGCACAATGTTATAAGAGTCTTATAACAGGATTTACTATGTTGACAAGAAGGCCGACTCCATACATGTAGAAATCATTGATTGATTTGATTAGCACAGCTATGTTGGCCTTTCAACTCATAATATAAGCATACATTCTTTATATAGGCGCGTAGCAGACGATTTGCAGGCTTTGGTAAGTGAAAGAATTTACTAGCGCCACCTCGCGTGATTCCAAAATTATCCACTAAAAATCTTATTGGCGAGATTTTTTTGGCGATCAAGAAATTACTTACAATTAAGATCAGTTCAAATATTGAGTTAGCCATATCTAATACAAACTAAGCAATGATAGCAATATATCATGAGTTCATTTGCATTTTAACTGGTTTAAAAAAGCTCGGCTTAATAAAATATATTTACGGTTTGGTACCCACCGGCTTCTGGAATGTTCTGTGTAAGTAAGTAAAGTAAGTCCAGTGGATCGCATCAAATGGTTCAAATTATATTTAGAACAGATCCTTATCAATGCCAAGCATTATTGAAAAAGATATTGCCAAATATAATACGGTAACGGCTATAAATTACAATATCTACACATTCATATTTGCCCACTCAGTCAACTTATGGAAATATCGTTATTTCATGGTTGCCGGGCTCACGGAATCTCTAGCTTTGCATTCAGAGAACCAGAAATGAGTTTTAAAATGGTGAGTTTTTCACGAAATAATGTCTGAGAACGTTTTTACGTATTTCAAGCTATATACTAGGGTAATAAGGGAAAAAGAAAGCTGCCGTGCATTTGTTATCGCCGATAAGTCCATAAACATTTTGTCAAGTTACATATGTTGTTTGACTAGCTCGGTTGAGTGTTGATCTAAAGAATTATCGTGGCGTGCTCTCGATGTTTCGATGTAACTATATACGCGTGCATTCTCTGAAATTGTGTCGTCAAACGTTTTGGATTTTTTCTCTCTTTTTTCCCAGAATATGATGAGGAATCGCTCAGGAAAATACAGCTAAATTCCGGTCAGATGGTTTTTTCCTCCCTTTTCCGATTCAAATTTCAACACCATTCGATTTATAGCTAGAGATTGTTAAAAAATACGAAACTAGGCGTGTCCCAAATCATGGAATGAATTATCAGACATAACGATATTTCAATGTTGAATCTCAGGCATTTGGTCAGTAAGCTGACCCAGTCAACAAGTACAAACTTAGAATTTCAAATATGTAAAATTTGAACAGCTAGCTAGCTACATGTATACAGTATATCTGTACAAGCAGGGAAATCTTATAGCATTTTCAGAAACTGGAAATTTTGATTTTTGGACCAATATCGTGAAAAAATATACCATCATTTCTTTCCACAATATCGTGATACTTTATACAAAGTATTCATCAACTCTGTGTTTATATCTAATCTGTCAATTTTGATTGGATTATGGCAATGATTTTATTATTAAAATATTTCTAGTTCCTATGATACCAATATCAAACGTAACAACAAAATATGGGCTGTGCAGTACAGTATGAATTGATTTCATTATTAGTGATGGTAAACTGAGTTGAAATTCGAGTTGAATGGACGCCAGGGATATCAATGAACAGAATCCTTGTCGCGAACTCCTTATGTAATGAATATTTTAAAAAAACACAGGCTAGTCATCAGTAATAAGGGGATTTGCGGCGTAGGAATTGGAAATATTAGAAACATATCATGACATATAGTAGATGTCGGGAATTTTCTCTTTGCCACTTCAGTTTCGACCGCGGTTAGAATTACCGACTGGTTTGCGGCATAATAAAGTAAGCCTATTCCAAAACGTTTTCGTGCACCACCGCGAAATTGTCGTTAATAAGAAGAGACTAACATAATACGTTGATTTAGTATTCAAGATCGATTTTTAACAGTTTTTTCGGCAAGCTTTGTTGTCCGTTATAAAAGGTGATTGTCCATTGTTCATACCGTCGATCGCGTCGGCCGAGAAGAAAAGCTTCTTACTTGAATAACTCTTTGCCAGATTTTCAGGAAGCATGGATTCAGGATGGAAAATTAACAGCTTTTGTAGCCAAAGAACGTATGTACGTCTATTCAAATTGAAAACTTTTTAAAGTCCCTAGGCTGCTAAGCAACATTATATATTTTTGCGTATGTCCATAAACTTGTTTCTGGTTCATTTTTGAATAGAAGTATATTTACATCATTTTGCGCCATATTTTTTCCTTCCTCGAATGTATAATTCCCTATCAGTTCAGCTTACCGTTGAATGAAAGCTCCTAATCGCACACGGATTAAATCTGCCGGATCGGATTCACTGTTGTGGTGAGAGTGACAAAAGCGAAGAAGGTGAGTCTGTAATTGACGCTTCCGCACCGAAGTTTGTTTTTTTTTTCTGCCGGTTTTACCGATCGGTTCTGACATAGCAAAATGGCTTTGTGGGCCTTGGAAGAAGAGATTTAAGAACAGTAATATAGGCAGTGTTTTTTTAAAATTCAATCCAAGGTATTTATTGAGAGAAGAAACAGATTGATAAGAAATCAGCACAAATCAACCATAACCTAAATTTGCCGTATTGGGTTGCCTAATGAACCAAAATGAGCCTAGTGTTCTACTTCAATGTGACAATGTCGGCGGTTAAACGTACAAACCCCATATTCAAACGCCACGATACGGCTAAAGTCACAGCTTGTCGTGTACACAGGTAAAGCCAGCAAGGCCAAGATCGTTTCAAATTTTTCACGACCCGGCAATATCACATTCATGTACCCGTAAGGTGAATACTTTACTACATTATTCTATTTTGAAAATCAATATATAAAGTCAAAGGCCGTTCTAATACATAGCGATAATATTCATTATCATGTCCTGAAGAGAACCCTGAGAGGTTGAAAGTTCTAGACAAGCCAGCGAACTTTTTCATGCTCCGAACTGTTGTAAAATATATAAATCTAGAAGAAAATAAATAATACATAGCCGCCCGCATACTAATCGCACTCATCATATACGGCAGACGGACCTGCTTTAAAATAATGATATTTAAAGCCTACGCTTTTGGACAAAAGCTATTTTTACGATGCCGGTTTCATTTGGTTAAATGTCTTAAATCTTATTTTGGTTCATTTAACCCTGATATGTCCGGTGTTGTTTACAAGACCGCGCAGCGAAGCAAATGATGCTCGATGTGTATTTCAGAGCAAAGCCCCTGCGGCTATTTTCGTAAATTTATACAACAAGATATTGCTTTTATACTTTCTTTGGCAATCAAAAGACGTTTTGCGTTGATTTTGAATGTCCGATTACTGCAAACAATAGGCTGTCATGATCAGCAATTCCATCAGGACCTTTCTATCAAAATAAAAAGATAAAGCAGTAAACGGACCCCTCGGCCCGTCGCATTTTTCTGTCGTTGTCCTATACAAAATTTTTCATTGACCTCGCCGCAGTGTTGAAACATGGTATGTTGACAACAACGTTATCGTTTTACAATAAAAAGAGAAACGCGAAGACACCGTGAAAAGTTTATAAGGCTAAAGCTGATCGAAGAAAACATAGCAAGAAACAAACACAGCACGATAGGCGATCGACACCTCGAGTCTTGTGCTTCGATGAATAGTTTGTTTACTTTTGACAAAAGCGAGGAAAGTGAATAATCAATCGGGAATTATGTACTCAAGTCTGTTGTGTTTACTGTGCGTCGATGTGCAACACACGAAAGCGCGAATCTTGTCATGTCAGAATTAGCGCGCGGTGACGATGTTTCAGATCGCGCGATTACAATATCAGATGTTTTGCTGTAGAAGTGAAATAAGTACAGCCACTTGGACAGAATTGGAGCTAACCGACAAGCCGGTTGATTTTTCAGATACGTCAATTTAGAATGTGAAGGTGTACTATTGACAAAAGCAATCCAGAGCGATTGGATGGCCCGAGCATGCAATCAGTAATTACCGCCCAGATGCTTTGGGAGATAGTGTGACACGTGACTGACACCGCAAACAATCAAGGAAAGCCATTAGAAGCGAGCTGAACGCGGTTGACAAAGAGGGCAACATAGCGGACATTTGGCAGAGTTATGGTAAAGAATCTCGCACATTTGCTTCTCAAATCTTCCTAGCCGTTGCACATGCATGTTACTAATGTGTCTATATTTCTGTTGCAGTATGGCTTTGTACACTGCGCTCTCGCAGACTTGGTTTTAAGCAAGTTTGGCGAAGATGTGTGGCGATCGATCATGTAAGCAGACGTTTAATAGTTTTTAGAACGGCTCAAGAACTACTGCTCAGTGATGCGATCACTCTATAACGTAAGCATTTCTTGTTATTATCTCCCTCTCTCCTTTAGCGAGAAAGCTGGTGTTGAGCTTGACGGCGGTTCGTATCTTATTCACAAAATTTACGATGACGAAGAGACTCTGAGCCTGATTGCAGCGGCCTGCGAGACTCTAGGTATGTTGTAGCAACTTGCTCATTTTACATAGATTGTAGTTATTTCTATATACCTGAAAAAGTTGTATTGATATAGCCGAACAAGGCGCAAAAGTGGTAATACCTTCAAAATATTTTCCGGTTAGCTAAATACTAAAATAGGTCAAAGTGTATAAATATTATAGACGGTACTGGAAATTTTGAAAACAAACTGAATCGAAACTGAAGGTCTTCAATTACCTGTTTCAGGTCTACCGTTAAATGATGTATTGGAGGCGTTTGGGGCTCACTTTTTGGAGTATTGTGTACATCTGGATATGATCGCATTTTGAAAGTGCTTGGCAGAAATCTGCGAGACTTTTTGTGCAATCTCGACGCACTACACGATCACCTTGCCACGATTTACCCCGGTATGGAAGCACCGTCGTTTCGCTGCACCGAAACACCGGATGGAACCTTACTACTCCACTACTATTCCAGAAGACAGGGCCTAGAGCATATTGTGATCGGGATCGTGAAAGCGGTTGCCAAGGAAATGCTGAACACCGAGGTTGCAGTTTCGGTGAACCAAGCGCGTTCGGACGATCACGGTCATGTCGTGTTTGCAATCCGAGAGACAGGCTGTAATAGTGCTACGCAATCTAAACTCGGCCTGCAGACGTTTGATTTAAACACCGTTGCGGACAAACAGGCTGCTCAGCTGTTCGATAATGAAAAAGCTGCAAAGAAACGGCGAGGCCGCGGCATTAATCTGTTGTCATTTTGCAAAGCGTTCCCATTTCACGTGATGTTCGATAGAAAGATGAATATCACGCAATCTGGAGTAGCCATGATACGAATCCTAAACGAACGTTTTACCACTGGTAACCCCTTCCCGTTCAATGACGCGTTTGATTTGGACAGACCGCGAATGGAATTTTCCTTCGAATCTGTGTTGTCTCATATTAACACAGTGTTTATTGTCACAGTGAAGCAGTCCGCGCTGAGATTCGGCGATACGCCCGCCCCGTACTCCCCTGCAGATGGTCGTAGAATGAGCATTGCCAACCCTACTCTGCGCCTCAAGGGTCAAATGATATATATACCTACGAACGATAGCGTTCTATTTCTGTGTTCCCCCGGGCATCCAATCTGGAGTGTTTAAAAAAGTGGGGTATATTTTTCAGCGACATCCCTGTTCACGATGCGACGCGCGATCTCATCTTCATGTCGCAAGCGAGGAGAGCCGAGCGAGAGTTGGTTGAACAGCTCGAAGAAACTAGCAACGATCTAAAGAAAGTCGAAAGCAAACTGACTGAAAACAAGAAACGCACGGATGACTTGCTGCACTCAATTCTACCCCAGGAAGTCGCGGCTAAACTGCGGTTAAACCAACCGGTCCCCGCAGAGAACTACAAACTTGTAACAATCCTTTTCAGTGATATCGTCGGCTTCACAGCGCTATGTTCCGACGACAAAATTGTGCCTATGGACATCGTACGAATGCTGAACAAGCTCTACACGTATTTTGACATGCTGAGCGGAATGAACGATGTGTACAAGGTAAGATTTATACACCCAAAACAAACTTCATTTTGCCTTTTAACTCTCCTGTTGTCAAAGTGGGAGACCCGTCTTTTGTGATTGACAAATGTTTACTTAAATGCTGAACTAGTAAGCCAGCGTCTTTTTACAAATGTTTGCGACTTCGCTGTTCGTGAAAGACCTTCGGCCTATTTCGTTTAGCGGGTTAAATTAGCGGTGACACTGCCACGAATTAATTTCGCGCCAAATGACAAACAGACGCGAAGATCATATTTCATGGCCGCGGCTCATCGAATTTAGTCTGGACAATTCATCAGCTCATTTCATAACACCCGCGAAATTTTATATAAAAGAAAAAGAATATTGCAGCTTTACAAATCTATTATCTGAGTGTTATCATCGTCTGGGATCGCCATTTTTTTTTGTCTTCTTACGATAAATCATTTATAACGAAGTGTCTACCTCAAAAACTCCTTTTTCATTAACACAATTCTTTGCCTTCATCACTTTTACAGCTACTACAAACATTTTATGCAAATTTTCCTCTGATATTTGATTATAGTGACAGTCGCATTTGTTTGAAAACTTTTACAGACTTCCTGTATGAGAGGGTTTTGTTTATTCATGGCTTCTGATTCGACCCCAAGTAGCTTTTTTGTCCTTCAGAATATCAACCCTGATTCGTCTAATTCAAATCTACCAGCAGAAAAGATTCACTCAATTTTCCTCGTAAGCAAGAGTTTATTTGCTCCTTGCGATGGATAGACAAGCTTAAAAGCTTAAAGCCAAAAACAAAACAACAACGTGCGAAAACGATGTGCGCGTTTAGCAAATGAAATTTTAAATTGTATTAAGCTTTTGCGATTGTGAGCTGGTTTGGCGTCAAATTAATCTCGATTTTCACTCCGCGAGCAATTTGCTACGTGATGTAGTGAGAAATTTACACTTGTGGTTTTTTGATATAAAAGTTTATTTTATCACCCACAAATGTCAAATAGCTTTTTGGCTATTTCTGTTAGTTAAAAAATTGGTTATCGGGGTGTTTTTATAATGTCTAACATTTACACTAAAAACTTTATAATAGCTTTTGTTATCGATTATTTTGACGATATTCGATCCCCAAAGCATAATATTTTAACCCGTCTAATTGATAATTGCGTTTTTCTATGAGTTTTGACATCTTAATCATAAATTGCGATAAAGAAAAACTAATTTACCTTCCACCTTATGAGAGAGAATGTTTTATGTCATGTCCACATTGTTGCCAAGGGTATGTCATGTGTTAGTTTTCACTTAAAACGAAAACACTTGCGTTGGAACACATAAAACATTTAAATTTAAAAATGCGAAAAGAAGTAAAAAGAAGGCATCAAATTCGTGATACCTCATTCCGTTTTAATATCAACCGCTTTATATTCTTATGGTGCCGTTTAAATTATGAATTTCTAATGAACTGACAGAAGTTATCGATTATTTATAAGTTGGAGTGGAATGTCGTTGATTTAGGAGTTTCAAAAGCAAACGGATGCCGCCCTGTTTCCCTCGTCGAAGAAGAATTCGAAGCAATGAGCGATATAAAACTGCGAGGGAAAAATATCAAAACTGTGTTCGCCCCAGAATTAGATTCCGCTGGTATTAACTTTCCTCGCGTGTTTTTCGTTTCTCGGTGGACTATAAAATAGAGACTACCTGCTGACTAAAACTGAGTAATTTTTATATGTCAGTGAGTATAGTTAATTTTTTATTCATACAAGCAATCAATAAGACTGATTTCTCACGATTTCAATTTCGGTACCATCTTAGTTCAGTGGGGGTGCATACGAGTTAAATCAGTATCGTTTTATAAAGATTTCGGTCGACTTTACCTCTGTAACTACGATCGAAATTAAAAGATTTTTCAAAATTTAAAATTCGCGTTTAGCAAATTAGCTTTATCGTTTATCTGCTCAAAAACATTTGGGCATTATAGACAATCTTCTCACGTCTCTTGCAATTTTCGAGATAATTTACATATTTTGATTAGCTAGAAGAGTTTGAATCTAGTTTTCAAATTTTATTTCCGGCTTTTCAGGGTGGAATTGTAGCCAACATTTGGAGAAAACAATCACACAGGACTAAAAAAATCACACAGGACAGATCCTTTTTTAAAAGGATATATTTGCTGTAAAAATTTGAAGAAAAAATATCTGAATTGCAGACGTAGTCGGCAAAAATTTGTCCCCAACGAAGGTGTCGGAGACCTGTGAGAGTCTGTTTATCTTTGTTTACAGCCAGCACTTAATTTTGAAGTTTCCCGTGTTTTTTTGCTTACGTCAACAATACAAGAACTTCTCAGACATGTTAAAGAAACAACTCAAACCAGTCAAAGAAACCGCAAAAATTATTTTGAGTTTTGACAGTATTTCGATATTTCCCGCAAGCCGGTTAAATTATTTTCAAATATTAATAATTGCTCTAACCGGTAGGATCAAAGGGATGGGGGTTCAATTATGGTGCTGCTGAAACTTGGATTAATTAGTTGTTTTCAATAGCTTCAAAAAGCTGATAAAAAAATGTCAAAGGTTTTGGTAAAACACTAAACAAAACGGTTTGCCAACTATCGTTTCTCTTGCTACAGAAGTCAAAAACCTAAAAAGGTTTGTTTCTTTTACCGGTTCATTTGCATAAATAGACATTTCTCCGTACAATAAAAATACATTTCCAATCTGACGTCATAGACATAAATCATCAGCTAGAGTATCTCTACTTGGTGTACTACAGAATCCCCAGAGATTTTATGGCAATCAGAAATTCGGTTCACCTTTTTATCGGAGTAGATTCGGTCGATTTTAACGACGATTTTGTGACGAACATTTAGTGTTATTTAAAAATTAACCTGTATGTGTAGGGAGTATCCCCAAAATTCAATTAGAAACAAGTTGTTTTTCTTACAATTTGTGATAAAAAGCTATGAGAAAAATTAGCCTAACTCGAAAACAGATGTCTGTAGTTTCACGCTTTTGAAATTAATCGCCTGCAAGGAAGCCGTCTGAGGCTCTTCTCGCTTAGATCCAAGTAGTGATCTCTGATTGGCTGTCAGCTTAACCAATCAGAGATAAGCGCGTGACGGAAGACGTTTATTTTCTTGGGCTAAAAAGTGATTTTTTTGCTCATGGCCCTTACTCATTGTTACGTCGTAGGTGGAGACAATCGGTGACGCTTACATGGTAGTGGGTGGTCTACCAAAGCCATGTGACAATCATGCAGAGAAGGTGGCCCACATGGCATGCTCAATGATGGAGGCTTCTCGAAAGGTTCTCTCGCCCGTTGACAAGACACCTCTCAAGGTACTAGCTAAGATTCAGAAGAAGAGATAAATAACCCTTTTCAATTGAGTGTCGTAAACCAGAACCAAAGCAATTACAATGGCCAATCACAACAAACGTAAACAACACCGTGAACAATGAGAACTCGAAGCAAATACACGTAACCGCGCAAAAGCGGGAAAAACGCGTGCGACCAAGTCGCGATTGGTTTTGTTGCATCTGATTGGTCGAGAAGTGGCGCGAGTTTTTAAACTGGCAATCATAGAGCGTGGTAAAGCAAAACCAAAGCAATTCCGGATTACTTTCGACACTCAATAGAAACCCGCTCTATTCGGGTAGGGACACAACTAGAATGTAACTACTCTCTCAAGCCTGATATTTTCCCTGTTCGATCGCCGAAACGCTATCTTGAATATCGAAGTGCGCGAAAGCATGGCGAGTAACGAGTGGGAAGTAGATACGATGGGGACATGCAGGGGTGTTGTAATAATGGCTCCAGCAGTAGCCTAAATAAACAGTCGTCTCTCTTCGCGCGCTTAATTTATTTCCCGCTCGAGCAGGGTCTGAGATTCGAGCCGAAAAATTCCACACTGATGACGTAGTTCTACAGAGACCCGTGTAGTGTCTCTGATTGGTTGTTACTTGCGCGCGAAAATTCATAACCGATCGACAACCAATCAGAGACACTGCACGGATCTCTGTAGAGTTACGTCATCAGTATGGAATGTTTCGGGTCGCGGGGGTTGAAATGAGCGCGCGAAACTAGAGACGTCTGTTTACGCAGTCTACTCCTACAGAGTACAGAGTAAAGGACGTACTCGATGAGCGAGCAGTCAGGCGTGTAGAAATACACACAGCACGCTTTGTTTTGCGCGAGAAGACGGAGTTGAGTCGGCGAGCGAAAACCCAAACATGAGAGCCTGCTCGCAGGCTAGCCACATGCTACAACGCAACCGTATTCCACGAAAACAGTGCGGATTGTCTTTGCCAGTACACTGTAATGGCAACGTAAATCAACGTAAGATTTTCTCTTTCTTTCTCAGATTCGCATTGGAATTCATAGTGGTTCAGTAATGGCTGGTGTTGTTGGCAAGATGATGCCACGGTACTGTTTGTTTGGAAGCACTGTCACTCTAGCCAACAAAATGGAGTCGGGAAGTAAACCAGGCTACATCAACGTTAGCTACGAGACCAAACGGTAAGAAGGAACGGAACATCCCTTGAATTCATTTTGCAAAATTGTCAAAAACAGCACCACTTGAAAGTAGTGCTCAATAGCTTTCATTTGAATGGTCACACACTAGGGTTTCATCCACAGACTAAAGGTACAACCACATTTACTGACTCAAGGTTTGACTCTGGGAGTGAAAGGGTTAACTTCGCAAAATGACAGAGCCATATTTCACGGGGAAATTCAATTAATTAACGTCACACAAACAATGCTCAGTTCAGTAAGTAAGTATTGTTTTTCAACATATGACTGCTTGCTTGTTTGGAAAACTGTTCCAAAAAGGTATTTACAAAAGGACCTCTTTGCGAATATCACAGTGTTAATTGGGTATTAAATTTCGCGTTTTCGCGTTTTCGCAGCACCTTTTTTTCGCGGGTATTTAATTTCGCGAATTTTTTTCAATTGTGAAAATCGCCGCTAAAATTAGTACTCGCCAAAATAAGTGAGAATAAGGTACTAACTAACCGCTCTTGCAAGCACAGACGATTTCACACAATCAGACGTTTCCAGGCCAACGAGTTTTCGACTGAGCTGTCTAAAATAATCATGTGTATACAGTGCAACCTCGATTTCTCAAAAACCTGTTTCATTGTAATTTTACCCCCGATATTTCGAACCAATTTTCGTTTCCCGTGGAGGTTCGAGAAATCGAACGAAGTTCCACTGTAGTTTGTGTTTGCGTTTCTGTTCAGACCCTCGGGATTTATTTTAAGGAATAAATCTTGTCTAAATTTGTACAAAACATCTAACTTCGTCTTGTTTCCTTATACGCAGCTATCTTCGAGGGTCCAACCAGTTTGAATTCATCCCAAACACAGAGATTCCCAATCCACTGACCTGCTTCTTCCTGACAAGGAGTAAGAACGCAACACAACAGCCTTCGATTATTGACATCGCTGCATCCGTGGCACCCAACAGCATCTGTATGTTCAGGTCACCAATGTCCTCCCCACCCACTCCCCCTCAATGAAACGTCGTTGCGAGACAGAGCCCGCGGCGTACCGCAATAATTCCCCGGATGGGCTGCCTCCGCGCCGAGTCAGCTCTGTAGATGTCGCATCGGTCCACGAGAAGCTGGAAAGCTTGAGGAACGAACAGCAACAAGATAACAAGCGTCCCATGAAGCGGAGAACCACAGTGGCGACCATGTGTCCCATCTTCAAAGCAACCAACTTAAAAAGAGCTGAGAGTTTTGACGAAGCTGAGAACGATGACGAGGAAACTGTGGATGATAACAGTAACGACGTCAATGGCGAGGCCTTACTCATCGGAATTGATGAAGAATCTTTGACGGAACTTGTGGAGCTCACCCAAAAAATTGAGACTACTTTATAAATGGCTTGGTCTTTGTCCATATGACTGTTGTCCAATCACCATAAGGAGGCATTTGTATTAGGGACCACGAACGACTCTAGTGTAGCAATCGTCTGTGACGGGGACCACATTTACAGGAAGTTACTAATGTAGCGTTCGAGTGTAGCCAGGACCGTATTTTTAAGTGTTCCTTTTAGGAGGTGTCCCATGGCTAGGACCACATTTAAGTGCCACCCCACCACACCCCTTATGGGACGTTAGAATGAGGCGTTCGTGCGTGACCGAGACCACATGTTTTAAGTGTCCCTTAGGAATGGTGTCCTCTTATTAGAGGTAACGGCAATTTGTGGTCGGGACACGTCTCAGTGACTCTTCTCGTGGTTGCGGGAAGCGTCCCGAAGATGAGATCTGACTGTCGTATGTAAATATGGTTATTGTGTGCTTCTCAAACAGAAAAAAAATTCGATGAGAGATACGCTTGTGAAAATTAAGAAAAAAATAGTTTAAAGGAATTCTCCATTGTTGGAACAAATTGCCGTTGAATTGATTGAAATGTAATCATTGTCTTTTTTATTAAGGGACAACCGTGTGACGTCACATGATCCAACATGGCGGCGCGCGGGAAATTCAATACCCAAATAGCTGATATCAGAAGTCCATAAACTTCTGATCTGTTTTATGTTTTAGCTACTTTTTTCCATTTATTTCATCAAATTTCAGTTTAGACGATATTAACAGTGGAGGTTTCCTTTTAATGGTGAATGTAGGTGTATTTTTCCTGCTTAAAACAAGTGGTATATTCAATCACGACTTCATTGTTATTCGCCCTTCAGTAGGTCTAGCTCGTGTATACATGTAAATGTTCTCATTATAGGAAAATAGTTTCCCGTTTACCAAGTTTTTAGTGAAACACGACGAAAAAAATTGTATGTTTCAAAATGAAACAATTAAGGTCAACACTATCCATAACGTTTCAACATCCCTGTAAGATAATGATTTTAACAAGTCGCTAAGCGACACTTGATGTAAGACACATGAATCATCCTCAAGTATAAGAGTTCTTATTTGTATATAATTTCCAGGTACCTAACAATTTTGTGAGAAAGTTCTTTTATGCGTAATCGACCTAGCTCTTTGACAAGGATTTTTATCCCTCAAACAAAGCAAATAGATTGAGAATATACAATATATTTACAAGGAAAACAGTTTTTTTGTAGCATTAAGTTTGGCTTATCATGTTTGTCACAAGGACTGTTTTGGCGAAGGGAAAACTACAACAGCTTGCAAAATGCATATTTATGTCAGACTAGCTAATTTCATCCCTAAGCCTCGCCTTTCGAAGTCCAAACTTGTAAATTTTATTATGAAAGAATAGCCCTTTTCACGGTTAACCTGAAATATTTGCATAACAATACAGCTAAACATAGAAGCGAGGCAATTTCGGGCACAAGCTACAAAACATCGTGTTTTTCTTGAGCTCCTTCAACTCTTTTAGTATAAAAACAGTTTTAAAATGTAGAAGAACTATAATTCTTTTAGTTAACGTTGTTTTCATAAAAAAATTGTAAAACGACTTTTCTCTATTAATAAAGAGTAGATTCGCATAAGCAACAGGGAGATCGGATTACGATCTTTACGGCAAATTTTAACTAAAATAGTTGTATATTTAGTTCTTCTCCGTTTTAAGACTATTTTTACACTAACATAGTTCAAGGAGCTCAGGAAAATCACGATGTTTTACAGCTTGTGCCCGAAATTGCCTCGCTTCTATGTTTAACTGTATTGTTATGCAAATATTTCAGGTTAACCGTGAAAAGGGCTATTCCCAAAGCAGCAAAGATGAAAAGAATACCCACATGAAAACAGCATGAAGGTTGCAAGAGTTGAGAAGAACTTCGTGTAAATTAAAGGAGTCTTTGGGTGACTTTTGAGCGACACAACAACAACAACAGCAAGTAACGTAATTATGCATCAGGCCTATTATTTCGAGAGATAAAAAGGAAATGAATCGAAAAAAAGTTTACATTATTACCGTAGACAGTTCGAATAGCAAAGATATTGGAAGAAAGGAATATTTTAAGTCTTCTATAAGTAGAGGCAGTTGGAAGATCTACACTGTTAAAATACAAGAATGTAAATGTGCTCAATATATGCAGCTATAAATGGCTAAAGCTATATTTTTACCTACATACGATTTCATATATATACACCTTATTCTGTTGTTGCAAGAGCGTATGATTCTCAATCTTTCTCTTTTAAAATTCTTTGTAGTGGCTCTTCCGAATAATGTGCATCTAAAGGATTGTTGCTATGGTCACCAGAGATTTTTCGCGCGCTTTCGCGCACCAGTGGACAGATGGTACGGTGCGTGAAAGCGCGCGAAAAAACCCTCTGGTATCAGGTTAACTAGTCAGCTCTGTAGGCCATTCATTTAGTCTTAAAATGTAGTAAACATTAAAATTGCAGGATCGTTGTGATACTAACGACTGGAGTTGTCATTAAATTTCTTTCTCTTAAACTGAGGAGCCCTATCATGAGCATCACTTCGAAAAATCAAAAGCTAATAGACATATTTACATCAATGGAAACCTAAAAATAATGTGTACTGAAGCTATAAAAGGAGTGCTATCATGAGTTACCCATGCAGGAGCTTTTGATCTCAACTTGAAAACGTCGGCAGACTTTTTCATGTTATACCCTCTAGCGCCCTTGTGTCTTGGAAAAATCGCTAAAAACTAATTACGGTTTGCTCTCCCACTTGATATCTTCCTCTTGATGTATGTCTAGGCACATTTCGTGTATGTGGTACTTAGTGATAATTATTACACCGTTTTGACCAAAAAAGCAGAAAAATCCCCGTGATATGCACCTTTAACCCCTTCACTCCCAGGATCAAGCCTAAAGTCAAATAAATGTGGTTCTATTAACTTTTAAGTCCGTGGATGAAACCCTAGTGTGTGACCATGCATTCAAATGAAAGCTAATGAAACAGTACTTTCAAGTAGTGCTGTTTGTTTGTGACAAATTTGCAAAATGAAATTCAAGATTTTTTCCCTCAGTTTTAAACTTAGCACTACTCTTGGGAGTGAAAGGATTAAGATTGTGATCTTGACCGCAGGTGAACAAAGCTGTCGTCAGACTGCGAAACAGTCTCTCTCTTTTCTCTCAAAACAGTTGTGGCGGGAGCCGTAATCTGATTCTTGTCCGGGAGTTGTCATATTTCGCTTCCGTGTCATGGAGGATTTTCTTTGGACAGTTGTGACGGTCTTGGATACATTTCAGAGTATATTTCATTTCTATGGACACTTCAACGGTTTCTGTTTGCACTAGTTCGTAGTTGTCAACCGTGAAGTACACTTTCTTGAATTTAGCCGACATAATTATAGCGCGCTGCGTCGCGGCGACTAAATACATATAAGTTAAGGCTTCAAAATCTTTACGTTTACTCCACTTTTCAAAGAACAGGAAATCGTACGATACGTATTCGCGGCATCTGATATTTCTCTTGATATGGGATAAAATCTAATTTCTCGTCTAACTAAATAAGTTTAAAAATTATTGCATACTGTGTAAATACGGATTATCAAATTTCCTGTTAATAATCCAACTTTGCAACCCTTTCAAAATGAAATTTATCGCCAAAAAAGGTAAACCTTTGCTTTTCAAGTCTCTGTCAAATTTTAATCATTTAGATTATTTGCTCTTTATTTTGGATCGCAATAACAGACTGACAGCTCTAGGCGTGTCTATTTAGAAAAGACATCGCAAAACGGGCTAAGGCGGAAGAAAATTAATTTTGACTAAGTAGAGAGGCATCTTTTACAAAACAGTTGTGTACCAACGGTCCTAAATGGCATGGTGGCTACTTATTTGGCACAAAACGCCTAGCTAATTGACAACTATAATTTCGGCCCTTTCGCCGCCGTAAGTAAAGATCTATTGTTTAACATTATGATTCTGTCACTTAATGACGGTGCCGAAATCTGTACAAATCGCAATGCGAATTTGAATGTAAGATTGACATATTCATAGACTATTTGAATACCATGAATTTTACTAGATGTAAATTCAGCTGGCGACTGGCGACGTTGAGAACTTGAAATATCACAAATACAATGGCTTGATTTATATATTATTTCAAATTTAAATGCCGCGAGGGAGGAAGTCTTTGGACATAATCAAAACTGAGACTTTCAAAGCAGATCAATGCCTAAACGTAAGTACGTTAGAGGCGTATAAAACGCAGTGTAAATGATTTTAAAAACTAGCTAATTTTTGTCAGCTTTGATGAGAAAATTGCACGAGTTATACTTTCGTTTTCACTCATTTATTATTCGCTATAAATGAAATAAATCTAATATTCCTAAACGGTTCAATTGTACCAACTGATAAATAAATGATACACAGTACTTGTTTCGTCAACATTTCGTAGATTAATCGAAGCTCTTTGAGTGGACACTCTCGTAAGCGGACAGCTCTACTTATGGCCGCCTAGCCAAACCCCGTTTGAACTCTAGCTATACAAACTCTATAATTATTTACACATTCCCGTAAACGGCCAACTCCAGTTTCGGACACTTTTTCTGCTTCCCGAGGGTGTCCGCTTACGAGAGCTTCGACTGTGTTCTTGTACATTCGTACTGTATTTTCTCGTTGAAATTTAGAGTTCACTCGCTTAGCCTGGTAAACTCTAGTTCATCAGTTGTGCTGGGAACATTCATAGCTTTCAACATGACGTGGGTCATGAAGATAATGCGTACGCGTGTTTTCAGCGCAAGCTTGCATGAAAATGTCGACCAAATTATACTGTACTAGGAACAAAACTTTTTACTTCACTTTATTTAATAAAACATACATCTCCAGGGACGTAGCCAGCCTTTAAGCCATTAAGCCCGGGCTTAACAGGAATTTCCGTGAGAAAAGAAAAACAACCAAGAGAAACAAAAAACAAACCGAACCGAACATTGCGCTCGCACGATTTCTACGCTATTACAAGATGGCGCGCCGTCCGAAGAATTCCACACATATCGCAATCAATGATCAATTCCTTGCCAGATTTGGTCCTTGCGCTGATATTCCTTGCTGCACACGTCGGCTTTTGTAAAACGTTGTTTAGTGTACTGAGGCCAGTATATATATGTAAGGCCGAGATATAAGTATCAAGTTTTGCTGTAAGCACTAAAAATACCTGTCATTTTACACTTGATCGAGATCGATTTTTTGACGAAATATCTCGTGGAGAATGCTGAAAATAGGATTTCCGAGCCTCTGATTTAAATTTTTTCTGGGGATCGAGGCATGCCTCCAGACCCCCCTAGAGGTTCGCGCCTTCGGCGCTTGCTTTACAGCCCCCCCCCCCCCCCCCCCCCCCCCCATCATGATCATCTGGGGCTTAAAAACTGAGAAAAAAGGCCTGGCTACGCCCCTGATTTCTATACACCTTAATACTCCGTAGAATTTCTCATAGCATGCAACATAGTTATAATTTCAGCATAGTTGCTAATAGTGGAACGGGTATCGACTGGTCTTTGCGAGCACGACGGCATTGATAAGTAGCCTTGCTAGCAACAAGCACTTTGCAAAAAACTATATATAGCTTCACTAAAAACCGAGCATGCGAGCGGCACTTGTAAAAATGTGCGAGCACGAGCACAAGCAAACGAGCCCCACTAAAATTTTCCGAGCAATTGGAGCAAATTAATTTTGCGAGCACTTGAAATTTGAGGCACCACTCATGACCCCTAGTAGAGAACACACACATGAGTTTGGGAAAAGCCACAAGCCCATCAATTTGCTCTAATTTTCTCTCACAATTAATAATATTAATTCAACTGACATAGTTAGTTTGCGCAATTAGTCTTCGGTTTCGACCGACACAGTTACAATATATTAATTACTATAGCTACTGTACAGCCCTAACTGACAATTGCACGGCTAGCCTTCTTGTAAAGAAGCCAAAGAACTAAAAGCTGATGAATATGTCCAGGTTATCACTGCAGGAAAGAAACATGTTGCAACCGACTGTTGGCCTATTGAAAACTCGAATCAGTCTGATCAGTAGCTTGTTTGGAGATAGAAGGCGTCGTAATTAATCAATGTTATCTGAGTAAAAAAGCACCTGCGACCGAGAAAATGCGTAGAAGCACAAACAAAACAAGACGGAAATAGCTTTTGAGTCAATAGCCCTTTTCACGGTTAACTTGCGATATTTGCATAACAATACACTTGAACATAGAAGCGAGGCAATTTCGGGCACAAGCTGCAAAACATCGTGTTTTTCTTGAACTCCTTCAACTCTTTTAGTATAAAACAGTTTTAAAATGTAGAAGAACTACAATTCTTTTAGTTAACGTCGTTTTTAGAAAAAATTGTAAAACGACTTTTCTCTATTTATAAAGAGTAGACTCGCATGAGAGGGAGATCGGATTACGATCTTTACGGCAAACTTTAACTCAAATAGTTGCATGTTTAGTTCTTCTCCGTTTCAAAACTATTTTTATGCTAACATAGCTTATATAAGGAGCTCAAGAAAATCACGATGTTTTACAGCTTGTGCCCGAAATTGCCTCGCTTCTATGTTTAGCTGTATTGTTAACGTTATGCAAATATTCAGGTTAACCGTGAAAAGGGCTATTGTATTCACCGGCTATGATACTGATTCCCGATACTGCCTCACCGGACATTGAAATCGGGTTTGACTTGCTTGGGTGAAGAATCTTCTGTCCGACCTACAAGAGACATGCGAAGTTCATTAAGAAATATCCTTGTAAGTGATTTTAAACGGAAACAAACAGTAGAGGTAGGATCTTACAATGAAATTGAGTTTAATTACACAGGTAAGCCCCGAACCATGACTTAAACTATATATATCATAAGCAACCGGGCTACTAAACCTCGCCAAAACCATATTTTTTTTCAATTTCTTTATTATTCTTTTGATTTAGCATTCAGATTAGATTCAAGTAGTTTCGGAACGATCGAGTTTCGGTCGGTAATTTTCGTAACAACGATTTTCAAACTGTTTCACTTATTGTATTTACATTAGTAACGAAAAAAATATATACCTTTTAAATTTTTACTGTACGGCTGATGAACATTTCTGACTATATGATTATGAAAAAATTTAAACAACAGATACAAATTATATAAATTATGCTTTGCATCACTAGATATATAGAAAAAAAAATAGAGATTTATGTCGGCCATTAATAAATATGGTAGCTAGTGTTGTTCCTTGGACTACATACACTGTCTCAATTTGACTGATAATTAATGGCTTCGTTGACGTTGTTTTGTATTCACGCGAGTGATATTATTTTTACAGTCGGGGAACAGTCTTTGAAGCACTCGAAGAGTTTCCGAATCATTTTATCCAATCAGAAACTAGCGCGAACACTCACGATCAAGTACTCCGAAAGTAATCGCGCCAGCAAATACGTCATGTTGCATAGCAACTTCGGAGACGAAAACCGCGGGCTTAGTCCCGTCTCGGAGGCGCGGGATCTCGCCATCAACTGGTAGCTTGTTCCCCGACTGTTTCAGTGAGCTATCGCTATATACAATTTTAAAACACACTGTACGTCGTTAAACAAAGTCGATTTTTTATTTTTGTTATTTATTTACTTCTAACGAATGCATTATCTGTTTTTTTAGGAAATACTAAGCCCAAATCTCTCGAGCAGTTGGGACAGAAAGCTTTCAACGAATGCTACAAGAAGTACGGAAAAATTCTACGAACTTTGGGCAACTCTTTGCAGGATTTCTTAAATGGCGTCGACAACTTTGTGGAGTTGCTCAAATCGAAAGATAAAAACCGTTTCTTTGAGCTCCCTTCGCTTCACTGCACGGCGGTCGAGGACCAATCAGAGCTCGACCTTCACTGTTACGATACACGCATGCGCAACGAATGGGATGCGTTTGTTGTGGAATGGTCCAGAGCGCTGCACAAATCTTGTTTGAACTTAACGTTACACTAGAGTTGGTAGAGGACTGCAACAACGAGGTCCTCGTGCAAGTCGATGCTAACGTCAACCATGCAGTATTCAAGATCCATAAAAGTCCGGAAATCTTCACGAAACAAGCCTTAAGACACTCCAGTACGAAAAGAGAAATCATTCGACTTCGCCATCAGACTTGAACATTTCAGTACCAACCTTATGCTCAACCTTTCCTTTCCTCGTTATTTTTGACGAAAGTCTTCAGATTCAGCAACTCGGTTCGGCATTGACAAGACTTATTGGGCCGCTTTTATCGGCGCAAAAAAGACATTTAAGCAACTACTTCGAGCTATTGGACCCCAAAGTTTGCCTTACATTTCCGTCAATCTTATGTCGAAAAAATTCCTCGTTTTTATTGCGTCTCAAAGCTAGTAATGTAGACGGTGTTATTCCACCGGCGGAGCTCGCTGCAACCTCGTTCCCAGGGTCTCTCATCTTCCTCGCTCCAGGGGCGGGAAGATGAGAGACCCTGGGAACGAGGTTGAGCTCGCTGCGGTGGATCTGAGAGGCCAAATGATTCTTTTGCCGGAATCTGATTCCGTTCTGTTCCTCGGATCACCGCGAGTCGAGAGCATTGAGCACTGAAAGGCTGCGGGCTTTTTCTGAGTGATATTCCACAACACGACGCCACAAGAGGCTTGTTTCTTGTAAGTGAACAAGCCGTTGCGCAAGACGGCAAAAGAAAAAGATGGAGCAGTTGAAAACAGAGCTACAAAAAGCGTCTGAAGAACTAACGCAGGAAAAACACAAGACCGTGGATCTTCTCGAGTCCATTTTCCCGCGCGATGTGGCCAAGAAGCTGATTCACAGGCAGCCGGTTCCCGCCAGATTCATCAATGACGTCACCATCCTGTTTAGTGACATCGTTGGGTTTACTTCTATCTGTGGCAAATGCGCTGCAATGGACGTTGTTAACATGCTGGAGAGTTTGTTCACAGAATTTGATCGAAAATGTGGGCAGCTGCATCTCACCAAGGTAATCACAACTGACGCAATTAAAGTGCCTCTCTCGGCGCGAATTGTCAAAAATGCTGGGGATTACCTGCGATGGACTAGCGTCCCATCTAGGGGAGTAGCGATACGCCTATAGCTAGTCACTTTCATTGGCCTGATAAGCCACTTGGCTTGTAGACAAACTTAAACCTAAACATAACAACGCAAACGCCCTGTAAAATGGTTTTTAGATTGCATTGTAGTTGACGAACGTTCAATATGTTGGAACCCACGTGTAATCCGGTTAATATCAAGAGAGCACTTATTGACCAGGCAGATCGCTCCTTAAATGAATGTTCTCGTAGTTCCATTTTATTATTCTTTTGTAGATAGAGACGATTGGTGACGCTTACGTGGTGGCCGGAGGGCTTCAGAATAATTGTGGGACAGCGGATGACGCTGTTAAGGTGTCACTCATGGCTCTCAGAATGATTGACGTTACGGAAAGCGTGCTGTCGCCTGAAGGGCTTCCTCTCAAGGTAACCTTCGTTATCTGAGTAGGAAAAGGGTCACGAACGGAGCCGAGGGAAAAGGGAGTTTCCTCTCGGCTATTTTCTCTATTATAAAACCTATTCACAGGCTAAACCAATTCGCTCTCCCACTCTCCATATTCTCTTCGCAATTTCCAGTACTTTACTGGCCATTCAAGAAGTCGAGAACTACAAAGAAAACGTAAAGCATTGCGCGCGATGCAATTGATGTCGTAAAACCAAAACCAAAGCAATCACACTGGCCAATCATGCACAACAACAATAAACAGCACAACGAACCAATGAGAACTTGTTACAAATACACGTAACAGGCACCAAGCGCGGGAAAACGCGTGCGACCAAGTCGCGATTAGTTTTAGATTTGTATCTGATTGGTTGAGTATACGAGGCGTGAGTTCTTTAAACCAATCAGCATGAATCAGTTTCGACACTCAAATGAAAACCACTTTAAGTCTTTTCTAACTTCTTACTTAATTTAGTAATCACAAATCAGTTTGTCCGCCGATTTGTCACAGTCTTATTTAGTCTTAAGAGCCACTCTTTTTTCCATCGTAGATGAGGATTGGTCTTCACACTGGTTCAGTGTTGTCCGGTGTAGTTGGAGCCAAAATGCCTCGTTACTGTTTGTTTGGAAATAACGTCACCGTCGCCAACAAAATGGAGTCTGACAGCGAGGCTGGAAAGATCAATATTAGTTTAACAACTTACAGGTAAACACGGAAAATAATAAGAATTCGTCTAAACAGCTATAAACGTAAACAACGCAATGAACCAATGAGAGCTCGAAGCAAGTATACGTAATCGGCGCCAATTCCAAGCGCGGGAAAATTAAACGCGAGCGACCAAATTCGCGGTTGGTTTTGGTTTTGCATCTGATTGGTTGAGTAGGTGGTGCGACTTCTTTAAACCAATCATAGAGCGTAGTAGCAATTTCGCCATTAATTTAAAATTTATTTTCTGTACATGGTTAAGAAATGATCGCATAATAAACAATTTATTCAATTTAGTTGAAAAGTTGCATCAAAGCTAGAATTTGTTTAATAATATATTCATAGTTTTCTTTTATTCGCGTAAATATTCGAAAAAAAAGATCTGACGCGTAAATGATACCAATCCGTATTGCGCAACGTTACGCTGAATTTTTATGATGTTCATTATGATGCTCCCATAGCCCGCGCGTTTTCGGTCAGCGGTGACTAAGGTGCTGACAAAAAAGATCGCGGCCTCTGGGAACGAGATTGCCTTAGTTTCTGATCATGTCTTATGTATTTTTCTTTCTCCTAGTCTTACCTGTAACCATGCAGCCTTCCAATTCATCCCTCGTCCAGTACATGTGTGCAAAAGGGTGTCACGTGATGTGTTGAGTGAACGCCGATATTTTCTACAGTGGAGGCCTGGGCACGAGCCGCCTGCTGTCAAAAGTCGCCGCTTCCAAAAATGGCTCATTCACAGTTAGCAAAGAAGCCAAAGACATGTATTACACTGTCATAAAACACGACGAGGATTTGACTCCGTGTGATACTTGCGCCTTTATCTCGTTCATGTTTCAAGCAATCCAAAAACTCTGTGCTCAAAACATGAATCTATGTTATGGGGTGTTTTGTAAATTTTGGGTGATTTTGGGTCTTTTTGGGAGGAAATAGTTTTTTTCTCAAAGGAGTTGTAAAATTTAGGGAAATAAGAAATTTTGAAGATTTAATGTAGTTTTAAAATTAGAATTTGGAGTTAAAAATTAGTAAATGGACAACCACGCAAGAGCACCCGCGTGGGTATCAACTGTCTGTTGGTGTTCCAAAAATCATTTTCTTTCTTCTATTCCTTCTTTAAACCTCTTAAAATTTCATTGAAATTCACGTTTACCCCCGCCTTAATAGATGGCGCATCTTGAAAAAATTGGCCATTTTTTTCAAGTTCGCCATTCGCAATCCGTCTTAATCTTCCCCTTCCTCAATCATCCTTGTTCCTGTTTGGTTTATTATCACCTCTTTGGTGTTTTTCTACCTTAGTAAACTATTCAGTTTGAGGCTTTCTTCAATTCAAAGGTAATTTTGCACTTCGCAAAAAATGACTTAAAATATCGGGACAAAGCTCCTTTAAAACATGTTTAAATACAGAGAACCACACAACGTAGAAATAAATCGTTTGGCTACTGTTTGTTGCCGGATCTCTTGTTTTACTGCGAGATGTATTGCCAGATGACGTCACTTGAAGTGTAAATAAACTAAACTGATTGCAAGGCTGCTGGCACTACAGCTAAAAGGGCAGCCCTGGCCTGAAGAAGACCAGTACTGCTAGTTGAAACTGACAGGCCAATAAACCTGTCCTTTTATTGTAGTCCGTCTTGCAATCAGTTTTAATTTGATTGAAGAGGAACTGTCAGATTTATAATAATAATTAAAAATAATTATATTCAACATAAAGGGCGCTTAGATTGATGATGTTTTCATCCACACACAGGCAATAGACACAAATAGGACACCCTTTCAAAAGCATTGTTGCCAACTTGCCATGCAGCAAACTTCAAGTCACTTGAGCAAACAATTCTTGGTTGCATCTGACGTCATCAAAAATTCTAAAATCTAAACTGTTAATTCTACAAAGCTATTCTTTTCACATATTCTAGACATACAAAACATTAATCTCTATGCAAAGTTTAGTATTGATTCAATGCTTCGTTTCGGAAATAAAGCATTTTGAAATTTGTGATGTCCCGGATTAACGAGTTTTTGAACTTTCACAAAAACGGGTATTTTTATGTCATTTTTAAATTTTTATACGTGATAATAATTTAGAAGTGATATCTAAAGAGTTTAGAAGTGAAAGCTAATGATATTGATGGTAGAATCTACTCTACTTCTTGTACATTTTTATGGCCGCCATGTTGGTGTCCCAAAGAAGGGCACCAACATGGCGGCTGCATACTAAATACTGTAATTTTCTGAAAATTATTTTCGTAATAAAATACGAGTTATTATTAATAACTCGGTTATGAAAAACGCTACATAGCTATAATTTGGACAGAACGTTTCTTTCTGCCTGCTCTATAAGCTGTTAATGTTCTGATATTGTTAATGCAAGCGAACAGTTTTGGTAACATTGATGCAAACCACCAATTGAGTGAATTGACACAACAAAATGTTCCCGATAATTTTTTTTGGCAAAGTCACAGTATGGCCATTGTTTCTTGAATGAATTTTAGTTTGACTTTCAGTCCCCAGCCAGAATAAAGTCAAATCATGATAAATGACTTTTATTTGCACTCTTGACGCGCAGGAGTTGGAGTCGTCACGCAACGCTTCACCGCGTGACGGCCCACTGATTTACAATGCGAATTTAAAAGCAGTCACTGCAATTATTTAGTTCCTCCGGGGCATCAGTAAATATAGACGCATAATTGAATATTTATAAATTTGGAAGATGGTCCATTCTTTTTTTTCTTTTTTTTAAGATGGTCCATTCTGATATCGGTATAATATGTCTATAAATATCCCGAAATGTCTGAAGCGTTCCGCCTTTGCCATTTTAGGCGGGAAAGTTCTGACCGTCAGATTAATTTTCTAATTCTTGAAGATCTTAGAAGATTTGAGGCTCACAAAAGCTTTATTAAGCTTATCTATGTGTTAGTCTGATCCTGTAGAACGATATTTGTAGTAATACGATTGCTTATTATTATTATGCAAACGAGTTGACATTTGTTTTTGTCGTTTAGCGATAGAGGGAAGTGTCGAGTGTCAAGTCAATTATCGCTGAATCGCCCTTCGGCAGAATTCAGCATCGCATATCGTTCTGCGAGGAACCGCGACTATGTACGGCTTTGTAAACCAAGCTTTACAAGAGTTCGTGATACGAGAGAGCAGCTTCGAAACATGGGAGGAAATTCTGTACGTATTTGTGTACATATCAACGTTGTCGTTTGCATCGATCGAGCGAAGCGGCGTTCCCGAATCGAACAGTATTGATGTCGATATCTCAAGAATTTTGCCGTCACGATTGATTCACCTTGATCTTTGTCTTGTAGGAAAAAAGCCAATCTCGATTTAGGAGAAACAGGAGAATTCAGCCAACGGCGAATCTACGACGATCAAAACACATTCGACCTGCTAAGAGTCGCTTCCGAAGTTCTTGGTGAGTGTCCTTTGTATACTGTGTACTGATTTGCTCTCTGCTCTGGTCGCTCCGGGGGTTTCTAATTCTGGATTTTCGCATTCTAATTCTGGATTTTCGCATTCACATATCTAACAGTTCTACTTGTTTTACAAAGGAGTTGAATATGTAGAAATTGAAATGCCTAAGCGGCGACGGCGATGTGTGATCGATCATCGCGGCATTGTTGTGAAAGGGTTTCCAATCCTACGCAAAATTAACCTCAAAAGATTTACATGAAAAGCTTTTAGTTTGCGGACCTGTCAGGGATTGGAACTGTACAAAATTATATCAAGTTTACTCCTCTCACAAGTCCCAGCGCTGGTCAAATTAAAACGAAATTAATTTTCGCTTTAGCTTCGGGCAAAATAGCAGACCTACTGTATAAATTCCTAATGTATTTAGTAACCCAATAAACTATTTTGTGCTGGAGACAATTTCGAATATTCCTTCGATTATAATCTTCGTTTGTGCGGTAAGAAATGTCATTGAGACGCATTAATGATTAAAGAAATTTGCCGGGGGAAAATGAAAATGAGAGGTAAATTTTCAAAATTAAATCGCTCAGGATCAATAATTATTCAAGCAAAAGAATTGCCTGTTTCATGTCAACATATGAAGAATGGATGCATTATTCAACACAAATTAATTCTTTCAAAAACTCTTTATCAGCTGTGTCAGGATTTGAAGACTTTTTCTTGATGATACTCGAATAAAAGCGGCAGTAAGTGTGTTGTCAATCAGACATGACACCCTTGGAAGAGACAATCATTGTTATCTTGTCAGAATCACTTTAGTGCAGTTGCATTGATGTGGTGTCAAGGACACATGACCTAGCAACCAGGTCAAAAGTGAAATACTTTATTCACATGGTGACGGTGGAAATAAGATAAGAAAATTTGAAAGAAAGACATATTTTCCCAAGATGTATTTTGTCCAAGCGTAATCACATTTTCTATTCTTCTATGGAATCTAGACCATGCATAAAGAGAATATTACTGACAAATGTGTGGTTCCAGAAAATATCCATACCATCCCCCCACCCCCCACCCCCTCCCTTCCCTCCACAGAAGGTATTTTTGGTTTGAACCCACCCCCACCCCACTGGAATTTCCAGTTTAGCTTCATACTTCCTTTAAAAATTTTGGCTTTTGAAACCCCCTCCCCCAAAGAATTTCTAACTACCCTCCTTGGGGTGGGTATGGAATTTATATTTTCTGGAACTGCACAAAGCAACCAACTGACCAGTAAACAACAGTGTGACGAGGGCTCGATTCAGAGAACCGCAGTTACAGTCAGACAGTACTGCAAATTTGATCACATTTTCATTCAATGTAATTCAATGTACTGAATGGATAACTGGATCTCTCTTAGCTTTGAATGACTTCAACAAAGATCTCTCATTTTATTTTTTAGGATTATCATACAATGTTATTCTGGAGAAGTTCGGGGAAATCTTCTTTGAATATTGTCAAAACTCTGGCTACGAAAAGATGCTTGACAGTCTCGGAAGCAACCTCAAGGACTTCTTCAACAGTCTAGATGCGCTTCATGAACATCTCCTGTTTATTTTTCCCGGCATGCGAGCACCTTCTTTCCATTCCAAGGATACATTGGATGGCAGTGGTATAGAGATCTTATATTACTCTGAAAGGACTGGGCTTGAGTACATGGTTGTAGGTGTAGTGAAAGCAATCGCAAGAGAAGTTTATAAAACCAAGGTAAATATTGAAATATCTGTGCCGACAAATCAAGAAACAACATGGTCAAAGATTATTGTCACCCCTGAGAACTACGACGACATGCTGCAGCTCAAACAGCATGATCAGCAAATTCAAAAAATGGAGAAGAAACTGGAGCTAGTAACGTTAGGTTCTAGAATCAGCAATCAAACATTCTGCCAAGCGTGTCCATTTCACATCATCTTCGACAATGAAATGGTGATTTACCAAGCAGGCATCTCGCTGCTCCGAGTTCTGCCCTCCGTGAAAGTTGGTCAGACCAGGATGGACGAAGTGTTTGAAGGAATCCGTCCGCATATTCCACTAACTTTTGATCAAATTTTGAAGTTCATTAACAAAATATATGTTGTCAAAACCAAAGAAGGACTGTTGGATTCTGCTAGTTTGACAACAGTTTCAGAGGATGACATAAATACCCTGGATTTCCCCACGATGAGATTCCGCGGACAGATGCTCTATCTTCCAGAATGTGACAGCATTATGTTCCTCTGTTCGCCGAGTGTTCTTAACTTGGATGGCCTAAATGAAATAGGTTGGTAGACATTGTTGTAGAATATATTTTCTTTTTTTCAAGTGACATGCATCCATAATGGAGCTATTATGGTCAAAGTCCTTTATTTGTACGTTGTACATAATTACCTTCAAACATAAGGAAATCTCAAAATAATAGACTAACTCCTAAGAGGTAATAATAAACCAAAAAGGAACAAAGATTGGAGAAGATTGAGACGGATTATGAACAATGAACTTGGTCAAGGGGATGGGAAGAGAAGTTAATACAGTCAAACCTGTATATAATGGTCACCCTCGGGAAATGGCCAGCTGACCGTTATATACAGGGTGACCGCTATGTACAGGTCAAGTTTACAGTAATATAGGAGTGATTTTCGGATCGGGAAGTTATTCGGTGACCGTTATATACAGGGTGACCGCTTTATACAGGGCCGTTATATACAGGTTTGACTGTATACAGTCAACTCTCTTACAGAGGTGTCCGTCTTATAGAGGTGTCTGTTAAGAGAGAGTCGACTGTATTGTAGCAAGCTAGGATTGCGTGACTAGTACTCTCTCAGTTAAGCATTGTTTTGTCCAGCTGTAATTTGAGTTTGAAGAACAGTCACCTTGAAAGTGTTACATTAATACATTCAAATAATAGATGCCCAATCAGGAGGCTGCCAACATTCTCAGAGCCATTTGGAAATCGTCCAATAAGAGTCGGTGCCCAGGGGCTCTTTCAACCATTCTTGTAAATTTTCGTCACATAGATTTTGTCCTGAGGATGTAAATAATTTTGAAGCTTCTTGGGCTTGCCCTTAGCATTGCCATGTTACAACATCAATAATTATTCTTATATAGTCACTTCACACTGCAGAAACTGGTCTCAGCTCACAAATCACTTTTACTCAACTAAGATCAAATTAATTGATGATTGTATTCTAGGTCTGTACCTCAGTGACATTCCAATCCATGATGCCACCAGAGATCTCATTCTCCTCTCAGAACAGCACAATGCAGAGTCGCGTCTGTCTCAGCGACTTGAAATCCTGACCGACAAGCTTCAGCAGACATCACGCGAGCTGCAACAGGAGCAGCAGCTCACTGACAGGCTTCTGTACAGCATCCTCCCGACATCAGTGGCTAACGACCTCAGACTGCAGCGACCTGTCCAGGCCAAGAAGTATGAGATTGTCACAATCATGTTCAGCGGCATTGTGGATTTTACAAATTATTGTAACCAGAGCAGTGAGCCCATGGAAATTGTGGAACTTCTGAATGAGACGTACACCAAGTTTGACGCTCTGGCTGACAGAAACAATGAAGTTTTCAAGGTACCATTAAAAAAAATAAGTAGAGCTGACTGTCTGCTTATGAGTGTCCGCTCAGAGAGGTTCAACTGTCTTATGGGCAGTGACGTTAAGCCGTTGGCCTTGTCTCCTACATCTCTTCATACCAAATTAGTAGGGGACGTTAAAGAACCCACATCACTGTTCGAAAAGAGTAGGGGACATAGTCCCCGGTGTTGTGGTCTGGCCTGTTCACATGTATTCATGGGTTGGGTGGGTGGGGTGAGATCATGAATGGACTGATAGCGGCTGCCATAGGCGCCTTTACAAGCTGACGTCCGATCTCACCCCTGGGTTGAGTTGTAAAGCGCATTTGGATATACTATATAGAAAATGCGCTATATAAATGTCATTACCATTATGATTTGAAATAAGATATTGATCACAGATTTTGCATTGTTTTAGGTTGAGACAGTAGGAGACAAGTACATGGCCGTGAGTGGTTTACCAACAAGATGCTCAAAACATGCTGTCAATATCGCAAATCTGGCTCTTGACATGATTGACATTGTACAAGAAGTGAATGCTCAAGGACGAAAGATGCAGGTGATGATATATGACAACTTCCTTCTGTCAGAAGAATAAAATTGTTGTTGTATTGCTTTGTCGCATGCGACTTGGGAATTAAAGGGTTTAATTTTTTGTCTTCTTTTAGATTACGATCGGTGTTCATTCTGGTGAGGTTGTGGCTGGTGTTGTTGGTCAGACGAAGCCACGCTACTGTCTGTTTGGAAACACAGTCAATCTGACAAGTCGCACAGAAACTACTGGACTGCGAGGAAAGATCAATTTGACAGAATATGCCTACAGGTAATAAATTATTATATGTTGAACTTCTCTAATTTTTAGGGAGGTAGCCATTGTAGGGAGCTTTCAATTGATAATGGATTGGCAGGCAATGAGGACGGGAAAACCTGGCCATTAGTGAAGATTCAACTATATTTCTCATAGAACCACCTACTGTAGTACTTAGTTAATTTTCTTTTCTTGCGTCTTTCTCGCTGGTATCTTTCTCATTATAGATCCCTGTTGTGCCAACCACATGACAACTTTGTGTTCAAAAAGCGAGGTCCAGTCACTATGAAGGGAAAAGCGGAGCCGATGATAACATACATCCTACAAAGAAAGGATGGAGAGTGAGAAAAAGTCACGAGGCCTTTTTATTAGTATTGCTGTAATGATTTGATTTAGCGCCATCTTTCCAATGCGCGCCCGTTTCTAATAAGCGCTCCCCCTTGAGTGTCATTTTGTTAATAAGCGCCCCTATAGAGTGGTAAAGTGTGATGTCACAAATTGTCACAAATTTTCAAATTTGCGAAATTATGAAATTTGATCAGCTATTCAGAGGAAGCATGCCAAAAAACGTCCACTTGCCAAATATTAGCTCTCCATTGCCAAACTTTGAACCTCTATATCTCAGCCGCAAATTGCAATGGAGAGCTAATTTATGGTAGTTCAAATGATTAATATTCAGTGTAGTCAGAACTCTCTCTCTATATATAAACAGATGGGCTCATAGCCTGCATGCAGACAACCAAAAAGTAGGAAAAATTGGATGTGACCGCTCAGAGCTCAGAGAACAGATTTCAGGAAGAGATAGTGTTTGTGGCCATTCATATCTCTTATTAATTTTGAACAATTTTTTTCAATTTTGAACTTGGCCAATCTAAGGAGTAGTGAGCATGCGACAGGTGGCAAGTCAGTGGCAACACCCATTATCATTTTTCCAGTCATCTTAATCTGACAACAACAACAAAAAACTTAAAAAGTTAGTTTTTGAAATTAAAGTAACGGAAACTATGAAATGCTTTATTTTTCAACTTTCAGTTGATAAATTAATAAATATAGTTGTTTTGCCGCTGAAACATTAGTGTAGGTACGCAACGCGTACATGCATTTAGTGCTGTTATGTTTGTACATGCATGCAAGCTACTGCCTTAGGCATGAGAACAAAATGTACTTAATAGTGTGACCGCCATGCAAAGAGTAGATGTTTTTTTAAAATAAAATGCATGTATGGTTTTAAAATATACTCATAATCAGTTATAAGGCTATAGAATAAGTAACTATGTAGCGACTAGCTTATTTTGTTCAGTCGGGCGAACCAAGCACACGTTTTTCGATCAGAAACCTGTCTCCGAGAATTGAATCAGCCCGAGGTTTTCGCCCCGAAGTTGCTAAGCAACATGACGATTGCTTTCGGAGTACTCGTGAGTGCTCGCGCTAGTTTTTGATTGGATAATCAGTAACAATCGAAAACTCTTCAAGTGCTTCAATGAAGATTTTCCAAAAATGGTTCTTTTTCCCCCGACTAGGCGCGGTTTTATTTAGAACAATTTATGTGTTATAGTCACAACTTAGAAGTGACAAATTGTATATGTATATAAAAACAAGAAGGTACCATACTTTCTTGATAAAAAAATATTATTAAACTATATAATATTCAGTGTAATGTTTTGCATTGTTCATTAACTCCTGACCTAACGGTAATAAACCATGGAAATAGTCGTTCCCTGTACATCGGCTCAGAATGGAGGCCAAGAGGATATTTCATCATCTAATAATACACTTGAAAAAATTACTCCATTCTGATTGGCTAAGAGCAGTGCAAAAAGTATAACACCAGTGTAAAAAGTGTAACACCAGTGCAAATTACAATTTCCGAAGTTAATACGAAGAAACACGAAGACCCTTAACAGTCATACGAGGTATGCCGGAGATGGTCGAAGTTCACCCGAAGCCTTCCGAAGGTTTCCGAAGATCACCCAATGACTTCCGAAGATTGCGCGAAGTCTTCCGAAGATTGCCGAAGATCACCCGAATACTTACGGAATGTTTACGAAGTTTTAGGAAAACCAAGGGCTCCTCAGCCCAAGTAATCGGTAAACAGTATTTTAGTATTTTTTCAAGTGTGTTATTAGTAATCACATGATTTTTCTCGTGCAATTTGGAATAAATAAGCACTTGTAAATTTTTCAGACTACAAATTTTGTTAGAATTTGAAACATTTACTCGTGCTTATTTATTCCAAATTGCACTCGAAATCATGTGATTACCTATACAAAGTTACAAACACTACATCCAGGAGGCCTTAATACAGACTTTTCTTTTATCTAAACTCTCAAAGTCACCGCGCGCAAGTAAATTCAAATGTATGTTTTGATTTGAAAGCTGACGCGCGCACTTTTTTCAGTTGCACTTTTACCACAGAAGAAGAGGCAGCAGCCTCGAAACGTATGATTTTTTCACGTTTTTAAAAAGCTTTTAAACGTTTTTGGCGCACAACAAAACAACTGCCTAGTTGTTTTTTTATCGACTAGCCAGCGTGGCAGGCGTAGAAAGGGGAGGGAGGGGAGTTCGGCGAGTGCGAAGCGCGAGGAGTCGGAGCGCGAAGCCCTGCTAGGAGCTCCGATATAATAATGGGCTCTATTGATAACAGTTTTAATTGTTGGAAGGAGTTTACCCAGTACAAATAAAGACTTACTACTACTTTTGTCTCAGAATGGAATAACTGCGTACTATCGAGTGCAAACGACAAGACCATATCGTACAACTTGGCCCGGCGTCTGTTTTTAAACAAAAAAAACTGAAATATTTAAGAAGCAATGTGCATGTATTAATTAATTAAACAGTCATTCCCTGACAGCTGCTCTGCATGGGTATCAATGTCGTGTTTACTTTTAAAAATTAGTTAATCATAACTAGAGTATACACAAAATTCTCGAAGCCAATTGGTTATCAGCAGGCCGTTGGACAGAGTGGAGTCCAATTAGGTCAGTCTGTTAGTTTGGGAGAATTCGAAAGTTTTTCCCAAACTTTCTCGAGTGTTTGCCTTCACTACAGCTACAATATTTTCGTTCCAGTTTATTTGTTTTTAAGTGCGGAAAACACGGTTTTTAATCGACTAAAAGTTAATAAGTGTTTATAATGCCGTTGACATGCAGTAAAAAAGGGTAAAGAGTTCACAAGCCTAGCGGCCCACAACTGCCGGAGCTTTAATATAACCCGATTTCTGTAGCATGAAGCGACTATAGGAGTATTGCTACTCCCCCTAGATGGGATGCTAGTCCATCGCAGGCCAGTACGCCCCAGCATTTTGTCGCCGATACCCATTTATACTCCTGGGTCTGACCACAGGGGGCATACAAGTTGAGAGGATTAAAAAAGAATAATGAATAAATGAATCATTACCTGGTTAATTCTTGTTAATTTTTTTTTCCTATATAATATATTCTTAAGAATATATTATATAGGAAAAAAAATTTTTTCCGGAAAGCGAGAAGGTCTGGGTGCGAGTTTAATGCTGGCGCAGAAAATGTGGGTAGCGGTCATTCCTATAAGTTCGCGCAAGGGAATACAAAAGAAACACAAGAATTAACCAGGTAATGATTCATTTATTCATTATTCTTTATTAATCCTCTCAACTTGTATGCCCCCTGTGGTCTGACTCGTCCCCAGTCGTCTCTCTTGTCTCCTCTGTTGGGAGTCGCAAGACGCGGGGGATGCTGGGAAGGAGGAAAGCGATTATATTGTTTAAGGCAGAGCATATTTTAGCTTCAAAGGGCGGCGGAAAGCATTCTCTTTTAATAGCGCCTATTTCATCAAAACGCCGCCATTACTCTGTCCGCCATCTTGGAAACAGGATCTGCCAGTCGTCTCCCGCCTTTCCTCCTTCCCATCACCCCTTGCGCTCCCCTCGGCCGCGCTAAATATTAACAGGAGACAAGAGAGACGACTGGGGACGAGTCAGCTCCTGGGTAGAGAGAGGCACTTTGTCAAGTTATCGTGCCCATATAAGGGCACCGCGTCTCCCACGCCGTTGCAATTGACAGTGTATGTTCAGTGCTAAAACTTGCTGCGGTATGAGTTATGTTATATTATCAACATAGGTTAATTTTAACCCAGTCCTTTATTTTTCACGTACAGGTGACATATATGTGACATAGTATGTATATACTTATAGGTAGTGACAGGTGACATAGTATGTATGTACATATTATCTACGGCGTGGGCAGAATGGACGAATTAACGAGACTAGCTGAATTTTACGCCGTAATAACGCCTGTTTGGTTTTAATAGAAACAAACTCAATCAGTCAAACTGGATCGGTCGAGCTTTATTAAAGTTCAGTTTCTGAGTGTTTAAAGTACTTTTTATCGCCTCTGACATACACTCAGACGAACTCAGCTGTCCCTGTAATTAAATTCCCGTCGTTTTCACAGCAAAACAGCGCCGAGTTCGCCTTGACTATTCCCTTCTCCTCCGGCGAGGAATTGGACTCAGGCATAAAGAGCCTTCAATTCGTCAGTACGTTGCGGAATAGCCAGTTTTGGAGCTGGGCAGCTATTAACAAAAACAACGATGGAAAATTCTACGATAGCGGTAAACAATTCAACAAGCAATGCATTAATATGGTTCAACGCTAGCGATAGCGATAGCAATAAGTCTGCAAGCGAAACTTATTGCGGCGGTGAACTTGGAAATACCGACAAAATTGCTGGTGGCGTATTTTATGGTATGGTCTCCCTGTTTGGATCGTTAGGTAACATTTTTGTCGTTCTTGTCATTTGCCGAACACCAAACTTAAGGAATATCTGTGGTGTCTTGATTGCAAACCTAGCAGTGGCCGATCTTTTAACGTCAGCCTTTGCAGTTCCTGTGTATTACTATGCTGTACTGGCTGTAAGCCAAAGTAATTGTGATTCTGTTCCACTTCCACATCGCGTTGCAGGAACACTATTAGACATGTTTGGGATTGCTTCTGTTGTGACACTGGCCTCTTTGAGTGTAGATCGCTCCTTCGCCATCTCCAGCCCTCTGAAACACAAGACATTTATGACTTTCACAAAATTGAAAGTGAAACTCGTTAACATATGGCTTGGTGCCATAATATATTCAATTGCGCGTGGCCTCTTCCCGGGTGTTATCACGATGGAGTATTCGGCTTATGTGGCAAGCATTGGTCTTACGGTTTGTTTCGTCATAATTGTCACAAGTGGTGTAGTCGCCATACTAAATGTACGAAGGAATTCCTCAAGGGTAAGTGACTTGCACCAAAACCAAGATGGCGGCCGCATCTCCGAAGGTATGCGCCAGAGAAACAAACAAGTTGCCAAGACCATCACTTTAATCATTATTTTGTTCTTTGTAAGTTGGACTCCACTAGCGGTATCAAGATTTTTTAATCCTCTTTTTTATATAGATCACGTCTCCTTAGACTTCTGGTTTTTAATACTTGGATGTGCAAATTCTGCCATGAATCCCTGTATTTACTTTTATCGACACAGAAATTATCGCGAAGCGTTGAAAGCAACACTTGGACTGTAAAGTAGTCACGGTAGTCTACGCACGGTGAAGATTTGAGCGCATCGACCCAAACTAGACGGACACTGGACTGGCTCGGACTGCCGGAGCTTATATCCCAGTTTTTGTAGCATGGAGCCGACCGGATGGGATGCCAAATCATCGCAGGTTACCCCCCAGCATTTGGTCTGGTTGCCCAACTGAGTTCGCCAGTACCCATTTATACTCCTGGGTGGAGAGAGGCACAGTGAGAGTAAACTGTCTTTCCAACGGAACACAACACAATGACCCGGCCGGCCAGCGCTCGAACCCGGACCGCTTGATCCGTGTCTCCCTAAAAGGAGAAAGCGGTTTAATAATGTAAAAAAAATATTGAATGCTATTATCTGAGCGTGGCTGAAAAATTTTGGAGAGAAAAATATATTGAAAAAATTTAGGAAGCCATATATAATGCGAAAGTTTTACTGATCCTCGTAAACATTCAGTTACCTTATTCTCACTTATTTTAATCTCGCGAGTATTAATTTTCGCGGTTTTCCCAATGTAGGAAAAATAAAACGCGCAAAAATAAAGGCGATATTTTCGCAAAATGTTTAAGCCTTTGAGCTCTTATTTTCTCTAAAATCGCCAAAATAAAGCCTCGTAAAATTGGTCTGTCAATTTCAAGAAATCATTAGTCTATTAGTACGCGCGAATTAATTAGTGAGAACAAATATACCGGTATTGACTTGAAATAATCTGCTAGCGTTTGTGAATTTTTTTTTAATAGTTTTTATTGATTTCATTGTGCTTTTGAAATGGTTCCTGTCTGTTCCATATACACGAAAGGTGTCAATCTTTCACGTACTTTTCATTTCTAATAAAAATAATTATGTATGTATGTATGCGCTAGTCGCCAAAATGTTGAATTGACACGATAAGATCATGTGGTACAACCTGGCCCAGTCTCTGTTTTTAAATAAAAAGCTGAAATGTGCACGTATTAAACAGTCATTCTCGACAGCTGCTTTGGGTATTTTGTGTCGTGTTTACGTTTTTCACGATGACAGTAAAATAGATTAATCATACTGTATACACAACATTCTCGAAGCCAATTGGTTATAAGGCCTGTTAGTTTGAGAGAATTCGAAAGTTGATCTCAAACGAGTGTTTGTATTCACTACAATATTTCCGTTCCTCCAGTTTGTTGTATTTAAATGAAAACACAGTTTTTAATAGATTAAATGTTAATAAGTGTTTATAAGCTAACTCCCTACCAGTTGTGCGGGAAGTTTGTCACATTTGAACCTAGTTGTATGGCCTAAGCTCCGGAGTCTCAGCCACGGTCATGGCAGTGGTCAGGTAGAGCGTCCGACCAGTGTGCGGACGGTCTTAGGTTCGACTCCTGTTGGGAGAACTCCGGCTGAATTGTTCTTCCGAGTAGCTTGTGTTACTGACTGATAAAACATCTTTTTCATGTTTATAATGCTATTGACAGTAACCGGCAAAAAAAGGTAAAGTCTTCACAAGCCTAGTGGCCCTCAATTGCTGGAGCATATCCCGGTTTCCATAGCATAAAGCGACTAGGAGTATTGCTAGGTTATATATTACCTCTATAGCATTTTGTCGCCGGTACCCATTTAGAAAGAAAGAGAGAGGCACTGCTTACCCAAGAACATAGCATGCCATAGGAGTTTAGAGCAACGGAAACTTTGAAACGTTGTAATTACTTTCCGTTGATAATAATGAAAAATTAGTGTAGGTACGCAATGCGTGCATGCGTTTAGTGCTGTTATGTTTGTACAGGCTACCGCTATACGCGTGAGAACAAAATGTCATGAACACCAAAATAATTAGAAGAGCAGATTTTTGTTTTAAAATGTACTCATAATCAGTTAGAAGGTTATATAATAAATAACTATGTAGCGGCTAGACTTGTTTTAAAACATGTTTAGTTTGTTCAGTCGTGGGAACCAAGCATACGTTTTTCGATCGGAATCCTGTCTCCGAGTCGTCTCCGAGTCAGCCCGCGGGTTTTCGCCCCCGAAGTTGCTAAGCAACATGACATATCCTTATTGCGTTATGCTGGCGCGATTGCTTTCGGTGTACTCGTGAGTGCTCGCGCTAGTTTATGATTGGATAATAAGAAGCGGAAATCAACGAAGATTTGCCAAAAACGGTACTTTTTTCCCCCGACTAGGCGCGGTTTTATATATTTAGAACAATGTGCGCGTCATATAGTCACAACGAGGAGCATATCACCCTGGAGCCTGGGGTGATATGCTCCTGTCACAACTTAGAAGTGAGAGATTGTATATATAAAAACAAGAAGGTACCATACTTTCTTGATAAGAAATATTTATTAAACTATAAAATATTCAGTGTATAATCATTGTTTTGCATTGTTCTTTATAAGATAACTCCTCGCCTAACCATGGAAATTGTTTTTCCCTGTACATCTCCGAATGGAATAGCTGCGTACTATCGGGTGCAAAAAAAAAACAGTAGAGAAATTCAATCCATAGGAAGGGATTTCTGTTACGATGCGATCCCGGCTAAACCGCCGGTCGCCACCACTACTTGCATAATTAGAATAATTAATGACTAATTTATGAACAGTGACTTCCCGCCCATGCCAAGCACAACTCGTCCCCAGTTTTTTTCAGGAGGGTAACACCTAGGGCTTTAATTTTTAATGCCTTTATTAAATGCTTTCCTTCACTGATAAAATACTGTCTCGCTACCTATTATTTATGTTGTTTATTTTGGTTTGAACATTGACATTATAACGTTGCCGCTTTTCGCTCAGTATATAAAGACCCAGGAAAAAGGCATATATGAAATAATATAAGATTTAACCCAACGTTACCCTGGCGTTACTGTGCGAATCAGAAAAGCAAGAACTCTTTGATTAAATGCTTCGATTTTTCTTTGCCAAAAATTGGTCTATTTTTCTCATATTTTATTGGTATTTTCGCAAAGCTTTTTTTTTTTTTACAAAGTGTAAATTTGAGTTTCCAGACCATTCTTCTTGCGGTTTGATCATATCGAAGTTCAATAGAAGTGTTCACGTTTTTTGATACGCACAGTAAAATTGTACTCGGTGAAATCTCCCTGCACGGAAAACACGGCTTAATGCAAATACCCACTGTTTTTTTTGGTGAGAATTGATTTTAATGACACACATTTGTTGGAATACGTCGATGTTTAAATTGAAATTTCTTCCGACCATCTAATTTATAAAAATATATTTAAAAAGCATTTATTCCGCGAGACACCCAATGAACAGTGCATTGCCAATTATTCGCAGTGCTGAAAAAAGAAATTGGCAACAATCATTTCAACTGATGTAGGCATTAGCAGCGACGGAGAAGAAGAATTCAAATAAACGCTGAAATATCCGAGCTTTTATGGAAATTAATCGACATTCAAATGGTTTTCACAACTTGCTTAGTTTGGAACAACTGACCAATCACAACTCACAGCTTTGTCAATAACAATGAATCAGGAACATTTCAATCGGACACACATGTTAGCAGCTGTAATAATCCGTGGCACAATTTGCAGGTTTCAATCGGTGCCGGTGTATATATACATTATGGTAAGCGTTGCATCGTTTAACTAAAACAAACCGGACCCGTGATATTTTAAAATGCCCTAATTCTTTTTCCAAACACATACAGTAATGCGGAAAGATTGTCATATATGGCCTAAGCTCCCACGAGTCTCCTGTAGCTCAGTGGTAGAGCGTCCGACCGGTGAGCCGAAGGTTCGCTTGACTCCTGTTGGGGAAACTCGGATTTTTTTTCCGAGTAGCTTGTGTCACTGACAGAATAATATCTTTCTTACATATAGTATGGTTTTGTGAACTCCGCTTTGGAAGAACTAGTCCTGCGAAATTTCGGTGAAGGGACATGGACGGAAATAAAGTAAGCGATCCGATTAAGCTATTTTTAAAAATTGTAATACTAATGCAACGTATAGACTTATTTTCCTGCCATTTTTATCCATGATGTAATTGATACTTTGCAAAGACAACTGATTATTTTTTTTCGATTCTAAATTCAGGAGAGCCGCAAAGCTTGACATGGAAGGTCACTTTCTGTTCAGCGTGGTTTATAACGATGAAATAACATTCAACCTTGTTGGTGCTGCTGTGGGTGTTTTAGGTATACAAATCTAAACAGCTAAATGTTCAGTTAAAAAATATGAGACTAAACTACCAGTTTTGGTATCAAAATAATTTTGAATTAACCGTGTTGAAGAACTATACTTTTTGACAACCCTTTCATAACACAGGCCCGATATTTCGGTTTGGCAGGTGTCTTAAACAATGAAACTGACAACATGGTAACTTCTTTTATAGATTTTCCAAACAGAATAGAGGCAACTCGTCCGCGGGCCGATTTAATAGTTATATTAGAAAAAGATGTTCTTTTGAAGTTTTTTGCATTGAAATTAGCAGTAAAACTACTATTTACGTCTCCGGTTGGTCTTCAAAGAGTCAGGTTTGTTTGTGGTACCTAAATACAGAAATTGAAAAAGCTAAAGACAGTTTAAAAGAACCGTTTAGAAAAAAAAAATTGACAAGCTCTGTTTAAACTGGAATCCCTTCTACCAAAACTGTCGGTATATCGAGTGAACTGTGTCTTAATTAATACCTTTTTGTAAATAGGTGTCTTTCATAATTATGCCAATTTAATTCTAGCAGTTTCGAGAAAGGCACGGTCCTACAGAAACGTAAAGCGTACGCGAGACTACCGAAAGGTATTATGGGTAGTGGTAGTTCAGTCACCATTGCTTGATCACGTACTAAGCGAGCACACTGAACAAAAGAGGGTGCGACACGTATTCTGTAAAAGGCATTTAGTGCAGTTACCGTCATGCAACGTGATGTTGGAGAAAAAATATTTGATCGTTTACCCAATTTATAAGTCGCATTTCAGTCGCGTCGAATGTAATTCAAGCTGCAGAAATCTCGCTGATATTACTTGATTCGACTACGTTGCAATACACCATAGAAACAACGTGTTCTATTTTGCTATTTGTGTGGGCATTGCGCCGATTTAAAAACTCGAATCTCATTCGACGCGATTGAAATTCGTCGACTTAAATGCGACGTATAAATTGGGCCTAAAGCAGTCTCGAACAATATGGGGAAAATATATCCCAATCTAAATATGATTACGAATCGAATCTTAATTTGTTTTAAATTCAGGAATAGAAGCTAACAAAATTCTTGAGTTGTTTGGAGAATGGTTTCTCGATTTTTGCCAAGAGTCTGGTTATGACAGACTTCTTCAAGTCCTGGGAGGAACTCTGCGCGATTTCCTGTCCAATCTAGACGCGCTTCATGACCATCTAGGTGCTGTGTACCCCGGCATGCGAGCGCCTTGTTTCAGAGTGTCTGATCGCGAAGAGGATGGCGCGTTGATCCTTCACTATTACTCTACGCGGGAAGGCTTGGAGTATATAGTCATTGGACTGGTCAGAGCGATAGCAAGGAAACTCTTGAACACGGAAATAAGCGTCGAGATTATAAAGAAGAAGCTGAACCCTTGGGAGGATGTCCAGTTTGCAATCAAAGAAATTCACAGCCCTGAGATTCCGCTACATTGTAAACAAACAGCTTGCATTCGTCCTGTTAAAGATCTTGATCTGTTATCCTCGGAGCCGAAGATCTCCCCTGCGACATTCTGTCACATATTCCCATTCCATCTGATGTTTGGTCGAGACATGGAAATCCTACAATGTGGAGATTCGTTAAGTCGAGTGATCAAAGACATTAACAATCCGGCACCGTTGACAATGCTTGATGTATTTGAACTTGTGCGTCCCAGAATAGAGTTTACCTGCGAAGAATTGCTTGCCCATATCAACACAGTGTTTGTACTCACAACTCGACCAGGGTGTTTGCAAGTTGCGAACTCAACCGATGCCAACTCGATGAACTATGATTCTGGGAAATCTTTGAGGCTGAAGGGACAGATCCTTTATCTGGAAGAGTGTGACAACTTGCTTTTTCTCTGTTCGCCCAGTGTTGGTAACTTGGACGATTTGAGAGAAAACAACTTGTACCTTAGCGACATTCCTGTACACGACGCAACAAGGAATCTAATTCTGCTTTCTGAACAATTCCAAGAAGATCACATTCTGACCAAAGAGTTGGAGATTTTAACAGATAAACTGCGCCAAACCCACCGAGATCTGGCCGAGAAGAAAGAGTTAACAGATCAGTTATTGTACTCCATTTTACCACCCTCGGTTGCGCAAGAGTTGAGGCACAAACGGCCAGTCCAGGCAGAGAAGTTTGAAATGGTCACAATCCTGTTTAGCGGGATTGTCAATTTTGAGAAGATTTGTCAGAATTCTGAACCGGTGGAGATAGTTCAGCTTCTAAATAACATTTATACCGAGTTTGACATTCTCACCGATCCTCAAATCAACGACGTATATAAGGTAAGATAGCCACTAATAAATTCTGTGTGGCTGTTATAGAGTCATAAAATCAAAACCGAAGCAATTACAATGGCCAATAACAACAGACGTAAACAACAAAACGAACCAATGAGAATTGAACCCAAATCAAATACACGCCTGGCGCCAAGCGCGGGAAAACGCGCGTGCCCAAGTGGCGATTGGTTTTGGTTTTGCATCTGATTGGTTGACTATATGGCGCGAGTTTTTTTTTAAACCAATGACTGGCAAACCACACGTGACTTGGCCCTTTTTCCCGCGCTTGGCACCGGATGCATTTTTGATTCGTTCTGATTGGTTTATTGGGTCTGATTTGCGTTTGTCGTGATTGGCCAGACAGAATTCGTCAATCTCATGTAAGAATTGAGCTTTTTAAAATAGGAAAAAATCTGAACAAGAATAACACGGTCAGTTTAGTTCAGTAGGCACGGTATCGCGTAGAGGATCAAAGACAGGAATAGACAGCGTTAATTCAGTATAATTTCTCTTAGTCTGGGCTCCTGTGTAGGTTAAACTAATCACAATGAACATGCTGCTATCGTTATAAAGTTTGAAGCTTAACTTGTGCTGCCTTATGTCAACAGGTCGAAACTGTTGGCGACAAATACATGGCGGTCAGCGGCTTACCTGAGAGGAGTACGTGGCATGCGCGTAGCCTGTGTCACGTGGCATTAGATATGATTGAGTCAGTCAAGGAAGTGAAGCACAAGGGAGGAAAGATTCAAGTATGAAACAAAAGATGACTGATGGTTTCTTTATCAAATGTGCAAATACCGTTTATATTAGGATATACGTGGGAGGCTCGGTGGCCTAATGGCCCGGCCTAATGGTTAGTACGTTGAACTCCAGATCGAGGTGTCCGGGTTCGAGAACTGGCCAAGATTGTTGAGTTGTGTTCTTTGGTAAAACAGGCTTTAAGGCCCGTATATACGGTGCAACATTTCGTGCAATATTGCGCGCGCAATGTCTAAATTGCATCGTGTGTCCACCCCTGAAATTGCTGCGCGCAATATTGCAGAAGTAGAATCTCGTTCAACTTTTGCAACATTGCGAGCAACAAATTTCATCGTGTCTAAAGCTAAACCCTAGCTCTTAGTCTTCAACATGTTAACCTGTTTTAGCCGTTTAGTTAGTTTTGCAATATCTTGTTTAATAGGGAAAAGCCAGCAAATGTTGCGCGAAATGTTGCAGCTGGTTGGGGGGGGGGGGGGGGGATAATCTGCGATGGACTAGCATCCCCTTCTTCCGATGCTTGGTTCAGTAGAACAGACTTATTTTATTAAGAGATCTATTAATTTTTTAACGGTACACGTACGCTCATTTTCCTGATTTTTCTTGTTGTTTCTTCAGCTAAGGATTGGTGTACATTCTGGCGAGGTTGTGGCCGGGGTTGTTGGACACAAGACCCTCGGTATTGTTTGTTTGGTAATACCGTGAATATTACCAGCCGTACGGAGACCACAGGGGTACCAGATAACGTTTGCGTGAGCGCTACAACCTACAGGTAGTTATTAATTATGTACTCTGAGAGCGGTTTTCAATTAATGTCGAAAGTAATCCGGAATTGCTTTGGTTTTGTTTTACTACGCTCTCTGATTGGTCCAAAAATAAAAACTCGCGCCACTTCCTTACCAATCAGATGCCAAAATAAAACGAATCGCAACTTTGTCTTTGTCGCACCTGTTTTCCCGCGCTTGGCGCCGGCCGGTTACATGCATTGTGCACATGACAATATGACATGCATAAATAAATCTCGCAACTTGGAAAAGTTCTTCTGCGATTTTCAGCCAGGGCAGCCCTGGGCTCGACTCCTGGCCAGGGATATCTTTAGGCTCAAGGACCTCGTCATACTTAAAAGTTTGCCAACGTAAATATTAATAGGTCTTTCGATTTTAGGAGCAGTTTTGACTGACCGTCGACAGTAACTAACTATGTGCAGTGTTTGCGTTAGTATTTTCCATGACATTTCGTTTTCGGTCGTTCAAATCGAGGTTAATTTATTCCTTTCCTTGCGCGAGTTTTGATGACGTTTGTCACTGAAAAGAATCGATCTCTCGTGAATAAAATAATTTCTCTCTTTTCTTTTCTTTCCAGGTGTCTACAAAAGTTTGTAAGCCGTCATCCTATCTTCCTGTTTGAAAAGCGCGAGGCCATCCAAATGAAGGGCCGTGACGAGCCTATGGTAACGTACATCCTGAACTGGCACCCAAGGTATCCCAGAGAGGCGCCTGTCACCAGGAGGCCCCAACAGGCCTCTCTCTTTGGAGGGCTCACATTTGGCCGCACTAAGGGACCCTTGTAATACAGAACTTTCAGACTCGGAGACGATGGAGAAGATTGGATGGGGTGCGACAAATGCGGCCAGTATTTTTTCACTGAAGTCAGTGTCTGAATGTGGACTTTGCAGAAAAAATATTGCAAACTACTTTGCTTGCCCTTGTAACTCGTTGAGAGGGCTTATTTTAAGTGGTATTTAAAAAACAAAACGTTTCAGAATGGAGATTATATGAAAAAAATCCCTTAGCTGAGGATAAATGCTGTGAATGTGGCTTCTAGTAACTGCTGACTCAGTACAGTAAAACGTTGACCGATCTGACGGTCGAGATTGTATACGTGAAGCTGCTGTGATTAAAATTAAACGTTTTGTTCTGCACTTGATTCGCATTATAATTTCCTAATTCAGTATTTGAAGTTGAATTGAGCAATGTTCCGCATGTGAGGACATTTGCAGTAAGGAAATAATTTCAGGGGGTGGGGGTGGGGGTATTGCGAGGGCTCTAATAACCGAACGTTTTTGTTTTAGCGAGGAAATGGGCCGAATTGAAAACAAACGCTCGCGAGTTAGGAATCGCGCTCACAAATCCCAACATTGATGCGCACCGTACTTTTGTCACTCGACAAAATTTCGGATTATTTTCATGTTGGACTAGCCTGCTAAACAGACGTCTCTCTTCGCGTGCGCAAAAATTTCCCCCGCTCGAGAGAAAAGTATGAGATCGAGATACAACCCTCAAAATTCCAGACTGATGACGCAACCTCGATCCCAGGCTCTCTCTTTTCCTCCCTTGTCTCTCTCGACGTCAGGGGAGGAAAAGAGAGATAACCTGGGAAAGAGGTTGCTGATGACGCAGCTCTACAGAGACCCGTGTAGTGTCTCTGATTGGTTGCTACTTTCGCGCGAAAATTCAAAACCGAGCAACAACCAATCAGAGACACTGCGCCGACAACAACAACAAACATTTTATTTGTATCAAGAAAAATCACAAATTTACAGCTGGCTACTTGAGCCAATTGCGGAAACTCTCGGAATTCCTGACGTCGTAAACCGAGCTGAGCTAGGATCGCATCACACTTCACACTCCGCAGACTTTTGGTGATGCCTTTGGGTACACTCATTGTGCCGATTGTCTTATCCGTTGATCTTTAATTTCTCCGCCGGCCCCAAGGACTTTGGTAGTACATGGTACATGTGGTAGTGTTGCTGCCAAGACGAGTAATGACCCTTGAAGAACGCACCACGTGCACACCTGAGAAGGTTAATAAAAGCCGGTTTACAAGTGGTAAAATACAATGGCGGATCCACATGCTCATTAGTAGTATTATCAGTAGTTATATAATATATGTACAGGTATGAGAAAGATATTATTTTGTCATTGACACAAGCTATTCCTTTTTCGAGAAGCTTGTATCACTGACAGAATCATCTTTCTAATACTTCTACCAAGCTAGACTTCCCTATCGGTCACGATATTTTAAGCCATTATTTTTGCCAAGTGCCAAATCACCTTCAAATTGAAGAAAGCTAGCCTCAAAATAATAGTTTACTAAAGTAGAAAACACCAAAAAGGTGATAATAACCCAAACAGGAACAAGGATGGAGAAGATTAAGACGGATTGATAACGGCGAACTTGAAAAAAGTGGCCAATTTTTTCAAGATGCGTCATCCGTGACATAGCTCCTTTACTGAATATACCATCATTTCTTTCCACAATATGTACCATGTGCACAGGTAATTTCTATATTATTTATTTATTTGTTTGTTTGTTTGTTTATTGTTAAATGATGCTGCCGATGCAGTACTTTTGATATCCAACCTGTCAACATCTTACCGCCTTTTTACTGAAATATTGCCGTACGATATCAGTATTCGTTTGTTTCAATCCTTCCAGCTATCAGAGCTATCCTCAACTAGCGACGCAAGCACAAGCGCAAGCAACATAGGCGCAGTAACGCGTTGATCATCAGTGCCTTTTGTTTACGACAAATCAACACGTTACTGCATCTGCGTATCACGGTTACTTGCGCTTGTGCTTGCGTCTAGTGAACACCAGGCTTTAGTTTCCTAGCCGCCGTAGGTTTGTTTTGTCTAACCGAAATATTAGCCGGGCCATATTAAAACTATTAACACATTAATTTGCAGCTGTTTGATCAAACAAATTTGTTTTTCAATTCAAGTCCATTGCTGATTCTGATCTGACACAAAGTTATGCGGCTACAATTTGCTCTTGTAAGTGGTCCTTGCATGGTCAATCGTAACACTGGCCATTAGAGTGTACAGTGTACCGTCAATATATTTTTCACTTGAAAATCAATTGAACATGAAACTGAGTAACTGAGCTAAAAATACTGAACTAGGACACTTCACTATCATGATATGCATGAAACCGCAACTTATATTTTCCTCATTTTTGACATGATTGAAACGTCCGCGACTAAAATCAGTAAAGCGTGCAAAAATTATTAGTTGCTTTTTTATGATAATCAACTACACGCCATTACCGTTCAGCACTTGACAGCTGGTTCATTTTGTGAAGCTAAATATAAACTTTGAAAATTTCCATATTAAATAGGTCAGTAATTAAAGAATTGGGTAGACTTCACTGATCGGGTTTTACTGTAGATATGATTTAAAAAAAAACATGTCTAGGGAAAATAGAACTGATTATCATAGTTTATAATGTCACCAAAAGGTCTAGACAGTAACAAACTGACAATAATTTTTAAATACAGCACGACGACTTTAAATTTTACAACAGACATGTTTCGGCAGAAACTTCTGCCTTCTTCACTGCAAATGTTACAGGAGATGCGAGTTTGAATATAACATGAGGTAGTACATGCTAATTAGTACGGCAGAAGGCAGAAGTTTCTGCCGAAACATGTCTGTTGTAAAATTTAAAGTCGTCGTGCTGTATTTAAAAATTATTGTCAGTTTATAATGTATATAAAAAGCGCCAAAAAGGTCAAAATGGTGCAATTTTCTGCGGCCACGTTCTTGCAAATCCAGTTATAGACTATTGATCTATTCAACAATTTTGGCAAGATAGAGAGAATCGTCCCAACTTCTGTACTGAGCTAGTCGCCTTTAATTTTACGTGGTTCAATTAAAAGACGCCCCGTCAGTATTGGGTTCACATAAAAAATAAAATTAAAATTAAAATAATAATGAAAATAAAAAAATATAGAGCCAAGAAATAACCGAGTTTTCAAAACGCAGAAAGCACAGACTTTGGACACTTTAGCCTGTTCCAGGGTCTCGCTGCCTAAACTCTCTCCCAGGCTACCTTCGCGCGGCCGTTCGCTTTTTCGCTTCGTCCCACTATCCGAGAGCCTGGAACAGGCTATGGACACTTTGGCTATAATAGATTGAATAAATTTGCGCATGATCATGATTTAGTGCACGCCTCCTGAGCCAGTCTCCTGAAGCTGGTGATAAATATATGGGCGGATAAAGTTTTTCAAGAAGTAAAACAGGACCAAAATTTTTAAACTTTTTTTAAAGATTCTGGCTTTCTTTGGGTTTCCAGGATTTCTCTGGCGGATCATTTACCCTAAGTGTACTCGGTGTCACTATCATTTCAGAGGTCAAATAAATATTTAGAATGACGACTGATAAAATTGAAATTAGCCCGCCTCTTCAAGTCAAGAGAACTTCAGAGCGGAGCTTTTTGTTCATTTTGTATAAAATTGTCGCATATACATTATTTGTATTACATTTACGCAAATTCTACGTCAACTCCGGATAATAATTAAAGCCGGTTTCCGGAACTCAGGTACTGAAATAGTGGAGACACTCTCATAGAAACACAACGCTAAGCAGAGATTAAAACAGCTGCTTTCAACAAGTCATCAACCGCATGAATATTCATGAGTAATAAGCAAACTTTTCCCCCCTGCATGTTATAAAAGAATATATATTTAGATGTAAATATCTCGTTGAGTGACGACTCGCCGTAAATGATCCTTTGTCTGGAAAAAAAAAGTATAGACCACGCGGAGGGGTCGGGAAAATCGCTTCGCGTTACCGATACAACAGGTAGAGAGGGTATCGCCATTATTTTGTCTTTAAAATTTTATCTTTTCACGGGTAGTTCTTTGATATTTGTACAGCTTATGACTGCGTTCAAGTCAAGCTTTCTTTGTTCTATCCTGTGCGCTGATTGGTTCATTGTCTGTCCTGATCACTTGCTCCGCGCATGCCAACTAAGGCGCTTGCGGAGTCAAGATTCGCTCTCTCTAGCCACATGGCTGAATGGTAAAGAAAAGCTGAAAATTCGCCGGATATTTTAGGTTGTTTGCCTTTGGAAGAGCGTAGGGAACCTTCGCGGACGCAATCTGACACTATCTGCTCTTCGTGTGGTGGGTTCAGGGTTGTTCGTCGGCTGAAGGTTGCCTTGTGGAATAGTTTGAAATACGTCGACGTAATAACACGTTAAACTCCGTATTATGACTGAAGTCGAAAGCGTTCCTAAGACGAAACTCGATATCGTGGAGGATGAAAATCACATTACCAACAGTTGTGAACATGTCGAAGAACACGTAGAAGTCGAGAACCATACTGGTGAAGGAGAGGAAAACGAAAATTTCAGCGAAAACACTTCGCAGAAAGAGGAGAATCGCAATGATCCCGTCGAACCTCCTCCCCCGCCAAAAAATCCTTGGACAAGGCACTTGAAAAGCAATGGCGAGAAAGGTACTCAAGGAAATCTGTACTTTTGACCGGCTGTGGTTTTAAACAACTGTTTTTGAACCGTTGTTTGTATATTTCTTTCAGAAGAAGCAGCAAAACCGACTGTTGTGAAAGCCGCAAAGCGCAAAGGCAAGGTAGGTAACCGAGGGGAGGGGTATGGGGTAGTGGGGTGAATTTTGCTAAGCAGCGGGTCATTTACTCAGGTGTTCGTGTCTGTTATATTTTAGGGCAGTGAATTTACGGATATAACCAACTGGCCAACTCCTGGTGAATCAACGGCCTCCGGAGGAGGAAAGGTACGGATGAACAAGCAAAAATAACACGACACAATATATGTGCATTTAAATTTCGTATCGTGTTCATCCTTGTATATTTCCGAGCAATGTGCGTTGTTGATTTCTCAAATACCTTGTTTGTTTTCCTTCCTTCTAAGACGACTGTTATCAAGAAAGAAAATGCCGAAAACGAACTATCAGGTGAAGAAGAAGAGAACGGAAAAACAACGCCGAAGAAAAAAGGTTCAGTTATCTAATTACATGTACACACGTTAAAAGTTCTTTGAATCTACAATCACTTAGATCTTTGCCACCGACTGGCTAAGGTTTCATCTTCAAATATTAATGATTTGTATTTCTGGAAACGTAAATGGGACATTGAATTGGGCATATAGGAGTCTGAGTTTCCTTGAATAGATGTCCAACTTTAATTTATTTAGCTAGGTTTATCATTTCGCTTAGTTAGTCAGCAATAAGCAGGAACCGAACGTTAATATATATTTTTAGATTTTTTTTTAAAATACAGGAAATTACTTACACCCACAACACCCCCTCTAATGCGATATTTTTCCGACCTTCAACGTGCTTTCTGTTTTATTGTAGTTTTAGTTACATCTCCCAAATGCTTCTTTGTACGGGAATTTTCATCATCTGTGTACATACAATAATAATTTATTCAAATCCTATTCTTTATATAGATGCCACATTGTTGCTTTTTCTTTTGAAGCTCAATATGAATGCTCTTTTATTAATTTTCCCCTAATTTCTCACATCCACTGGTACAAACTTCTGGTTATATCACTGGTAATTAATAGCTCAAATTTAGACAGTCAAAAACTGACTCCTGCAGTAGCTGAAATGCTTATAGTCCTGTGTTGTGACTGTATAAGTTTTAATCCTGTAACTAAAGTTACTGCTTCCAATTATGTTAATCCTATATTGGTGTTAGGATGATTTGAAATAGTGATATACAGTGTTCCCACTAGTTTTGGAAAACAGGAGTCCCAAGGACCCCCAGTTCCAGTAATTGGGGGTCCTTTCTATTTTTTAAGGGTTCCCCTAAGGAGAAAGGCATTTTAAGTGATATACACATCATGTAATATTACATGAAGTATGACCGCTGACCATCAATGAGCCGAGAGTTGTTCGCTCGTTCGCGTGATTATCATTGTGATTCTTGCTTCGTTTTCGAGTTTGCAGCCAAATTTTCAGTTTCCAGCTTGGAGAGGTAATGAAAAGGTAAAGGAAACTAGTGAAACTTTAACATTGTTTCTTATGTGTGTTTTGTATCTTGAAAATCTTATTTATCTCAAGAGTAGACCAAACTATGAAAACACTCGACATTTTGAGCGCTGATTTATGTGCGTCCCTGGGACGTACTGTGGCTAAAAACTGTGCGTCCTTTTTATTTTTTGTGCGTCAGATACGCACAGTTGTGCGTTAATGGGAACACTGTAATATATATCATTTTAACTACTGTTGTCTAGTTGCTTGTCTGGAATGTTTATACTGTTTGCGCCATGCTAATTTGGAGCAGTTTTCAACAACACTTACATCGAGAAAGATATTATTCTGTCAGTGACACAAGCTTACATTGTGTACAAAACCCAACCATCTGTTGTATTTATGCTTCTGTCAGTTATAATTACGACAGAAACCAATTTATTATACAACCTATAAATAACAGTTCCAGTTTAGATCATCAATATAGATTTTATGTTATCCGCCAGCCTGGAGGCAAATTAATTTCAAATAAGCTAGGGGCTACGTCATGGATGGCACATCTTGAAAAATTGGCCAATTTCTTTTCAAGTTCGCCATTCGCAATCCTTCTTAATCTTCTCCATCCTCAACCATCCTTGTTCCTGTTTGGTTTATTATCACCCTTTGGTGTTTTTCTACCTTAGTAAACTATTATTTCGAGGCTTTCTTTAATTTGAAGGGGATTTTGCACTTCTTTGATTACCTGTAAAATGTCCACCATACTAGTACATGTATCAGTTCAATGGATCAAGATCTTAATCGCAAATCACCACTCTGTGATTGTCTCACTACTTGAGAAGGTCACGTTGGTGAGTTGTGATTGGGTGATTTTGATCCATTTCAGAGCTGACACTTTCTCACTATTGCGTTAAGAGTAACCAATTAACAAATGGTGTACTCAACTTCAATTTATGTATATTCGGGAATGTTGATCACTCCACCATTTCAGAATTATGCTTCCTTGACACAATTCTCAATGAAAATAATATATAATCGAATACAGGGCTGTTGTTAACTAAAGCAGCCAGCTACACAAGGAAAGTAGGTGGTCAAATACTCAAGATAGCCTGCCATGGCTGTAGTCTTTTAGTCTTTTTCAAACTTTGAGTAGCCGGCAATTTTTACTGCAGTCAGTTGCTGGGTACTAATGACAGCACTGGAATATAAACCCAATCATTATCCCAAGACCAACACGTTTCATATCAGCAAGCACTGAGCAAACGCTCTAAGTTCGTTCGTGACCACTTGAGAACCATCTTCTGTTTGAGTTTAACCTGCCGGCGAACGTATTTTCTTAATCTGTGATTATTACTACTGTAGTGGTAAGTTATGATTAATGGTAGCATAAAATGCAACCATTGGTTGACATTGAACATCCAAATTTGTGTGTCGTTGAAAATTGTTGTGTTGAGTAATGGGAATTTAGAAGAACGCTCACTTTGATATGTACAGTGTATCAGTGTTCCCATTAAGTGCCGGCAGCCTGTTAAAAAAATTGTCTACTTCAACTTTGGAACCGCTTACTTTTCAGGAATAAAGCAGACATTTTAGTGTGGTACTACTCGGCTGCCTAATCAGAAATCTAGCCATCTGTATTTCTCAAGCAAGACTTTTGAAGATTCTCATTTCATTGTCAGAGTATTTTCATCGCATCAATGCTGAATATTATTCTGATACGTGCTGATTAGCATTGTTTGAAGTGTTGAAAGTGTAACTCGCATGTCATCAGTGGCTGATGTGTCCTTTTCAGTATTTCAAAGAAAAGGGTTTAATTGTAATGGGACGGTCTGGCACAATGCATAAATTAATGCAGCTGTTTTTCATGAATCTTAATTTTGCCAATTGGAATACCGTAAAATTCCCTATATAGTGGAACCCCGATTTCTTGAACCCTCAAATTTCTAAAAAAATCCTGATACATGTAACTCGAACCAAAAGTCGTCTCCCTTGGATTTGTTTCACTATAATTCTCCTGATTTCTTGTACCAATTTTCATTTCCCTTGGAAGTTCAAGAAATCAAGATTCTACTATATAAGCCCTGGTATAGCGCTTGCACTAATGATGTCACAACATTTTGACCCCCGGTGTGACTCAGACAACGAAACCGATTTCCGTAAGATCAATGTATGGCAAATTGGGGTTGGCAAGCACTTCGGTACCATATTTAGCGATCGTTACGTCTGCCTGACTCAGAATTTGAGAGAAAACCTAAAATATGTGAATTAGAAGAGCAAAAACGTTGGTTTGGCAAGCAGAGCGGTAAAATGTGATGTTTAGTACATTCCCTACATTTATTGTATGAATTTATACCCAGGATTATAGACCCGATTACTGATAAGAAAATATTTATTTGTACGAGAAATTCACAATCACAGGAGGTTCATCATGCAACACAACAGAGCTGAACCATTTTGCTGAACTAACTGAGCTATCACGCAAGGAAAAACATCGTATAAAGAAACACAAGTCCGATCGGTCGCCTTGCCGTGACCCAGACAAAGAGGTCAATTTCATACAAATTTAAGCCGCAGCAAATATAAGACTGAAATCCGGGGATTGAAACATCTATAGCTGCAGTCTGTTATAATTATGAGGATGACAAACGGCTTGATTAAAATCCAAGTCCTCCAAACTATAAGTCACAGTATATCTGATTATACCATTGGGAAGGTGACAATAGCATAATATTTTCGCCCTCTATCTTCTACCAGGCTTCTATCATTCGTTGGAGCAGATGGCCACTTTGCTTGTGCCGTCAAATTCGGGAATTTCTGGCAATTGACCTTCTTTCAAGGGTCTGAATGAAGTGAACATAGTATTCTTCGAAATATGTTTCTCTGTATTCTCATGGCAAGTCGCTATCCGCCGCTAAAATTTCACGGCATCCTGAGTAATTTTGCTGAGCGGGAATCAAGATGTCTTTGCCTGATCTTCGAATAATATATCAATTTTAGGCCATTTTCTGGATCCCTTGAATCTGTTTTACACTACCTACAGCAACAGTGGTTGGTATCTACCATTATTGAAGCCTATCAAAAGTCTAGGCCACAAATATTGCCTTCTTCGCCTTTTTTTCTTGTCTAGAATGCGTCGCGTTCATACAAAACCTTTAGCCTAACTACAATTTGTGTCTGAGTCATGCGGGGGTCTAAGGTGACGTGATCTATTTGTAGTAATAGTGCAAAGCGCTAATTGTATTCTTTCAAAGGACTTTTTGTAGGCTTAAATTTATTTTCAGGAAGGGCTTATCATCTGGGGGGGGCTTACATGTATTATCGGAAGGGATTTTGTGTCTAAAAATCCTTATTTGCAATACAAGCTAGAATACTGCATGACAAAACTCTCTAAACAATGAAATGCTATACAAAATAAGTCTTACACTCGTTTAACAGACACCACAAGCATTCTGTAACAACAAAAAATACAAAATAATTTCTGCAATTAGGGTTTATATTCGGAAGAAGATTTCTATTTCTTGAGGAACTAAATCTACATGTTAATATACAGGCCTGTGGGCTTATATATATTCGGTATTGCTAATTATAGGAAGAATTTTAGTGTCTGAGATTTAGGGGGGCTTGTATTTTGAAATTTTCCGGTAGTTTGTCTTGGCCTGATTTGTAAATTTGTTCTTCAAGAGAAACAGACTTCAGTTACAAGTAAGTTATTTTCAAGAATACGCTGAACCATGCATAATATTCTAATTTTTCATGTTTGAGAGCAATAAATTTGTATTTATACAAATATCACATACAAAAATATTTGTTTGAAAGTAGAGCTGCCATTGTAAATTGACACTTTGTCACAAAGCAAAAGGTATTAAGAAATAGTTTTTCCTCTGCTTGGTTGCTTGGTTACCATGGTAAGAGAGTGCCTTACACATTGTTTTAACTCCAATTTATTGTTAGAGATACATATAGACACGAGTGGAATGTGTATTTACAGGGAGTTTAATTTATAATCCAGCTGGGTTTTCCTATTGTCCTGAAAGAAATTGAAACAATACCAGAAAAAAAATATGCTTGGCAAAATTTGCTTTGGCAAAATTATGAGCGGTCCATCTTAGCAGCTTGCATTGCAAAATTCGGACCGCTCAGGGAACCTATCAGAATGCTCCTTTTCATCCTGGACCAGTTTGCCATATAAGAATAAGTTTTATTAACCCATTGACACCTGTTTTTTTCCCCCAAAAATGGCAATCTAACACCCCAGATGCCTATTTCTGGCCGTTATCTCGACAGTTTATTGCTCAACTGTCTAAAACTTAGTGTGCAACACAACAACTGACATCCCCGTCTACTTCGAGGAAATAGTTAGTTCAATATTTTCCCTGGGCATGCGCACAAATCAAAGTTTTGACATAGTTTTTGAATGAGAAAAACACACGACACTTCAGGCTTTTCTTTTCCTTTTTTTTTGCTGTTCTTGCTCTCCTTTTCTCTCACTTTCTTTTGCGGTTTTGTTGGCCTGTCAGTTGCCTTTGTTCACGTTGGAAAAGTTTCCATCTACATGTAAACGCTGGGGAGAGTGAACGTTTTTTTAGCAAAGTCAGTGGTATGGAAGTTTTTCGTCGATTTTGGAGGAAAAATTCCAAGTTGTTTTTTGTGTATCTCTGGCCCATTATTCATCGTTTCGTGTTCATGTAGGCATGCTTTGTTGGACGTTTTCCTAAACTGTACTCTATGAGTTGAATATCAAAGACATCCTCTGGCGGTAACAGTGATGACGTCACAAGTGGTAGAAGTCTGTGATCTCCTCTTGGCCTGTTATGGCCGGTTTGGGGGTCAATGGGTTAAGTAACACCATACTGAGGGAATATTTTTTTTGCCAATGTATTCTTAGCTACTGTATGTGTTTTTACTATTAATAACCAAGAAAGCTATGGTAATCAACATGAACATTCTTGAATTTGGTTTTGAACACAAAGCAGTTTGATAATATGTACTTTATACTATGCAAGCATATTTAGTATTGAAACAGAGGCAAAAGGCAACTCTGAAATGGCCATTCCATTTTGATTAATTATATATGTTCAACTGATTCATAGGTGGTCGTCAGAAGTGGGTCCCCTTGAACCTAGAAGGAGCAGAAGGTGCCATAGAAAACTCTAGCAGTGATGGGGCTGTATTGGACAAATCACCAACGTCGCCAGAGGCTACTTCGCCAACTGCTGTTAGCGCTAAGCCAGCCAAGTCGCCCACCAGCAGGTTCAGTCCTGGCAGCATGCCAGGGAATTTATCCCCTGTTAGAGGTGGCAGGGGCGGGCGAGGAGGAGGAAGAGGCGGGCGTGGTGGACGGGGACGACAACGCTCCCCAAGAGGTAATGATATATACCACAACATAATACAAGAGGAGCAGTTGAGGGAAGGCTGTTTCTAAGTTTGATAACTCATTCTTGTGGTGCATTACATTGCTGTTGTTTGGTTGTAGGAGATGGTCACCAACAGATGCCATACAATGCAGCATACCGACAACAGTTTGGATATCAGTTGTACAACGGTACAACTTACTTTGCGCAGCCACAGTATGGTAACAGTCAGCCGCCACAGCAGTTTGGGAACAATCCACCGCCGCCGCCACAGCAGTATGGCAACAATCAGCCCTATAGCTCAAATTTTTACTACAATTCTGGCAACTATATGCCTGCCGCGGCTGTATCTTTGGATGACGGCACCCTGAGAGAATGTGTCAAGAACCAAGTGTAAGTTTTTGGAGAAATGAATTTTGTGTTCTGAAAGTGTATTTCGCTTTTAGCAATTTTTGCAATCACACATAGGACTCTCCTTTTGGGAGAATTCAGAGATCTTTATTCCAAATAGCTTGTGTCACTAAATATTAACAACCGCATCGCTAAGTGGAGGCTTAAAGGGACACTGTCCTGATTTTAGCATGATTTTGGGAAGCTCAGAAACATATCTAGATCATAGGAAGTTGAACAATAATGGTTTGATTCTGTAGAATAGCACTCGACAAATGACAGGAACCCATTAGGAAGTGAGGATGACAAACGACAGCGAGGATGGAAATGGATTGCAATATGGATTTTTGAAAAAACGTCAGGATGTCAGTTTTTCAAAGTTTCAAATTTGGCTCGGAAATCTTTGAAATTTTGCAAACATTTTGTTGCAGTATGGAATTTCTTGAAGAAATTGCTTTTTATCATTTAGTTAGAGTTTATTAAGTTGTTATTTCATAGATTTAGGGACCATTTCATGCATTTATAACAGTTTTGAGCAAATATGCCGGTCAGTGTCCCTTTAAACACGCACAGGAGACCTCAAAGAACGCCCGCCATGACTCAGCGTCATGTTCAAACACGCTTGACTTTGAGAACACATGGAATCATAGCATACAGTGTATGTACACACCCCAAATACTGCTGACCTCGGGTTGATCAGTGGCGCTCTTTGTTAACTCCGTTTAATTACATTTAACTGCATATATAATACCTTTCTCATGAAAGTTTTTGTTTCTTAATTACAGAGAGTACTACTTTAGTGAACAGAATCTTCAGAAAGACCTCTTCCTGAGACGCCAGGTACTAAGATAAATTCTTTACTGCTTCATTTAAATTATGTTTAATTTTCCGCCGAGGCAAGAACAGTCAAGTTTCTTTCTCAAGGACATTATCTGTGGTCAAGTGACTTGTGTTCCAGACCTTCCAAAAAGGAAAGGTTTTGTAGTAAATATTTGAACATTGTACTCAGTGCAGATTACCTTGTTTATCATTTAAGACAACTATGCTGTACATATTTATGATTGAAGTTCACACTTGTATATTTTTTGCTTTGCGTAGATGGACAGTGAAGGCTTCATTCCTCTTGCACTGATAGCAAGCTTTTATAGAGTTCAGGCCCTCACACAGGACTTCAACTTCATCTTAGAGGTTTGTAAACATTGATCTACACCTATTTCAATTAACGTTGTCGGATAGAAATGATTTTAAAAGTCCGCAAAGCCCGCAAGACAAGACCGAAAGGTAGCATGGTTAAAAGTAGAAAACTGCTGCACGCACCGAATACTAATGAGAAGTAACGTGAAAAACATTATTTCTAACGTTTCCTTTTTGTTTTAAACCTGCAGAAGTAAGCTACTTTTACTGGCCAAACTTAATTTTAGCAGAATCAGCTAAAATTATCTAATTCGTAGCAAACCAAATACATCACGTCCGAAAATAAAAACTTGAAGATTTATTTTCCACCGATATGCAAATTCTAATGAATACCCAGACTACCAATCGGTCTTGTCTTGTAGGCTTTACGCTTTCTATCCGACAACGTTAATTGAAATAGGTGTATACAGTGCTCGAAATTAAAAAAAAAACCAAGTTGTCCTTATGCCCAATGCCGGACAACCAAACCCCTGACTTTGGTTGCCCTGATGACTGCTTGGTTGTCCTTAAAATATTATCTGACCGATTGCCTAATAAAAGTTTTGACTCAATTTTCACAATGCTCTGAAGTGCATTAATTCAAATAATAAATTCACAATGTTTCACACAAAGTTAGTATATATGTAACTACTTGTGTTTACTTTATTCAGTGTCAAGGTCCAATGCTTATAACATGTCTGAGTCCAGGGCTCAAAATTACTAGTCGCCAAATGCAATTTTTTAGTTGCCAGATTGTAAAATCAAATAGAAGCTAGTTTAATTTAAAAGTGTTTAAAATCATTATGGTTGCGAAAATAAAAACAAAACAAGCTTTAAAACAAACAAATTACATATTAAGACTTTCCAGCCACTAACTTTGTAGCTAACGTGAGCCAAACACGATCGCAAGTAACCAGAGACACAACCCATCAACATACATGAAGTACTCAAGATTTTCACTAAGCTTGCAATGCATTATAGGGCGATTTGAACCCAGAAAACTGTAAATGCCACTTGCGTTAGCTACTTGCGTGTATAAACTTCGATTCAGTTGATTTTAAAAATCTTGGTTGCTTCCATTTATTACCTGAAGATTACCCCTATATTTAGAGCTATTTTCCTGTGTCAAATTAATAACTTATTTTCGTTATTCTGTTGGACATCACAGAAACGTAAGTACTTCGATCGATTTATACTTGGGTTGTCCGGTGGTTTTTTCTCGGACGACCGGGCCTTTAGTTTTACTGAAAAGTGGTTGCCCGAAACACTTTTTAGTCGTCTCGGACGACCGGACGACCGCTAATTTCGAGCACTGTGTATACAATGGCCATCTTTGTTAATGTCTGCATTCTTTGATCCCCTCGTTAGCATAAATTTATCTTACATTACATATTTTATTCTAGCAAACCTATAGATCGTTTTCACCAAAAAAACAAGATCGTTTTGCATGCATCAAAAACATCAACAAACTCAGAGATTGTAGAGTAGGTAGAAAGAAATATATTCCCCAAGTTTTGATTGGTAGTGTTCATTGCGACGACGTTATTGGGAAAACAATATTCAGAAAATTACAGAACTTAGTATGGGTCTGCCATATTGGTGTACCACTTTGGTACACTAAGATGGCGGCCAAAAATGTCTGCGAGGAGAAAAAAAGATGTCATGAGTTTTCACTTCTGAATGCTTTAGTTATCATTTTTAACTTATTAGCACATCTGAAAAGTATTTAAAAAGTGCAACAATATTGATCTCTGTAACATTTCAGATCACGTTGAGCCAGGCCGTCTCAAATTTCAAAACGTTTTATCTCCAAAACGAAGCAATCTGCTGGCACAAAAATTTCCCCAGCAACTAACGACACTGATGTATAGAATATACTGAAAGAACAGCTTTGTAGGATCAATAGTTTTGAATTTAGAATTTTGATGACGTCACGTGAAAACGATCTATAGATACATGTACAATACCGTAAATTGTCATTGTGCTATTTAGAGAGACACGGTGACCTACAGTACCGCTCAGAGATAAGCTAACATCGCCTTCGCGTTTGACGCGCAATCTTAACGCGAAGGAAACGCGCGCGCGCGTTTGTCATAACGCGTTAGGTCCACGCGTTTTCTTTAACGCGTTAGCCTTTGTTATTCATTCCCAAAATTTCTTTTGTGAGACATTGTTTAGCAAAACAAAAGACAAGTCGATCACGCGTTAGTTAAATGAGAAATACGGTTTTAAAATACGAAACTATGTAAACACTGATATAATTTTCAAACAATCTTGTCTTGACCACAACACTTTGAAAAGCATTGAAATCCCTCTGCTTTGCTACTCTTTTCGGCGTCCTGTCGCTTTATTCTCAAACCATTTGCATTCTTTTGTCATTCTTTCCTGTTTAGTGTTCAAAGATCTACAGTAGCCGCAGCACAACAAGGTTCAACCATCGGGTTTGCCGTCACGCCGTATCATGTGATTCGTGTGTAACACATTCGACTTGGAGATGCGAGACACAGCAAACATATTAAATTTATTCTTCGTTATGAAAGCTTCGATACAATGTTCAGTTCATACTGTTCAAACTAATGTGTTTTATCACGGCGCAATTGTAAGTTTTGACTTTAGCGTGAAGCTAGCATAAACATCCAATTTTACGGCTAGACGTAAATGAAGCTAAATGACGCCATACAAATGTATATTTACATTGCTTAAGCGAGAAAATTGTCACTGGTGAATTTAGGTTTTTCAATACAGCGTGCATGTAAGCGAGAGAAATATACCGTATCGAATATAACCTGTGATCAGGCAAATTTTCCGCTCTAATTTGTCGGTCCCGCGACCGACAAAGAATAGCGACAGAGTCCCGAAGTGGGAAACCCGAAGTGTGATCGTAATCTAGACCACCCAGAAAGCTACACTTGATCAAACTTCGCATGAAAACCCTTGATCACTGTGATCGAGTTTTACTTGACAATATAACTGCGAGAACCAGTTTCATTTAGGCAGCTTTTTACTCGAACACACAAACTTCAGTTTTCGTGAAGATTTGTTTAAAGTTGATAAGATCGACAGACAGTCCGCGTGACTGGAAGGAAATTCCGAGAAACGCTAGCGAAGTTTCATCGAAAATCCGATCCGATGTTACACTATAAACTAAATCAATTCACAAGTATTCAATGCGTAAGCAAATATTTTTCTTTTCAGTTCATGAAGATTTGAATTATGAATTCGTAAAAGCGGGCATATACAGTAGAAAACAAAAGCGTGCTTGATCGACCGCCGATTCGAGTGCGGCTCATGATGCTCATCACAAATAGTTTATATTTCGTCCGAGCAAGCGTGGTTGAATATCGATTATTCGATGAATCAAAAAAGATTCAAGATGGCTGGATCGTTCGTGAGAGAAATAAACTTCATCAAAACGCTCTTGTCCGGAATTAGAAGTAACATGACACGCATCGCTTCGATGTTTATTATGTTATGCAAATTTAGATCCGAGAAGCTCGGCGATCGCGACTTGCACTTCATTCGAATTATTACTCGAGCAATCGTCAGCACCTTGAAAACACCTCAAATTCATGCGGTATTTTGTCTTTTGAAATGTTAACCATTCAACTGCTATTCACAAAATGACAATAGCAATAAATGACCAAGCTCATACATACTAATGCGTTAACTTTAACGCGCAAAAACGCGTAATCGACACGCACTCTAACGCATTCATAACGCGCGCGCGCGTTAGAATACGCGCGTTCTTAACGAGTTTCTAACGCAGATTTTGGTTAGCTTATCTCTGAGCGGTACTGTATATTGTTAGCGCGTTGGACTACTGATCGAGGGGTCCGGGTTTGAGCCCTAGTGTCACTGTGTTGTGGTCTTGGGCAAGACACTCAACTCTCACAGTACCTCTCTCCTCCCAGGAGTATAAATGGATACCAGCGAATTGTTAGGGCAACCTGACAAAATGCTGCAGGATAACCTAGCATTGAACAAAATGCTGCAGGGTAACCTAGCATTGGACTACATTGCATCCCACCCAGGGGAAGTAGCTTCATGCTACAGAAACTGAGATGAGTGGGCTAGTTTGGCCCAGAACGGCTTTACATGTACCTTAGTGATTCTTGCCCAATAGGCAGGCTCTAAATTTGATTTTCTTGTCACTCCTTGAAGTGTTACTGATGACAAGTGTTTCAAATCATATTACAGGCACTAAAAGGAAGTGAAGCTGTGGAGCTAACTGATGGTAAAATAAGGAAGAAAGACAACCCTGCCGTGTGGGCAATCACTCCAGACCAACCCATTACAGGTACCATTTGATGTCACATATTTACTTTGTAGTTTTACATCTGCCACATTTTCTTCATTTTCTTCTTTCTTTTCTTCTCTTCTTCCACACTTCCATTTGAATGGCAGACTAGCCATTGGAATTCCTCGTAATATAATGTGGTAACACGGTGTCAAATCACAGTACATAAATCCCCGGACAAACTTAGATGCAGTTTTGAAATATGGACTTGCGTACTGACTTGCACTGGGTGGCCAAGATGAGTCGCAAGTTTACTCCTGCTCCTGTACTTGAAGTAAACAACAAAACTTGGGTTTACTTGTGTTGACTTGTGTTAGATGGCCAAATGCACAAGTCCTGGCCAAACAAAGTTGCAAGTAGATGCAATTTGGCAACTTGCGTCTACTTGCGTCTCCATTTGTCCAGGGCTTGACTGTCACTGATCTCTGAGAAATGTGGTTTGCCTTTCAGTTGAGAACACTGTTTCACATGTCTATGAACCTAACTCTCCAGTGAAACACCTTGCCACAGGTATGAATGTGTTACATGTACATTCAAGGCATTTTACTTCAACTTTAAGTAATGGTCCGGCTAAGAACTAGGCAAAAGAACAATAGGCCGCTGCAATAGCGGCAGTTATTTTTTTTCATGCTAATTGCTTTAATCAAATTAATTATAGCGGCTCTCATTGGCTTAGGAGCGTTTAAGCGCGAATTGTGAATTTCGATCGCAAAGTTACTCCACTTGCAATTCACTCCAAAAACTTTTCTTTTCGCATATGTATTCATAGTCAACTCAAAAACTATATATGTGAAGCTTGTGAAGTTTCTATGCGCTAATTGGCAACAAATTCAAATTATCGCTAAAAGCGCAAGTAATAACAATCAGCGAACTAAAATGTTCAAAACAAGCGCTCGGGTTTCGCCAGAGCTGTCACGAAACTGATTGAATGCAGAAATATTGTAACCCGACTCGTGTTGATGTCAAACTTCCCCGGCGTCTTTTCGCTTTTAGAGTCATGGCAGTTTTGTTTGGAAGCTACACACTGAGTCTACTGCATACATCTTGATTCGGTGTCTGTATAAATTTCAATAGGTATTTTTATTTTCACGTGCAGAACCTCGCGCCATCTGAATTGAATCGATTTATTTCCCGGAATTCTACTACAGAATTTCGTCTCCGGTATACAAAAGAACTATCAGGTAAAATCCTATGTGCTTTCCCGCATATATGTGCATGGAAAAATACTAAATTATCCGCAAACCAGATAAATCCTACCTCAACAAATTCACAACCATATAAAGCACAACAAGAAATACACGGCAAAGGACACTGATATCCTGACACGTACGGCATGTGAAATCAATTTTATTCAGTCCCGTTTATAATATTCTCTGAAGACTGTTCCGTCAAAGCTGGCAAACTTTTATCTTTGCCTTTGCGTCCATATCAAAAATGTGTACTTCCTTTGCCATACAACGTCCTTTCCACATAACCAGGGTACACAAATGCAATAGATACTGTGTCACTCTCATCGTCGGTACCTTCGCGTCCCATCGTCAACATGTGGTCATGTTACGGGCAGCAACAAACGTTCTTGAAAGAAATTTAAGAGACTTGTAGCAGACTTGTAGACGATAAAATAAGGATAGGAAAACGAGGATAGGAGGCAGATTTACACGTCCGATTACCAAATGGAAGACACTTTCCTTCACAACTCCAATATGGCGCGTCGCGTAAATTTCGCGAGGTCACACACTTTCGTCTCTAACTTTTGATTGGCGCATAGAACAATGCCCAAACTTGGCCGAGAGCTAAAGAATAGGGGCATGGGGTAGACAATGCCAAAAAAGGTTTTTTTTTCTCTTTTTTCGTCGTTTTTTCGCAATTTTTCGATCTTGACCAATCAAATTCGTCCATTTAATTGAAATTAATAATTAACTCATTGCCGCTCGCCCAAAAACAGTGAAATTTGATACTAGTGTTTGTTTATTTATTTTCTCAACAGCCATTTACAATTGCGTGGAAAGCTATATCTCTTTTGAAAGGGTAGTAAATAAACTTCTGGAAAATATTTTTTTCCCAAAGAAACCCATAATATATTAATTAGTTAATTATTAACTAGCATAAATTAATATTAATAGCCGCAAAATTTGGACAAAAAAGCAACTTATTTCAAAATGATGACTGGTTATAAGGAAAAGTTAAAGCAAAAAAGTTACTTGTTATATTGGCAACATATCCTGAAAATTTGGCTGAAAATGGTAAGTATAGAATAAATTAGCATTTTTTAGTTTGGTATCAAATTTTAATTTATGCAGGAATTTGACCCGAAACATTGTGTCAACACTCCACTCGATATTTATCTCTGTCGTTCCATAAGAACGTTTTGTCCTCTCCCTTTACTGAAATATGAATCCTAACATGTATTCAAAGCATCAAACAAGGTTTTCAAATGTAAAAAGCGAATCAAAATATAATTTCAGTTGCATTTGCGTTCGTTCGATCGATCGACTTAACCCTTTCACTCCCAAGAGTGCTAAGTTCAAAAGTGCGCAAAAAAAAAAACAACAAACAGTAGCACATGAAAGTACTGCTTGATAGCTTTCATTTGAATGGTCACACACTAGGGTTTCGTCCACAAACTTTGACTCAAGGTTTGACTCTGGGAGTGAAAGGGTTGAAGGGGCTATGCTTTAGTGTGACATAGCCCGTTGTGCACTTTGGAGGACGGTGCATTTTATTAGTAAATTTTGAGGAATGTGAAAGTTGTGCAGTAAAAGTCACTGGCAATGACAGATTATTATTTTGGTCTTTCAACAGAAGCTGAGATGTCAGCTCATATGGAGCCACCAAAACCAGGCAACAGGTTCAATAACATTGACAATCCAAGTGAGATGATCAAGCAGGCACAGAAGGAATTGGTGTTCAATAACTCGTCCAACAAAGAAGACATTATGGAACAACAAGGTAAACCATGCATTGTTAGCTCAGGGTGGTTTTGTTTATAATCATTTCTCACACACTACTGGTAGCCATGCCAAGCCGACTGCCACAGCTGTACACATTATCATGCTAAAAACTGGGAAGCTACAAAAATTACAAGGTTTGTACATTGTACTAACGCCGCATACAAACTGAAATTCTTTGGGTGGGTGGGTGGGAAGGTTAGTAATGGTGGACGCAACAAAAAACAACTGCCTGCCTCACCGGTCACATGACCTATACCCAGGCCCAGCGGTGTGTGAGAAAAATATTTTCCTCTAGTCTTATTTTGTTTCACTCAGCCAGTGGAAAATTACCCTCCACCTGCTTGGCAGTGCACACCTTTTTCTTCGGAACCAGTCAAAACTGACTGACTGACTTAATCCATTGCGTTCTGGGTGGAACAAAGGGCGTTGATCTCCAGTGGTTTGTAAAAATACTTTAATTTGTGACCATGTGTGTGACACAACAAAACTTTCAGTACATTTCAGACAGCATTGACGTGACTTGACATTACATGGGGTTGTATTTGAATTCAAGCTAAGTTAAACGCACGACAATAGTGGCCAGCGGTACCCCGCATGATCGTAGGGTTGCGGGGTGGCCTGGGTTTTGCAGGGCCATTATCGTCTTACAGCTCTCCTGTGGATGCCAAGCCATTTCATGCGTGTTGCCTTTCGTTGTCGGCGCTTGAAGTATTTGCTCCGGCCCATCCCTCCCTTTAGGTAAGTATACAGGGTGAGTATGTAGTTTTTTCCACTGATTATCAGTGTGACGGTGCCTGGTGGTTGCCGCTCTCAGGGTTGCCATGGTTACCCTACGTGCTCGACTCGTTTTGCATGTGGCTCCACCAACCTTACAGGCACCTTCCCCAAGCTCATCTATTGTTGATGAGTTTAATACAGGGTGTGACAAAAGTGTTGTCCGATATGCCTGAGGCTAGTGGAGCAACTAGTTGGCTAATGTCTTTTTATCACAGGTGTCTCGATGGGGACACAACGTTTGTTGCTGTTTTTCTTTTTGTACACTGTTAAAAGACTAGCAGACCGTTTCTACAGGTAGCTTCGCAGAGCTGTGATATCCTAGTAAATTGAAGTTTAGAGGGCGGTAGACTTGACATAAGAGCCTTTGCTTGAAATGCCACAACTCTTTGTTTCTCTTATTGAATCAGTTGTTTACTCACTCTCACTCATGCCCATGCAGGGTGGCGTGTAGGGCAACAACATGATCCTTCCACATCTGCCGGTCCTTTGCCATGACTCGAATGCTGCTCCAGGTCTTACCCATCTGGTTCATTTCCTTCTCTGCCGTCCGCCGCCACGTGATCTTCTGACGGCCCCTCCTTCTCTTTCCCTCTGGCGTCCAATGCAGAGCGGTTTTGGTGATGGAGGTTTCTTGGCGGGTGAATCAGTTGTTTGCTTTCTTTAATAATGGCTTGGTTTATTCGTTGTGTCCAGGTGCAGAAACAAAAAGGTCAGATCCCGAAGCATGGACAGAAGTAAAAAGAAGGAAACCATCATCTCTAAAGATCGATAGCAAGGTCAGTCTATTGAATAATTTCCAGTGTTCCAGATAAGAGGTTTCAGGTAAAAGATCCGACAAGGTCAGCTACATGTAGCTGACCCGACAAATTACAATAGAAAACTTCAGATGATTTAGTGAGGTCCATATCTATTGACCCGTTGCAATTCCTCATTAACACCTGGCCTTTAAAACTTCTATGGAACCCTGAATTTCTTTCAATAACAGTTACAATATTTTTCTGCGATTGGGGCAATGTGACAGACAAAAATGTAAGAATAGAGTGGTAAAGTGTAACGTCACAAATTGTCAAATTATTTTTCCCATCATTAGATAAAGATTGCTGCTGTATGATCAGCCACAAAATTTCAACTTGTTAGCATGAATAGAACAGAAGATATAGTAGTTCAAGGTTTGCTACCGTCGCATACAAACCTCTCTAATTTGGGCCTGTTCTAAACTGAAGGAACAGACACAAAATTAGAAGGGTTTGTATGGAGAAATTAAAACCTGAAGTGCCCATATCTCGGCCGCAAATTGCAATGGAGAGCTAATTTTTGGCAAGTGGACGTTTTTTGGCATGCTTCCTCCGAATAGCTGATCAAATTTCATAATTTCGCAAATTTAATTTTTGTGATGTCATAACTTTAGTACTCTATTACAAGTCTCTTACTAAAACTTATTTTTGTGGGTTGTTCTGTTAGACTGGTTTCTCTAATGACCAAGAAGAACTGGACTTCCAGTTTGACGAAGAACTAGAACATCAAGGGAAGCAGCCAACAATTTGCTCGTCAGATTGGTGAGTACAATCTTTGATTTCTTCTTACTCTGTTCCCGTGGGTGGCAGGTACTTTGCAGAAACCTATCACATGATCACCCTACCTGCGATTGTCTTTAGAAAAAAAAAACTCCCCTGGAGTCTTCCCACTGAAGAAATTGGAGTTAATCACCAATAGATGGTCAAGTTTGTCCAGTTGTCTGTGCATTGGAACAGAGCTGCTTAACTTTACTCAGATTTTGCGCAAGGTTACCGTGACAATTTGCCAGTACCCATTTATACTCCTGGGTGGAGAGAGGCACTGTGAGAGTAAAGTATCTTGCCCAAGAACACAACATTTATACTCCTGGGTGGAGAGAGGCACTGTGAGAGTAAAGTGTCTTGCCCAAGACCACAACACAATGACCCCGGCCAGGGCTTGAACCTGGACCACCCGATCTGGAGTCCAACATGCTAATTAGGACACCACACCTTCCACATAGATAGCACATAGATGATAATATATTATTTTGCGCTGAGGCAATGATGTCTTTGTTTGTAGGGATGATGATTCTGACGATGAAATAGATGATCAAGACATACACAAAATAATGATCGTCACTCAAACCCCACCTCCCGTCAAGAAACACGACCGGACAGGAAGTTATGTCACCAGAGTTAAAATGACGCAGGAACTTTCCAAAGCAATTAACGATGGACTTTACTACTATGAACAGGTATGAAATAAAGGTTTTGAGTTCATGGAAATTGAATGGTATAACAGTCTGGTTGTCTGTGGCAAGGGAACAGCTTGAGGAAATGTTAATAGTGGTGTAGTATTATAGTTGAGAGACCATGCAGGAGAAGGCCCCTCTCCCCACTTTTCTAAAAGATATAAAAATAAGCTGGTGATAAAATTCTTTTTCTGTTTATTCTTGTTGATTAAAAACATCACTTTGTAAGCATTGTTAGATGCATTTCCAGCCATTTTAGAGGACTTAAATTAAAAATTAGCCCCCCTCTCACAAACCTTTTGTGCAGCCCCTGCAGTTTTCTTATAAATGTCTAATAGATTGTTACATTGTTGTCTATCAGGATCTTTGGGACGACAGCGATGATAGTTATCTAAACAGAAAGGTATGTATATTGGTCATTTGGCCATGCTCTGTTAGTGTTCAGACTGTAACCTTGATTATTTGTTGCTCCAAAATTATTGAGTGCTGTACTTGTTTCCTGTTCATAGATCGTTCTTTCTTCGTCATGGAAACGTGTTGAGATTGTAAGTCGGGACAAATTCAATTACCAGCGTGTCGCACTGGAACTACCAAGAGCTCGCTCATTCACAGAAGCAGAATTCCCCCCACCCAGCCCTCCCATAACGACAGTTCCTCACGCTGCACTATCGCCATCAGCAGAAGTATTCCGTCCACGAGCAAACACTGCCCCGCCCGAAACCCTGTCTAGGTCTCTTCCGACTACTGTTCCCGAGTCTCCCACCGACCTGGCACGACATGGATCACGCACACCCAAGAGAAAAGACGTTAAGGTGGCACCCAGGTTCTTCCCTGCATTTAGCAAGGAGAATATCAGTGATCAGGTCAGTTTAACAATTTAATTTGTACAGTAATTTCTTCTCATACACCTCTCCCCAGAGTCAGCAGCCAGTCTCCCAGTCCCCCACCCCACCCCACCACACCTCTGGTGCGCAACCACCACTTTAACCCTGGTTAATGAATTAACCACCAATATACATGTAATAAGGGTCTTTTGGTGAATTTTTATTCAATTTATACTTTATACATAACAGGGACCAAAGAAAAGGAAGACAAAGTACAGTCAGAACCCCCCTGTGGAACAGCATGTTGGCTGGGTGATGGGTACCAGGGACTATCCACCACCAAGAAGGTATAAATTATGCTGACCTTAATCTAAACTTCGGTATTGACAAAACTGACTGTCCATCCTGTCAGCATGTTTTGGGACAGGCAAATTTGACAATCTTGTGCAGTTACGGGTCTTTAATCTTGGGAGCACCCACCCCCCAACGCAACATTAAAAATATAAATGCATCTTATAAGATTGGGCACTTTTAGTTTAGGGAAGGCTATAACCTACAGAGCGGTTTATTTGGCAGGTCAGCCACATTTTGACATCTGTAATCCCGGTTCAAGTAGTCTCACTATTAGGATTTATACAAAATTGTCAACAATTGAAAGTTGCCTGTCTGGTAAAACTATTATTTATTTTGTAAGATCTCTGGTCTCTGAGGACTATCTACAGTATCTTGAAGGCCTTCCTTGTAGGACTTTACAGTGGGCTGATATCTACATTTACTTTTCAGCTGGTTATTAACTGTGCTTCTGATATTTTTAGTCCAAGCTACAGTATCTCAGAGGGTATGGCTCCTGTTGTCGGTAGTTACGGATCAACGCCGCAACCAATCCCACGCTTCCAGCATCCCTCGCATGAACTTCTGCAGGATAATGGCTTCACTCAACAACTCTACCATAAATATCATTCCAAGTGTCTGAAAGGTTTGTCAACATTAATTAACATACATGCACATTAGTTTTGTAATTAACACCCTTAACAGACACTGGGTCTGTGACAGTCAGCGGTCACTGATGCCGAGAGTCGCTAATTGGTTGACAAAGGTCTGGCATTTCCTTATTGACACCCAGACAGACAGACAGACAGACAGGCACACAGACAGACAGACAGACAGACACACAGACAGACACACAGACAGACACACAGACAGGCAGACAGACAGACACACAGACAGACAGACAGGCACACAGACAGACAGACAGACAGGCACACAGACAGACACACAGACAGACAGACAGACAGACAGGCACACAGACAGGCACACAGACAGACACACAGACAGACAGACAGACAGACAGACAGCTGATTAACAGTTTTACTGTCAGATGCTGCCCTACATGTATATCTCGCTGTTGGCAGTGAGATATACAGCTGGGCAGCATGAAGGAGATGTGGGAGGGTTCCAGATAAGTTTTAATGGCAAGGTGTCGATGAGGAATTGCAACGGGTCAATAGATATGTTGTCAGAAGTCTTCCTTAATTTACCGGGTTAGGTACATGTAGCCACCCTTGTTGGAGTTTTGACCTGAGACCCCTCTCTTATCTGGAACATGCTGATATTGTTAAAATAATAATAATAATAAAATAATTGATATAGCGCCATTTCCAGGAGCTCAATGACGCTTTACGATTTATTAGGTATTATGTAAAAAAATAAAAATAAAGCGTCATAATTCTATAAAAAGATTGTCTAAAAGATCGTCATAACTCTGAAAATAAATTACAGCTTAGAAATCCTTTTCTTAGGTATAGGGTCAAATGACATTTAACTAATAAAAGCCTCTCTAAAAAGTAGTTTTTATCTTATTCTTAAAATCATTAAGGGATTGGATTGATCTTATGCTATTAGGTAGCGCGTTCCAAAGTCTGCGGGCAGCAACTTGAAACGATGTCTCCATAAAACAGTATCACATGAAATGTGTTGAATTGTAATTTTATATTGCTTTATTGTGAAGCTGACAGCATCTTTTCTTTCTTTTTTCTTACAGAGAGAAAGAAGGTAGGAATAGGCCAATCACAAGAGATGAACACAATGTTTAGATTCTGGTCGTTTTTCCTCAGATCCCATTTCAATAGGTAAGTACAGGTACTTAAAGGGACACTGTCCTGATTTTAGCATGATTTCGGGAAGCTCAGAAACATGTCTAGATCATAGGAAGTTGAACAATAATGGTTTGATTCTGTAGAATAGTACTCAACAAATGACAGGAACCCATTAGGAAGTGAGGATGACAAACGACAGCGAGGATGGAAATGGATTGCAATATGGATTTTTTGAAAAAATGTCAGGATGTCAATTTTTCAAAGTTTCAAATTTGGCTCGGAAATCTTTGAAATTTTGCAAAACTTTTGTTGCAGTATGGGATTTCTTGAAGAAATTTCTTTTTATCATTTAGTTAGAGTTTATTAAGTTCTTATTTCATAGATTTAGGGACCATTTCGTGCATTTATAACAGTTTTGAGCAAATACGCCGGGACAGTGTCCCTTTAAATTATTGCATAATACAATCAGATAACCTGCGAGACTCTTTCTATGCGTGACGAGAAGGAACCGCTGCATGCAACCGCTCGATTCTTTGATCATGCCGTGTCCACAGCCAGGGATGATAAATTAAAAATACTGGTTTTTAACCCGTTTAAAACTTAAGTGTGCACGCTTGATTATGCATACAGGCCACTTGTATGCGTCAGATGTACAACATTTTACTTTCAAAAATTCTTCAAGCTCGCTAAATCAGCAGAAACAATAGTCATCATTCTATTGAAAAAAAAAATTAACTAAGAATTAACCTTTGGCCCGAGAAATTGCCGGGAAATTGCCAAGTTAACTTGGTACATATGCAAGGAAATTTGCGTAGAAGTAGCATGTGCTGATCTTGTCCAAACACAGCGCAAGAAACTATACTGATGTAGTTGGCGCATGCTTGATACAAAATCGAGCGGTTGCGCGCAGAGGTTCATTCTCATTGTGGGCGGAAAGAATCTCTGTCTCGCAGAGTAACAATGAGAGGAGTGTAGATTGTTGTGGATCATATCGATTGTGTGTAATAAATTTTATTTTTCTTTCATATTTTTAAAGGAAAATGTATGACGAGTTCAGAACTTTAGCAGTGGAGGATGCCATAGCGGGTTACAGGTATGTACATGTACATGTATCATTTGGTAATAAATTATTTTGCAATAAATTATTTTATTTTGCAATATTTATTTTGCAATAAATTATTTTGCAATAAATAAAAAACATCACAAATATTACTCTCTTTATTTGCAGATATGGTTTAGAGTGTCTCTTTAGATTCTATAGTTATGGCCTTGAAAGAAGGTTTAAAGCAGACTTGTTCAAAGACTTTCAGACAGAGACGATGAGAGATCACGACCTAGGTATGAAAAGATTTCTGTCAACCACAAAGACAATATTTCACAATGCTGGCTGGCATAGCTTAAATTCTCCAGATAAACTGGTCTTGTGCTTTCTGATTGAGTTATGTTCCAGGTTTATTATCCCAGTTTCCTTCAACCTCATTTAAAAGGTGCATCAATCACTTGATGGGTGGGGCCTAATGGTTTGCTTGTTGGACTTTGGGCAGGGTCCCTGTGTTGTGTTCTTGGGAAAGACATTTAACTCTCACAGTGCCTCTCTCCACCCAGGGGTATAAATGGTTACCAGCAAACTGTTAGGGAAACCTGACAAAATGCTGGTATGGGGTTACCCGAAATGGATCAGCATCCCAATGATGCAGGAGGAGTAGGTCACTTCATGCCACAGAAACCAGGATAAGCTTTGACAATGTGGCCATTTTATAATCACTTAGAACCCAGCTTTTCTTCCACAAAAGTTATCCGATCAATATTGTACTTGTCATTTTAATGTGTGCATTGTTGGTATGGTTGCGGTAATGTACATGTTCATGCATTTTGCTTCACATTCTGTTTGTCTTGTAGGGAATCTTTATGGTCTTGAGAAGTTCTGGGCATTCCTCAAATATTACAAAGTGAGTTTGAATTCTCTCATATTAAATATCAACTATGCAGTGATGTGTCTCAGACTGATTGTCTTTGTTTGGGATTTTTTTGAATGATTGCTTGTTTGAAACTGCTTTACAGAGTCGATTTTCTGTACATATTATAGTGTGATTAAGTTAATGTTCTGTTGTTTTTAGGGAAAAACAAGATTTGAAGTTGAACCAGAGCTTCAAAAGCGCCTTGAAAAGTTTAAGACAATAGATGACTTCAGGAATGATGTAAGTTACAGCACTCGGCATGTTGTAAAGGTTCTAAAATACATTGTAGGTCAGGAAATAAAGTGAGAAACAAAACTCTCCTAAACACAGTTAAGTCACGTTCATGCTATGGAAACAGGGATGAGCTCCGGCAGTGTGGGCCACTTTGGTCAGATTGTAGACTTTACCGTTAATAATAATAATAATAATTAAAATTTATATAGCGCAAATTTCATATCATGATCAAATGCGCTTTACATGGATAAAATGATAAAAATTAAAATGATAATATATACAAAATTTACAAACAATGTAGTAGCTAAATATTAAGAAATAAAAACTAAAATATAGAAGTTACAGTTAACCCTTTCACTCCCAAGAGTGCTAAGTTCAAAACTGAGGGAAAAATCTTGAATTTCAATTTGCAAAATTATCAAAAACAAACAGCACCACATGAAAGTACTGCTCAATAGCTTTCATTTGAATGGTCACACACTAGGGTTTCATCCACAGACTCAAAAGGTACATGTACAACCACATTTATTGACTCAAGGCTGTTTGACTCTGGGGGGGGGGGGGGGGTGAAAGGGTTGAGGTATATGTAGATGACAATTGACTGGAGAGAACTGATTAGTTTTTTTTTCATCTCAGCCAATGAATCAGTTCCCTGTCGACCCACACAGCAACAAACCACGATCCAGACACAACTCACACGGAGACAAACACGATCACCATTCTCACGGCAGCAAGGAAGAGCAAAAAACTAGCAAGGAGGATAAGAAGAGCCAGAGAAGCAGCAGCGAAAGCAGCGATTCAAGAAGGAAGAGCACAGAACGTAAAGTAGAAAAGGAGAGCTTACAAGAAGAAAAGGACAAAAAGAGTGCGGCAACTGGTGAACAGAGCAGCACAACTGCAGCCTCTGAAACTACTTCTGGAAAAGCTGCTTCCGGTAAAACCAGTTCCGGTAAAACCAGTTCCGGTAAAACCAGTTCCGGTAAAACTGCTTCTAGTATATCTCCTTCCGGCAAAACCACTTCCGGCAAGACCACTTCCGGTAAAACTACTTCCGGTGTAGCTACTTCCGGTGCAGCGGCATCCTCGGAGAGAACAGATGCTGCTACGGGCTCGTTAAACAAACAGCAGAGTTCTGAAGCGTGTGCACCTGCCTCTGGCAAAGCAGCGAGCTCCTGAGAAGGAGGAGCGATGCATCACTCAAGACATTAGACAAGACTTGGTTCGAATTTAAATACTATAAAAAAAAATTTAAAAAGATGAAAACTCAACAAAAAAAATATATACAAAGAATCTTACTAGTGTATTATTATTATTGGAGAAGACAACCTGGCTGCGGTTTGTAATGAGGCGCATTATGGGAACAATCAAGTTATTTACCAGTCAGCAGGACAAGTGTTAATTTGACATGGCATTTTATCATAACTGGAAAAGGTTGTCTCCTTTATGTGCTGTTTGATGGAGTTATCTGGCAAGTTTGCATCAAGGCAGTGCTCCACCATTGTAGCATTGTGTTGACTTCAACAAGGATGGCACGCAGTAGTAATGATGTCAAACTAGAACCCAATATCGCAATCACAAAGAAACTCCTGCTCGTGGAGATCTGGAAGAGTATTTCCGGTCAAGAAGATATTACTTGGTTTCCGACTGCCATGGAGTAGATACAGTACTTAATTCATCCCTGGTATGAAGATAAGTGTGTTATTTAACAGGAACAAAATACAGCTTCATTATGAACTGCTGCCTCTCAGTGACTCCTTCATTCCTATTATGATCATTCTATGACTTCTCTCTACCAAATGGTAACAATACAGTTGGACAGGTTATGAGAATTTAGGAATTAATCCTGATTGAAATCCTGGCTCTCCCAAGGAGGAAATAATGAGCTTGGGAGATGCCAAGGAATTTTTTCAAATGCCTTAAAAACTGTTAAATTATTTTTATCGTTATTGAGGTGAGTCAAACTATTGCTCCCTTATTATTTTGGTTGATCTTAGAGAAAATTTATTGAATTATATTATTAGTGTGAAAATTGCACGAGAATATCAATCGCTCCCGTCTGTTCAGTTAGGCCCTACGATTGATCAATTAACTCAATTCAAGGTCTGCTCTGTTGTAGCTCGGTCACTTTGCTCCAGTTTAGCTCAGTCACTGTTGGTCGAAATCCTATCCATTTCTGTTGTCTGAGCCTGTAGTGGTGGTCAGTGGGGTTGCTAGGTAACAGATGAAGTTACAGCGTTTGGTGTGCGGTTGCTGTTTTCTGATTTGACAGAATAGTAATTTTGTCAAGTTTTAATGCGACGGAGTGACGGAATGTTTCAGAATGCTCGTTAATGACATAAATCGAGATAGAAGAATATTTTGTCTATGTTTATGATGGTAATGATGATGATGGTGATGGTGGTTTTGCTGGCAAATGGGAACATGATTGTAACAACATGAAAACAGTAGTAACATGAATTATGTATCATACAAACTTATCTTGAAATCAAACAAAACTTTTAATACCGGTTCAAAGCGATAGGTGCAATCTAACCCGAGGACTGTTGTAGAGGTTTACTGTATATTTAGGTAATTATGTTACATACAGACTGGCCAGGAAACCATGTGCGCAGACTATTACTGCTAGTTTTATTGACATGTGAACACTGTTCAATCAACGGTTTCATTTTTCGCTGCTGTCAATCATCTTAGCAGGCCCACTCAGGAAACAGAACTTCACTTCAACGAGTTCAAAAGGTCCATGGTCCTTGGACTGTGATTGGTAGATTTCGATCCATATTGTTTCTTTTGTTTGATGGCAGCGAAAAACACAATCGTTGAGTTTTGAATTTCAGAGTTTGTGTGTTATTGAATGGCGCAGTAAAGTTAATAACAGTTTGTAACAAGGTGTAGCGTCGGCCAAAATGGGCAGTGCAAGACATAATAATAAGTCTAGTTCAAACGTGGTCTGTGATACTAATGAAATTATATAGCTGATATTTTATCATTTTAGTAATTGTTTCGAGCTCGTATTCAAAGAATTTACACGAGAATCGTCAAAAATACGGGCTTCTTGATAGTAACGTCTCTGGCGTGACCGCGTGACCGAAAAAGTCACGGCAGTTGTGGCTAGTGCGCGTGTGCAACGCGCGCTATTTAGTGAAGTTTTAAGTATGTTATAAATGAATTGAGTGAATCACCCAGACCTTTTATGAAGCTCTTTTAAGTGTGATCTAAATTATAATATACTATTTACGCTCTGGAGCATTTATAGTCTGATTTAGTTGTATATAGAGATTTGTAAGTTATTAATTACCACCCGAAATCTCTTGCTTTAAATATAATCTTGGACTTGAAAGAACAAAATATAGAAGCTTTGGTGGGTAGCAGTTTATACATAAATGTGACTGAGCAATTATGAAAACCGTAAGTTTTTTTTCTGTGATGAGGTGAACAATAATTATTATTATTATTATTATTATTAAGTTTGATTTTAAATAATGTTTGCACCTTAGTATTGAGTAGCGTTGGAGTAATATATATAATTATATTTAGTTTGTAATCTCGTAAGTTAACTTGCACTTGAAGGATAGAAATTTGGTCAGTATTCAGTTTGATTTATGGTGCTACAGTCAACTCTCTCTAAGGCGGACACCATCGGGACCGGCACCAACTGTCCGTCTTAGAGAGGTGTCCAGCTGATGGAGTTAAGATACAGTAACATGACTGAAAAACGGCGCACAGGGACCAACACCAAGTGTCCGTCTTATAGAGGTGTCCGTTAAGACAGAGTTGACTGTAATCAGAGGAAGATGGAGAATATTTGCGAAATTCAAATATAAGGTCGGTAGGGACAAGCTTCGACTGAGCTCTCGGTTTTCGGGAGAGATGTCGCTTAACCTGATTGGTCGATAACAATCGGAAATCCTTCGGGAACTTCACGAGAAGTTTCCGAAAACAGTACTTGTTCCGCCGACTGTATAATTGTGGGGAAATGGCGAAAGTAAAACTTGTTGCGCGACAAATTTCAGGCATTTGAATTGAATAAGGTTATTTATCACGTTTAATCGTCGAACACCAAGCTATAAGAGAATTTTAAGGGACTGCTGACTTGTGGCTTGTTTAGACTGCGAGTGGTCCTTCGGTATCGCATTGTTGGACAGTGCAAACGTAACCGAAGAAAGCGTGACCCGGTCACGCATTCTCCGGCTTTCCACGATCTGACTGTCAGGACAGTTCGTTGTTTCTGAGCTCGTTGAATTGTAGTTCTTTATATTATTAGCTTTATTCTGGGGGTTCCATTATGTATTAGTAGTAGCTGTACAAAGTAATGACAAAAAAATCGAATAAATCTATTTTAAAACAACATGTTATTAGTTCTTGATTGATAGACTACACCAATCTCCGACTCGGGTATGTTGATATGCCTTCCCGCGCCCAGGCTGTTCCTGACTCTCGAATAAGCGGGCGAAGCGAAAAGTATCTTCGTTCGCGCTTTTTCGCTTCGCCCGCGTATTCGAGAGCAACAGGCTATCCCGCGCCTAAAAGTGTGGTGGGACAGGGAAAAGAAAAGAGAGATCTTGTTCAAGTGACAACAGGCGAGACTAATACATAGGAAGAATAAATATGCAGTGTTTCATCCGATTTCCAAACACCGAGAAGAGAGTTGAAACTACGACGTGTAGCGGGGTATTTTCGACGAAATTCGAGGTGTGGAAATCGGATGACACACCATCTCGAGTGTTGTTCTCGATCGAAACCAAAACTAAGGAGTGAAATCGTAAAAGTCTGCCCTGCGTCACGCCCTTGCTGTAACGTGATGAATTATAACTAAAACCACATACACATTTATTTTTCGTATGTTCAATTTATATTTCAACCATTTTCATAGATACATTCTGGAGCTTATAAGCTCGTAAGACCGTAAATAAATAGATTGCAATTACATCTGAACACAGTAGATACATTAGTTATTTTAACGGTAACTGAACCTTGCGCGCTCATACACGTTTCTGTCTCAGTTGTACACTTCGTGTTTGTGTGCGCAGGGCGGTTTTCAATTGACTGCTGAAGTCATTATGCTGTGATTGGTTCATAAAGCTTGCGCAACGTGCTCTAGCCAATCAGAGCAAACATGCTGCTTTTTCAACCAATCAGAAGCAACCGAAAGCAATCGTGCGCCAGTTTTCCCGCGCTTGGCACAGGTGCGTGTTTCTTAGTCTTGATTGGTCCTTTCGCTATGACGTGTTCCTTAGTTTTGACTCCCGCTCGGAACAACATGTTTTTCTGTCGAAAGCCATGTAGGTATATTTTCATTTTTCGCGAGACTTTCCTGGTTTCGAAATAATTTTTCGTAGATTTTACGACAGTCAAAAGAAAGACACCGCTCTAGCAGTCAATTATCTCTATTAGGCCAAGTTCAAACATCGAACTTCATATGTACCAAACCGCTTCACTCCCAAGTACTCCGAATATTGTGACGTCAGTATGGCCCATAATGATACGCTCTGTTGCTTAGCAACATCTGTACTCAATACTGTTTCACACACAGTATTGTTACGTGATTAGATTTGGTACAACTGAAGCTTGAATGTCTCAACTGGTTACTTCAACGCTACAAAAGTCAGCCATCAGAAGAACATAATGACTCGTTTTGTATACTTATAACATAAAAAAATTCGAGACAATGAATACAGTCGAAGCTCTCTGAGCGGACGCCTTGACAAAAACCCCGTTTGAACTCTAGCTCATACAAGCTCTGTATTTACACATTCCCGCGGTAAGCGGCCAGCTCCAGTTACGGACACTTTTTCTGCTTCCCTAGGGTGTCTGCTTACGGGAGCTTCGAATGTACTTAGAAAAAGAATCTCGATACATTAATATTGAACTGTTTGGTTTATACACGTGAAACACTGTCTACATTTGTGGACTCCTTACCAAAATAATATAAAATAAAAAAACGACAACCTAAAAAATATTCAATCAGCTCATCATAATGCCTGTTCATTCGACGCTATATTATACTATTTACTTATAAAATTTCATTCATACTTTATCAATTCACACCAGCAACTAACTCAGCCTCGTTTCCAGGGTCTCTCATCCCACTAACTCGGTCCACGAGTAAGCAAAAATCATTTTGTTTGTATTTTCCGGCTAGCTGCCATATTAATTTTTTTTCTCACAAGATCCGAGTGCACCACAAAACGCTACATCCTCAAAGTAGGCAAACTACGTTAGGTACTTCATTTTAAGTTAGATTTTCAAAACTACACCAATATAAACCTCACAAAATGGTCACTGTATCTTACTGTTCAATCTACGTACAATAATTATTAACCATCGTTTCTGATATCACTGTAGGTGTTATAACACACCAGCTAGCTGAAACCAAAACGAGGCTACCACCAGAGCGAGACAGGAGAGAATGGTCGCAAAACAAACCACGCGAAATCGTAGAAATTCTTTCACACGCAAGTCTCGCTTTTCTGGCTCTGTTGTTGGCCGTTTTTAGCCCCCACGTAAGTCGGTTTCGGCGTGTACGTGCGGAATTTGGGCACTTTTTGTTCGTTTGCGCCCGTTGCCGTTTTCGGCCTGGGACGGCGCTGCGGTAACAACGGCTCCTCGCTTTCTGAAACAGACGAATTACCAGCCTCGACCTGAAATCGAGTCATAAGTGGCACCCAAGGGGAGTCCCCTTGGTCAAAAGTTGAGCTGTCTTCAATGGGTGGCGGAGGAGGTGGAAAGTCGTTTGAATCACGACTAAAACGCTTCAAGTCTTTCTCTTCCTTCAATGTATCAGGAATCAACGGATCCGACGCCTGCGCAAAAGGCTCTGGATCGCTGTCCGAGTCAACCCGCGGGCGCTCGTGAGTCTTTTTCAGAAATTTGGGCGGGTGCTCGATAGTAACGATATCCGTCGCAGAGTAAGGCCGCGCCATGTTACTGGGCTCTGGGAGCGAGTGTTGCCGCATTGACAGAGAGAGACTAGGCGCTGATTTCTCGCGACTGAGATCAACAGAAACTGACTGTAGAAGAGGCGATCGACACGAACCGGAGCTATTCGTGCTACTTCCGGAAGAGCTGTTGCTTCTCTTGACGGCCACAGCAGACTTGACTGGTCCATTTCTGTTCCGCGTTAGCACAATGGGTGCAGGGCGACCCACCTCCTCACTGTCCTCCGTGTCAAAAAACAGCGAATTCTTGGAGGGTTTGAGCTCTTGGACGGGTTCGAGTGTCTTTAAAGGTGCATGCAGCTGGCCCTCACACGTGCACTCCATTGCAGCAGCTGAAGTGTGAGTTTTCTTCCACTGTGCCCCCGAGTCAGACGGCTGAGCAGTTAAAATGTCGTTTTCAAGGTCCGAGCGTTCTCGCTGGTCTTCTGATTCACTAAACGTGATCAAATCAGTGCCGCACGGGGGAGGGGCAGGGAGCTCGTTGTCATTATCATCAACATCATCATTATCATCGTCGTCGTCAAACGCTGCCGGGAGCTCAGGTGGAGGGAGATTAATATCCTCCCCAAGAGAAATAAGAACACTGTCTTCCTTAGTTTTAATCTGATCCAAACCCACATCAGTTGCTTTCTCTTCTTCCTCGTCAAATATCTCGTCAATTCTCGCTATGTTTTCTTCTTCTTTTTCAAGTTCTGTCTCCGCCGTGTCGACCGTTTCGCCATTATTGTCCTCCTCCTCCTCCTCCTCCTCCTCCTCCTCGCTCTCCGGCACTGATGGAGGCTGTAACACTATATCCGGGGCTTTCGATAAAAGATACTCTTGTGGAACTTGTTCCGCTGAGTCTGCGCTGTTCCTGCCAGTGGCGGTCAGCGGATTGACGTGATCCCACCCGCCTGTTGAGGAAAACGAGAAAAACACATATGGCAAAAGAAAACAAATCGTGCTAACAGTACCCGAACTGTAAATGATGCCCGCAGTTATTGTGCTGACGTAGAAGGCTCAACACAAAAAGCAAAGTAATGGCGGGGCTTTCTCTGTGCTTCGTGCTAGTGACTGTAACCCTTATTCCTTTCTAACAAAACAAGTGTCGCTTTAGGCATGAACTCGTGCTACTCTCGGAAGAGGTTCCCATGTTAATTGTCCAATCAGGAGGTCACTTAAAACATAGTTAATAGAGGGAAATGGTTGTGAAGCCCGGCAAACTTCAAAGGAGCAGAGAAAGAGGCCAAGATTTATGTTGGAAGGTCCATGACCGTGCACATCTTTTGTTTTGAGTTCATACACTATGCATGAATTACGTAATCGCAACGTTTCTATTGGTAAGTTGCCTGAACTCACGTAACCACCTATTGTATTTTGTCAGGTTTTGTGCACGGTCAACCCCCAAAATAGCGAACAAAAACATATAACAAAGAACTTTGCCGGGCTTCATAACCATTTCCTTTATTAACTATGATTAAAAGAATCGCCACGCCACTTTCTCGCAACATCGTTCTATATAGTCACGTCATCTTACATCGCTGTGACGTCATTTAACATATTTGTGACGTCACCGTGCATAGTAGTCGCGTCACCTTTACAAAGTTTCGGGACGTCATATTACATAACAATCTCGTCATTTTGTGCGTGACGTCATGTAACGTAGTTATGACGCCATGTAACATAGAAGTGACGTCATGCCATATAGTAGTGACGTCATGTTATACAGCTCTCGCAAAAGGAACAAACAGCCTTCTGGTCGGTATGACGTCACGGAAAAGTGTCTGAGCCCGCGGTTTTCGACCGAGGTTGCTAGGTAACAGGACGTGTCCTTATGGCGACATTCTGACGTAACATTTCGGTTTTTCGCGATTTCTGATTGGACGATAACAATGGGAAAACCTACGAAAGCGTCTACGGGTGTTCACCTGAAACGGCAGACTTGATCTCGATCGTGACTGACGTAAAACAACACTAAACATCGTCGTTAAAAAGATTGATTTCTACATAAGACCATGGCTCCGCAGAGAAACACATCGAAGCAAAGCCATCATGACACTACCCTTCCGTGCGGTTTGAACAAGAGGAGCAAAAGAGAGCGAGCATGCACGGTTCTAACCTGAAGATGTCTTGAGTAGCTGGCAATTCATCTCTCCAGGACTAACGCATCTGCTATTCAAGTGACTGGAAGAAATGCATGAGGAGGAGTTCAGATGAATACAATGGGAGACCCGTGTGAACACGACGCATGCATGACTGGAATGTTCACAAGTGACGGTGAAACGTACGAGAAAAGACAACACACACACGGCCACAAATGAGCAGTGGGACTCTAAGGAAAAGTGCGGCATGCACATAAGCCTATACGTGCCTGCGGGCCCCTAGGAAGAATGCTCCTAGGGGTCTGGGTGCATGCAAATAACCCGACGGTGGTACCCGACCCTTAAATGAATAGCTGAGAAAGACGTGGAAGCAAAGCAAATGTTTAAAGATGGTTCCGTCTTGCTCTACACTTGTTTCTTAGGCCACATGAAAGTACTACTCAATAGCTTTCATTTGAATGGTCACACACTTGGATACGTTAAAGTTAGAAACACAATGATTGACTTGATGCTTGATTTTGGGAGTGAAAGGGTTAAATTCCATGCTTTTATTGGTTTCATAGTTTGCCTCATTGTGACTAGAGGTCCTAGAAGATATTGTTTGATGTAACGCCAAATTCTCCTCACGACTACTAACAGAAATGTATTGTGATCAGTAAGGAGAAATGATATCTTGAGCTTAGGAATAAAAGCTTAAACGACACAAAACCATGCATGCAATCGTGTTATTCATAAACCACTCTATTTAAGACAACACAAAGTGACCCACACACGTGTTACAAGTCACATACCACGCAGTGCATTCCTGTGCAGGATTTCTAGCCGCTAGTACCCATGCGCGAAACAGCTGCCAATCACCGAACGTCATGCCCATGATGTGGCCGAGTTCGTTCAAGTCGCACGTGGCCAGTACTTTGCCGTTGATGTTATTTTCTGTTATGACGGTCTGATAAGTGGATATCTGCTTCTGATCCAGGCCATCCAGCTCCGCGATCTGACAAGAAGGTATGTGATAAATAGAGGTTATTCAGCGGATTTTACGAGTCAGTTTTTATTTTTTCGAGCCTTTCAAATTGTTTATTATACGACATAATATCTTTCCTAAAAAATATAGGCTTTCAACAGTGTTTTCCGTAGCGCGCGGTCAGGGGGACTGAGACCCGTGTAATACGGTCTCATATCTGCTCTCCTCTTTGTGCGTATTCGCACTCTAAAACGTCACGTCGTATAATAAATACACGAGATTGAACTTGGTTAAATAATCAAATGACCTTTACAGAACATTAGACGTGTCGAACCTACTGTTACTTTCTTTTAGCTACAGTACGCGTAAACATATATTTATGGTTTCTACTGCCATCGCGATGAAACACCGTGAACTTCGATCAAGCAACGGTAAACTACCCATAATACCTTTCGCCATTGTCGAGTAACAACCTTTCTTCACTAACCTGTTTACAAACATCTTCGATGGATAGAGAAGGTAAGCTCGCTTGTTTGTCAGATCTTGCTGTGGCCCCAACCTGAGGTTAGAATAATATTCAGCGTCACTATGATGAAATTATTTCTTTTTTCGCCTCTTTGCAGTGGCCAGGATTTTTCGTCCTGACCGTGCGCCGATCCACCTGACCGTGCGCCGATCCACCTGACCGTGCGCCGATATCCATTAACTTTGCTCTTATTGGAGGTTAATTCTGCCCCAGAGACTGCCCCAGAGTGGCCTTTGTAGCAGACGTTCAACTGTACGCGAGGTTGAAAACGTAAATCAAGCGACGCTTCCCGTAAATTTTACTCCCGGTTGGTTCCCGTCCCTTCCTTAGTGGCCCGCCTCTTTATGCTTAACTATTTCTCCCGTTCCCGCCACCTTGGGAATCCGGTTTCCGCCTCTCTTCTCCCACCTCCTGTAGACTTCCCACCCCCATCCCGCTCTCCTCCCTCCCCACCCCACCCCACCCCCATCCCCACTCAAAGCAAATGTCTACATTTCATTTAATTTCTCACCTGCAGATGCGGGTTTCCTTTTCCTACGCTTCCCGTGTCTGATTTATTGCCGGCCATAATGATCCCTGACTGCAAGCACTCCACCATCTGCCTGCGTAATGACGGGTCCAGATGCACCGTGCACGGCAGAAAGCGCCGCACGTCCGACGTGCTGAGAAGCGGATGGTGACTGGCCAGGAAGGTTTCAAAATACACCGGGTCTCCATCCACCGCGCAATCCACTTCATTGATCACAGGCATGGCGGACAATGTCGCCTCGTAAAGATCTTTTAACGAGACGTTATCCTGTAGACGGGTGTTGCTGTCTTCGATGAGAAGCACGAGCCAGGACGTCTTGTACGGCCAACCGTCCACTATACTGACCCAGGCGGCTAGCCGCTTCCACGAATATTCGATGCCGCGCGCGCGGAGGAGCCGGCACGTCAAGGACACGATATTCATCAGGCGTTTAACACCCAGTGGATTCACAGTCTCGTTATCAGCCAGCACTTGCGCGAGGTCGGTAGAGATGCGGCGCCGTTCTTCAAGCTCCAGCTCTCGATCAAGAAGCTTCTGATGATCCAAGCAGCGTTCCTCTTCCTCCCGAGCTGGCTCGTACATCATGGAGTGATGCAGCTCCATATCGGGATGAACCTGACTCGGGACCCCGCCATTACAGTTGTGCAAGTCCCTGGACAGTCTATGTGGCTGAGGCACGCAATTTTCACCGTTGAATTCCAACATTTCCCCGTCCCACTCCAACTCGTCTACCGCCACGCTTGATCGTTCAGGCGGAGCAGCTGGATTTTTTCAGACTGCAGCTCACCTCTTAGATCTTCCAGCAGTGTGACGACTCCTGACGAAAGCACTCCTGTGTAATTTGACTTGGGTTCTGGAAGGTAGAAAGGCAGCTGTACGATGCTCTTCAGATAATCCGAAGCGCTGATGTGCGACTCGCGCAGGATGCTGCTGAAGCTTTGATCGATCGCTCGGATGATCACGCGAGGATCCAGCGCCATTAATATAATAAAAGGCGCGTCGGGGTCGGTGAAGAGAAGGTTCACCGAGTCAAGCAGCTGCAGCACTTTGGACTGCTCAGAGTTATCCAGTCCGTCAATCACTATCACTACCCTTGTCTGGTGTCTTGTGAACCCATCCACGCAGTTCACCAAGTCTGTTAACAGCTCCACTTCCTGTTTCAGCGCGTGTATGAATCCCTCTTCCTTCAACCCCAGCTGCGTCGCCACGACGGAAATTCGCTTTTTCTGCGAGAAAACCAACGAGTACAAGATCGAGCATAACGTGGGGAGATGAACCAGTGCAGCCACACCGACGATTGAAGCAGAAGCGATTTCTATGCCCGTTATAACAGAGCCGCCTTCCGTGCCGTACACTTTGAAAAACACGATCCCAATCATGCCAAGCGCGAGGATGACGAGAAAGATGGTGAATGTCGGCACGCAACAACAGCACCGTTTCCAGCGCGCCTCCGTCATGGACGACTCATCGTAATCGGAAGGCTGGGACCGAAACACTCTGTATAACCTGGTCACGAAAAACCGAACTCTTTCTCCACGACGTCACACAGAGTTTCGATCATTCCGACCAATGAGGCAGCTTCGCTTCCGCTGCACGTTAGTTTACTGAAGTCCGTGAACAGGAAGCGAACTGGCATAGTCGGCTTCGTAGCGCTAGGGCACGGAGGAATGCAAAACACCAGCTGGCATAAGAGTTTCACTGTGGCTACTGCTTTGGTCACGTAACCGCCGATTCCACAGGACGGCTCGCCCCGGTTGTAGCGTCTGTCCGCTACATACGCGCACAAAAACAGCAGATAACAAGTTATGAAGATTCCAACACTAACAGCGACTCCAGAAGCAAGGCTTTCAGTGGCCGAGAGAAGAACGCCGATCACCGCACAAAACACCAGCAACAAAACGAATATGAAGCGAGAAAAGTGAAACATCGACCGAAGATCTTGATGAGCAAACTCGCGCATTTCCTCTGAAATAAAGAAAACAAACGAAGAATGTCAAATTTACCTTTTGAAACTGCTTATACTTGTGGAGGCGCGGTGGCTAATGGTTAGCGCGTTGGACTCCAGATCGAGCGGCCGGTTCGAGCGCTGGCCGGGGTCATTGTAAATGCCATGTTGCTAAGCAATATCTAAGCCGAAAACCGCGGGCTTGGTCAATATAGCAGTTATTACAGATGTCAGCGGTTTGACATGCAAACGAGGCGAAAGGGTCAATCTGGTATTGTTTGCTGTTTGACATGCAAACGAGGCGAAAGGGTCAATCTGGCATTGTATTGGCCCATTAGCCTCATTTGTAGGCTCAGATTCCAGTCGCTGTTCGGGAAAATGAGCCAGAACGAAGACCGGATTCGAGAGAGCGGCGGAAATCGAGCCTAACTCGTTTGCATACTTTTTAAAAACAAAAGAATATTTGACTGCGGGCTCAACTGTAATAACTGCTATTCTCCAAGACAAGATAAAAAACACTTGTGAACTCCCACAACCCTTCTTGTATGAAAAATAACAAGAAATGCCGAAACAGGGAGAACGCCTATCTCGTTGGTTTCGTTACCTTGCAGCCTCCGCAAGACAAATGACTTGCCACTCCCCAGCGCGCATACATTCCGACAGTCAGCGGCATGGTGAGCGAAGGCTCACACAGCACGTCCGCGAGGGCACTGGTATAGACCTCGTAACCCATCACTTCTTCACTACACTTCTTCCCAGGAGTGAACAAACCTGCAAACATAATGTGAGTTCCGAGAAAGTTTTGTAACTTTTGTTGTGGGTTTTCTGTTTTCTGTTCTCGTTAACTGTCTGTTTGACAATGTATTGATACTGTAAGGAGAAATGAGATGTGGATCACTCAGGGGAGTTGTTACTTCACGCCGGAAATGACGTCATATCAATACTCGCATGCAAAAACACTAGAGCACGAAAGCTGTTATCGCGATATAAGTCATTTTTGCAGCCTACCAAAGTACCTTCAAGTAGAAGGAAAACACGAAATAATAGTTTCCTATGATGGAGAAACAACGACGAGATAATAATAATAATAATCCAGGCCTTGGTTGTTCAAAGGGTGGATAACGCTATCCAACGGATAAACCACTATCCACCGGATAAGTGTTTTAACAAAACAGACTATGCTATTCACTGGAAAGTGATTTATCCGTTGGATGGCGTTCCGGGGGAACTCCCATATAAAGAGACGGGAGTGATCGACCGCGTACCCTTTAGAGGTTAAAATTCGTGGGTTTGCTAACGCTTAGGATGTTTAAATCCAGAGCTTTTAGGGTATTAAAACGTCTTATAATTGCCGATGCGTCTTTGGGGTGAAAATGACTTCGAATCACGCCCACAAAACGTGGTAGTGGTACCTTTAGGGATTCCTTTCATAATTTCTAACGATTACCCCCGTCACATTTTATATGGGAGTCCCACAGAGATAGCGTTATCCATCCTTTCAACAAACCTGCCCAGAAGGGAACAAGGATTAGGGAAGATTGAGACGGATTACGAGCGACGAACTTTGAAATAATTCGGCTATTAAATTTATCAACATGATGAAGATCCTTTAATTTCAACGTTTCTAAACAAACTGCGTTCATTTCTAAAAAGGCTCTACAAGAGAAATGAAACATCATTTTAAACCTTGAAGGTATTTCATTGCGTGCTTCACCGGAATAACACTTACCAGTCCCGAAGATTTGAGTCAGCAAACTATGCTTATGCTGTCGGTCAATGTTATACGGTGTCTCCCCAGCTTTATTCGGACGGTATAGAAGGCGAGCGTCTTTCGGGTTCCTCAACAGAAGTTCGCAAATTCGTCGGTATCTGCCTCGTACAGCAATATGGACGGCAGTGTCTCCACGCTGGCGAAAAACAAGTCAAGAGTGTCAAGTGTGGTGTGTGAAAGCGATACGTTGCATTGTTGTTCAAGGAAATATATAGTTACTTGCGGAAGTACAGGTCTCGGAGGTTATATCACGCAATTTTCGGCAATTCTGTTGACACAAACTAGTCTTAAAATAGATTGAAACCACTAAATGATGGTTTCAAACCATAGAAAAACATAAAAAAAAATACTAAGAAGCCGAAATGAAATGCGGATGGTCACAATTGGACAAGATTGAAACGGATTGCGAAAAGATTAACTTGAAAAACGACGGCCCGACGTTTTTCAAGTTTAAGTCCATTTGTATGAAGCAAGTGGTAAATAATGCTTAGAAATCATCTGTGTTTGTTCTGTAAGTGAGATTCCATCTTTCAATTACTGAATATTTCATTCACATGTTTGAGCTCGTAAGAAAATAATACAGGGAAGAATAGCAACAAATAGCGTGACATAGCCCCTTTAAAAACTTGTCCAACTACTTCTGCGTTTTAGTTACTGCTGCTGAACTAAACTCAATCTAAATGATGTCCAGAAAGATATTTCCCTGAACTGACATTCTTGCAGAGATTAACTGAATACTTACCCTATCTGCTACAGAAACACTGGCTCCCTTTTCAAGCAGAAGAGAGACAATGGCGGTGTGATTTTTCTGTGTTGCTCTAAGAAGGGGTGTTTCGCCGTCCTACAATGAAAACCACGAAGCTATAAGGTGAGCGGTAGTTACTGAATGCATTGCAGATTTTTTTATCTTTAGTGAAGCTAGGAAGACTACAACAACAGAATTTACTGTAACTATATCTGTTATTTAACCAAGAACACATGTTACTTCAAAACCTACTTATGGAACAAAAAATAAAATTGTAAAATGAGGATCATGAGAACAATGACTGAATGCTAATAGTCTGGCAGAAACCTTATCCAGAGGAACGTAATATTTTTCACGCGAAAACAGGACATCACTCATTCGATGCGATATAAACGCGAAAATAAGATTTTTTTGAGATTAGTGAAGTGGTACTACGTAAACAGTAGGTCGCCATTTTGAATTCCATCGAGCATTCATGCTTACCTTGTTCTGAGTCTCTGTGTTCGCTCCAGCATCTAGCAGCTCTTTGACAATTAAAACGTGGCCTTTCTCCACTGCGTGAAACAATGCTGTCTTTCTCTCCTGATAAGAGAAATAAATAACAATTTATTTACACGAGCGAGAGAATACAAAAGTACTTCCAGCCAGCCGGCATGATGTACTGTACTCGAAAATATGCTGTTTTAAAATCATCCCGCACAGGCCGACGAAGTCAAAACATTGTAATTTACCATGTCCAAAATGCACTGCAAGGACGTGAATCAACAACAGTAGATGAAGAAGTGTAAAGAGCTTTAGCTAGTCTCTAAGCAGTATACGGTTATATGCTATAATCTGTAACATGAGTTTCGCACTTCAAAATTTAATGCTTACACAAAAACACAAACACGCAAGCTATTGTATTATGCCGCATTATCGACAACTTCAGACCTCCATCACTCATACACTGTCAAAACAATTCCCGATTATCAGATATTCGAATTAAAAATCATTGTCTCCTCTTGTCAAAATACGGTTTCTATTTCGCGACGACGTCAATACTTTGGAATGGTATCAGTTAGAGAAAGTGTGGTTTTAATAACAAGTTTCACCAATGACTTTCGTGGTAGCGGTAGTGTAGCCGTCTCACAGCAAGTGGTATGCGAATACTTTAGATAAAAGACCATCTTGACATGGGGCTAAGCCAAGACACATGCTCACAAGCGTTTTATTAGCTTTAAAACTGAACAGATGAAGTATAAAACTGGCGAGCGTAGTGAAATGTTTGCCGGCCGCAACATTTACAAACGTTCTCGAATCAAACCATTCATGTTGTCACAAGCATTTGTCTCAAGTCTCTCAAAGCAAAATTTTAAAAATAGAATAGCATACCGTGGACGAAAATAGTTCACAAAGAATATTATTCCGCCCCTCGTATTATCATATCGGATTGTTGACAAACGGAACAGTTTCTGCCATCGAGTTCTTGAAAATCACGCTAAAGATTGACCTTAATACTGAGTTAAAACTCCCCACAAATTAACCAAATCTAATTCTTCCTGATCGTAAATAGCTTGTAACTTGTTTGGCTTTTAAATTAAGATGACATTTCTAGCTTCGGCGAAGAACAGCTGAACAGTTTAGGTTTTATTATTAAAATCATTGCTGCGCGAGTGATAATCGCAAATGTCAACATTTGTTTTAATTTTGCCGTCACATTTTTACATCATAGAACATCTTATGTTTCCTATAATTTCATTTGAAGAATTTTGCTTTACCCCCGAAAGTCACGGTCTCACAATTAACCTAGCTGTCTACTTTAATTTGTTGCAAAAATGTGATGGAGATTATAAAAGGTTAAATCGGCTTGGCTTTATAGCTTACAAACTTGAACACTGCCGTGATGCACCGGCAACATGAACCACACAACCCCCAAATTAGAAAGGTTTGCGGATTACGTGAAAAGTGTGCACAACTGCACTGCTGCTAAACATTAAGGCTAAAATCGATACAATATGAAATAAAGTCGGACAAGATATAGCATCCTCCGTGAATATGCTCAAAGAAAGTTTGCACCGGTCGCCGTTGTGTACAATGTTAAATCGTCTGTTCTTTTTTCGTCTCTAATATATGACATACATCCTTTAATAGTTTCAAAACGGTTTTCAACTGAGCGGGAACAGCAAAAACTACTTTGTAAACAGGGAAGATGAAGTTTTTTCGACTGTTTGCTCAACAGGTGTAAAACCTGCAGTCGCATCTATTAAAAGCGACTGAAGAATTTGACGAGAACAGACAGACCTGACCTGAAGGAATATTGAAAATGCACGATAACCTGACAGCACAGACTGACCTTTGAAAGCTTTTGCGTCTGAACACGATACTGGAAGGAGTAGTAAGACATCAAACAGCCGTCAGCGAAATAGCTGAAAACATTCCTTAGATTCACAGCAAGTCGATCGCAGCAGTTTATCGCGAAGTGAGCAGCGTTTAGCGACAACAAAACGTTCACAATTCTCACAGCATGTAGCGAGTTTACCCTTAAACAAACAAGTGCTATTGAAATCGTACAATGCTGTTTTATCAATCACCGGGAGGTAGCAGTGAAATTATTTAGTAAATAAATCTGTTCCTTTGCTTTTGTTTTAAAGCGCCGTTATAAGAAACAACATCCGCATAAACCGCGAGGCTTTACGCGACCCCATTGCATGCGAAGGCTTTGAAGAAGAAAGCGACAACGGTTATCTGAATGAATTGCCATTCAAATATATTCCAGTTTCGAGAACTTACAATATCCGCAGCTTCCACATCTGCATATTTGCTCAACAATGTTCGTACTACTTCCAAATGGCCGTCCCTGGCAGCTGAAATAAGCACAGTTTCTCCTTCCTGAAACAAAACAAGAATTTACAATTTAACTTCATCAGTGTTTTAATGCGAGCAAAATGCTTTTAGATTCGTGAATGGTTCCAGTTCATTTCACATCCCATGCAGTTTATACTCTTTGAATTCATTCATTCAATTAACAGCATTTATTCATTTCGTTAAATAGAAAGCTTTAAATTCAATTAAAACAACTAAAAGGTTCCTGACATGTTTCGCTGTTCTTTTTCAACCGCACGTAGGCACAACAATATACAGACCAAACTATTTTAAATATTTTGCCTGGCGAAAAATGGTTGAAACGTGAAATACTTTGTGATACTCACCATCAGTTACCCAATAAATCTGAATTTTCGTTTTTTCACGCTGAAAATTGTCTCTAAATGACTTAAAACGTTAACAGAAAGTCACCAGAATAAAACATTTCATATCTAATGGCGCAAATTACGTCGAGACGTAACTGAATGTCACTTGAGATCACTATCAGGAAAGTTCTGCATTACACTCTGCACAACGCAGCATCTGTCAATTGTTCAAAAGCTTTTACCTTCAATTTAGCACTTTAAAGACTGTCCACTCCCTTAAATTTCAATTTGCAAACGCCAACAGATACAAGTGAATTTGGCGGCAGACAAATTTCATCTGGCGACAGTGACCCCTGAATGAAAGAGACCACGTTACGGTTCAAGAAACCTCTTGGAAAATCGAAACATCAGGTGGCACGCGATAAAACCTGGGATAAAATCAGTCCAATGTTTACAGAAGTTGAAGAATTAATGCCAAAGAGGAACAAATGATGTTTGTTACGCGAAGTTGAACGAGTATTACGAGGAAAAATTGTGCTTTATATGGAGTTTCGTGCAATCTCTTCGAAAGTTTTACGAACAAACACAGCCTCCCAAAAAGGACTGGGGAGAGTGTTACATGCTCCGAGTGACTCTACATATAGCTTGCTCGCAAATCGTGCCTCCCGTTTGCCTCCTGCTACAGTTTCTGGGAGAAAAAGAGAACGTACTGTTTCGCAGTCTAAATTTCGTAAATTCAGTTTCATGAGTATCTTTTGATATACTTTATCTCGAAGACTGCACGGAGGACAGAGCTGGCACGAGCCCGCGGTTTTCAGCACAGATGTTGCTAAGTGACATCACGTATCCAAGGCAACAGAACGATCGTGGGAGCTTCTAGTTTTGCCCCTAAATTAACACCGTTAGAAGTAAAATCTGGGACTATTCACAGCGATACGAAACATGGTATACGGTAAAAGGTATACATATTTCGTGAGGGAGCGAAAATATTGAAAAACTAGCTGGCCGGATAAATTTCGCGGGAAACATTTTCGCGACATGCGATCTATCTGAAATCAAATACGAAATATTTACTTTTCTAACTGAGAATAAATTTTCAAAATAAAACCCTCGCGAAGAAATGACAGATCATCTAAGAACTAAGACAGAGAAAACAGGTAGAGTTCTTTGAATTTCTTTAAATACAGTCGAAGCTCCCGTAAACGGACACCCTCGGGAAGCAGCAAAAGTGTCCGCAACTGGAGCTGGCCGCTTACGGGAATGTGTAAATACAGAGTTTGTATGAGCTAGAGTTCAAACAGGGTTTTGTCAAGGTGGCCGTAAGTAGAGCTGTCCGCTTACGAAAGTGTCCGCTAGAGAGCTTTGACTGTAACTCAAACTGAAGAGAAGAAATACTAAGTGAGAACGTACTTTATCTGGCAAGTTAAAGTAAGCCCCTCTCGCCAGCAGCCGTTGTACGATCTCTTCATGACCATGTTTAGCAGACCAGGCAAGTGCGGAATTTCCTTCCTTTTAACAGGATAATCATATTGTTAGCAAAAAACTAATTCAAGCAATTATCCAATTATTCCCAATGTAATTAACAAGTAATAGTCTACGCGCTTGTCCAAATTGGAAAATAGTTGCATTCAAAAAATTCCTCTGCCTGCAAAATTGATCCAATTTGGCTGTCTTTGGAATTTTTAACTTCCAATTAACCCTTTCACTCCCAAAAGTGCTAAGTTCAAGACGTAGTAAAAAATCTCGAATTTTATTTTGTAAAATTGTCCAATACAAACAGTACCACACGAAAGTACAGCTCAATAGCTTTTATTTGAATGGTCACACACTAGGGTTTCATCCACAGACTCAAAAGGTACAACCACATTTATTGACTCAAGGTTTGACTTAGGCTCGATTACCAGCCGCTGTTCGGGAAAATGAGCCCGCGCTCCTCCCCCCTCTCGGGGAGGAACGAAGACCGGACTCGAGTGAGCGGCGGAAATCGAGCCTAGGTTTGACTCTGGGAGTGAATAATGGTAATAGAACCGAATGGAGTTCAAGTCGGTCTGAAATCGGGCCTGCTGATTAACCAATCAGATTTGAGAATTTTGTACTAGTTTTGACTAATTCCCAAATCGGACAGCACGTATTACACATACGAGTACAATGGACCAGTAAGAGGTAAGGTATATCGATGCAGCTACGCTACCTTTGCATAGTACTTTTATCAGCCTTGAAAAGACTACAAAAGTTGAATCTAAGAGCAATTAAAATCAGATCACCAATGGAATTTTCAATCAATGATATAAAATCCATTCACGGTAAGATTAATTTAAGTTGGCCTTCCTCTTCATAAAATTCCTGAGGGCAAAGTGATTAAAACGTGCCTCACATCACGCGCTCTATCTGCTCTAGCAAAATTCATCACCCGCGAACAATGCGTTTGAAATTCGACCCGAAAAATCAATAGTGATGACGTAGCTCTACAAAGATTCGTATAGTGTCTCTGATTGGCTGTTACTCGGTTATGAATTTTCGCGCGAAAGTAACAACCAATCAGAGGCACCGACACGGATCTCTGTCTCGCATGCGCACGAAAGGATTGAGCGCGCAAAAAGAGACTCATATTTACTCAGGCTAGTTTAAGCTAGTATTTACACGAACGCAAAATAAAGTAGTTAATACGGCTAAAGCAAGCGCTGCGTTCACCATATTTAAGCCTGACTTTTTTTCGCGCTAAAAACAATCGTTTTCAAATCTACACACGGTTACCCCGTTTACACGACACTCGTAACCGTGTCGTTTTGAAAACGCTCCACTTTGGACAGCGTTTTTAAAAGTACACGGTTACACATCGTCGCGTGTAAATGGAAGGCGTAACCGTACACAAAACGATACGGGTTCAAGTGAAACCGTGTTCGTCTAAACATGGCCTTAAGAGTTGATTCGAACTCATCGCCGTTTTTGCGGCAAAAGCGCTTGATGTAACCTTCAAATTTCAGGAAACACGATGTTAATGAGAATCGTCAAAAAAGTTAAAGGTGCCTACAAATGCTTAGTGAAAACTTGCTTTACCTGGTCTGTTGCGTTGATGTGCGGATTTCTTTCCAAAAGACTATCAACCACCTCGGTGTAACCACCTTTGGCCGCCATTATCAAAGGAGTCCAGCCTCGCTAAAATAACGCGAAAAAACACATTAGAATAGTCAAATTAAAACCAACTAGCTTTAGCCTGCGTAGCGGCGGTCTTGTTAGCGCGCGAAGGCAAAATCGATAGCGGCTCTTCGCCGCTATCGATTTTGCCTTCGCGCGCTAACAAGACCGCCGCTACGCAGGCTAAACTAGCTTCAGAACCAATCGTCGGAGATTAGTTGAGGTAACAAACTTATTTTCACAGGCAATGACCTAACTCAGCTATCAATACGAGGCAATCTTCTTGTACATTTACAAACATTGACGAAAATTATACCGAATTTTGGACACCAAATAGACAATGATTAATTTCAAGCTACGACTTTAAAAACGGGTTATTAACTTGTTATTGCCGTATATATAATATTCGGAAGTTATGGGCAACCAATCGTAAGAGCCCTTTTCACAGATAACTTTTCATATTTGCATTACAATGCCGTCGAACATAGAAGTGAGGCAGCCTCGGGCACAAGCTGCAAAACACCTTGACTTGAACTGTTTCAGTAGGCGAGCAGTTCTAACGTAAAAACTATTTTTGTTTAGGATGTTTGAGAAAATATCGCTAAGCGATTCTTGCTGCTAATACAAAAACAGGTCCGTATATTTTCTACAAACTCAAGCTAAAGGAGTTATACTGTAATCAAGAGAAAATTTATCTTGATGTAATTGTTCTCTATTCTAAAACTGTTTGTATAATAAAACAGTTTACGGAGCTCAATAAAATCAAGATGTTTTACAGCTTGTACAGTAACTCCCTTCCTCGTTGGCCCAGGATTAAACGTGCAGTTTACACCACAGTAACATCATCCATGGCAATGACAACTGACTTACACCGCTCGCGGTATCAACGTTGGCGCCTTTTTCCAAAAGACCTCTACAAGTTCCTAAGTGGCCTTTTCTGCAGCCCCACACAAGGGCGGTCGTCCCATACTAAAACAACACAAATAGAAAACCTTACATGAGAACCATCATCAGTCCATTTTACAGTTGTGTGCTTAGAATCCAGCTTGACAGAAGTGAGGCTGGAGGTGACTTTGTTGTGATACAACCTTTCTTCTTTTCAAATGTAAATTATTCTGTTATTATGTAAAGTTCTGATCTCTATCATCTCATGGTCACCCCTAACCTCGCTTTCATACAGAGGCTTGGTTACATTTCACAGAACTGTAAAATGGTCTATTGCTCAAAACATGCAGCCGAAATTCAGGACATTTTCTTTCAATTTATGGAATAAACATTTGTATGTACAACCCAAACTAAATGTACTGAGAGTAGACTGCAAAACAGTCCGCATTTTAGCGCAAGAGTCGGGCTGAACGTGGCCCGAAAAGATCTGGAACGAGCGTGAAAATTACGCGCGTCGTGCACAATATCTCGAGAAATTGCAGTCTATACTGAGAGGGGTAGTGATCCAAGCCAGTGTCGTCCTGCTGTGTTCTCACAGTGCCTCTCTCCACCCAGGAGTACAAAAGTACACATGGGTACCGATGAAGTTTCACGCTACGGAAACCGGGGACCAGCAACGAATATCATTTATAAAATGGCTTTATTTTTGACTTATTTTCTACTTTTTTCAAAACTTATTTGAAGTAGAAAATAAGTTTTAAAAAAGTACAAATAAGAACAAATAACGCCATAGCGTTCATGGTTCGAGTGTCCGCTCTGTAAAAGGCTATTTACAGGTTTGTGCTAGAAACTTGGCAAATTACCAGCAGCCGATTAAGGATCAGTATTGAATTCAATGAAAAATTAAAACTGGCCAAAACAACTTTGAATACTTTCATTTTACTTTGTGCAGGTATCTCCATCCGCGCGTGATAAGCACGCGAGAATCATCCTCACACACGCGCGTGTGTCACGCACCTTGTCAGCAGCGTCGGGGTTTGCTCCAGCTTCTAGTAAATGATTAACCACATCAGTGTGTCCTCGGCCTGATGCCCAAATAAGGGCAGTCATACCATGCTGTGAAAAACAACAGAAGCATTGGCCACGTTAACCCTTACACTCCCAAGAGTGCTAAGTTCAAAACTGAAGAAAACATTTTGAATTTCATTTTGCAAAATTGTCAAAACAAACAGCACCACTTGAAAGTACTGCTCAATAGCTTTCATTTGAATGGTCACACACTAGGGTTTCATCCACAGACTCAAAAGTTAGAACTACATTTATTGACTCAAGGTTTGACTCTGGGAGTGAAACGGTTAAACCGATCATGTGATCGAACGATCGCAAGATTAAAATCTTTCAGCCAATCACGAACAGCTCTTTCAAGCGAACTCTGATCTGAAAAAACCCCAACAACAATGGAACTTGAAAGAGCGCCAAGTTTTTTTGTGACCCCGCGCTTTTGTTTTACTGCGACTCGATCGTATCAGCCACATTCACAATGTATCGTGATGTGCTACTCATGAGAAGTCAAATTTTTCTTAGCTCGACTGCAATTGTCATCAAGGATCTTCAAAAAAGGTTAGTATACTGCTTGTTCAGCTTATGTAGACAAACCATTGCACCAAATCTATGACAATGGAATACCTTCTCTTTCTCAGTCAACTTCACGCAATTTACAGTAAGCTTAGTTATAGAAATGCGATCGAATTTCCCATGTTTCATTAAAAGTCAGTTGCTTTATTCAAACATTTTCTTGCTAAGCAAAGGGAGAACTAGTTTTTCAATCTTCTAAAATGGCTTGAAATGGCACTAGACAATTGAAATATAACGTACTGCAAAATAATAAGCTAAACCGAGTCACGCAGTTATTTGGTGCGGCGATATGCGTCTGATTCCGTCGGAGAAGGCGGGCATATCACAGCTCAGCTAAACCATCTTCCTCGGATCTCCGATGCTCTGGTAATGTCAAATGCCCAGCCCATACTTACCCGAGGTAAAAAAGGCCCCTGTTCCCGTCACTGGGATCACAAAATATGAAAATGTCCCAAGTTCTCTCGGGGTGGGAAGGGGGAGAGGGTGGGGGGGGGGGGGGGGAGGGATGAATGGGCATTGCTGGAATTGACTGATGCATTAAAATTTATGCATGTCTATACATTCATACTACAAATTGAAACCTCACGCGATTTTACTATAGCTCGCGACAAAAAATTAACGGCCCAAAGTCTAGCGTTTCCGAAGGTTTATCCTAGACTCGATCCAAAACATTGCAAGGTCACCGATGCGCGGTGACCGCAAAAACCGCGTACAAGAATAACGACAACCGCGGACAAGAATAACGATAACCGCGTTTTGCGGTCACGCATCGTTTCACTGCTGTAGATGTGGTCACAGAAAATTTAAAGTGAATTATTTCAAAACATCATCGAACAGAGCATAAAAGAGCTTCAGATTTAAAGAACAGAGAAAACAAATCACAGGATTTCGGCCAAAACTGCACGTGTAGGGCGTATAATGACATCTGTGATACCGAACGGACATTGGGCGTGCATTTTTCAACTGAACCGCAAATAAACTTTGGATAAATATAAAAATAAAGTTCATAAACATTCTTATACGGAAGAGCTAAAGTGAAAATTATTTCAATCTTTATCCAACAAAATGTAATCACCCGTGATAAAATCCAAGAACAAATCCAGCGAAATACTATTGGACGGAATTGAACCAAATCAAATTCTAATCGTAGAATCGTTTAGCGAACACAAGTTGATTTTATTATATTTGGGGGATTATAATTTCTTCTACAGACTTTTGTCTCTGTTTATACATGCTCAAATGGGTGAACCACAAGCCGGTACAAATTCCACAAAGAAATTGCTGGAAAGCATGCAACTTTCCGTGAAACTGAAATTTAAGAAATCTGAAAAAGTGTTTCAATAGTTCAGTGCGCTAACCGTACGCCAAGTATCATAATTTCTTTTTAATTAAGTTTACAAAAGAAGGAGACTCAATAAAGACTAAACAGACTACGTATTGTATCAAAAACCACAAATAAATTAAACATGTTTTCACGTTTAAGCGTATTATCATAGTATATACTCGATTTCACACGAATGAGAATTTTTTCATTTCGCCGATTCAATTACATAACCAAACTGACTTTGTTCCGAATTAAGACGACAAATATATATGTTGTTGAATACGCATTCGTTTAAACCTCTCTCTGAAAACCTTTTTTGATTTCCCATTTACAGATTTTTAGTTAATCTTTTATTTTCCGCCATTTAGACTAAGCAGTTTTAAAGCGACTACATGTAACTTAGAGCGCCGTAGTTTTTGCCACAAATATATAATTTCGCAATTTCGCTCAAAATCAATTCCCGAAAAAAAAGTAATAATTAAAATAATATAAAATGAATGAGGCGAGATTAAAACTACAGAAGACGAATTTCAAACTAATATAAGGGAGTGAAAATCAGTGGGGAAAATAACAGTAAAAAAAGGTATGAAACATGTCAAGGAAAAACGAAATAATTCCTATAAAACAAAAAGAAAAGAAGCCTTATTTAATATATGATTAAGTATAGAGGGAACGATTTCTCCTAAAAAACAACAACAAATCAGTTGAGGTCTCTGTGTGCTATTCTAGCTGAACAGTCCATTCTGATAACCAGACTCACAGATTATAAAGAAGAAATAAATAAAAGGAACATTTAAAGTAAATTTTCGAGCACCGCCGCGAAACTGAAATAAAATCGTTTTGATATTATTGCATCTAATTATTCATGTGATATTTCAAGGTTCAAAGCCCACATTAAACGCAATTTCTAGGGTACGAATTACATGAAAAGGAATTAAATTTTCCCTTGTACCAACGAAAATCAATCCATTTCAAGATAAAGCTAAGCTTGTACATTTCAAGATGGGGTCGAATGTGCTAATGAAAGCTTCGCTTCGTGTCAACCAAGCTTGCGTCGTTAAAATCGCTTACAATAGCAACATAGAGTCGTGTGTTAATTCCCTTATATGCCTGGAGATGTCAGATATACGCACACACTTATCACCTCACTGCAATGACTACATAACTACATCACTTACATTTCCACGGCATCATGTTGAGTACTATCTTCTGGCTGTTTTTCAAAAGGAGACAACCGTGAAACGAAATTCTGAAGTATAATTAGATTTAACTACGTAGCCACACCGAATAAAAAGAACTCAATTTGCACTAGGCTCGATCCGGCTTCTCAAAGCAATTCACCTGGTGCACGAATCGCTAATGACTTTTAAATATATGCACAACCGAAAGCCACTTAAGATACGCAACGATAACCACAAAAAATGTACACAACGACCATCCACGAGTCTGGACTGCGGTTTAACGCGACCAGGAGCAGAAAAATAAACAACGTTTTCAGTGAAACGAGTTCAAATATTCTGCCACACTGAAGAGCTCGGTTTAACAGCGACATCAAAAAACGATTTTATCACGTTCGCGAGCGGATGAGAAGGATGTCGCAAATCTATCAAAGATATAATGCACCTGGCCTCTCATCTAAGTAGCAATTGTTAAAATTAACAAACTCCTACAAGTTTCAATTTTTTAGTAAATAAAAGAAATCTTACTGGTATGTTTCTTTTAGAGTTCCCGTCGATTTCTTGCGCTCGTTTACCCGGAGGATTGCTCTATTTCAGCGACGACCAAATACGTAAATTGCCAAACGAATTACTGGATAGCTTGAATTCTGATTATTGACGTATTTCGCCTGTCGAAAGCTTCACAATTAGCATGCAATTAAACCGTAGATGGTGAAATATTAATAGCGAACACAGCAGCCTACTTCAAACAAACATTTAATCCTCTTTTACTGAAATGCCACAAGAAAGAGTGAACTACAAGCTTTAATAACGATATCATGAAGCCGCCGGGTTTGAACAGACCTGAACACAATTTCTAAAGAACGTTATCTATAAAAAAAATATATAAATGATCGGGAAGTCGAGAGATGTGCATCACAGACTTAATGAATGCGTAGGGAACTGGCCATGGCAAGAATAACAAACGTGTTCCTGGTGAGTGAACTGATGGACTTGTCATTTTACAAAGTTATTTTTTAGCCTCGAGCATAATTTATAATTTACAAGAATAGTGCACGTTTTTGGACGCTGGCTGAAACAAAAAAAACATCTATATATATACACAATGTGCGAATTAGTACAAAGAAATGTCACGTCTGTCTGTCAGAAAGTTTGTTGAACAATGATTGATCGTAAAATTTGAATTCGATTCACTTTAATTTTGAGTAAACTTGGCACAAGAGCATTTCGTTACAAATGAATATTTTCTCAGCTATATAAGATACCACCTCGAGTTAATATTCACGCCACAAAGGAAGCTAATTAAATACTGTAAGAACACAATAAATAATTGACCATGTTAAAGTCGTTAGCTAAAGGTACTGCATCCTGTGTTTATTCCAATTTCTTGATATGCACGGCATGATGAATTTATGATCTTTTATGCGCGTGCAGAACTTGCCCAAAGGCTCGCAGTGGAGCGAAACAACGTAAACAGGCGCGAAACAACGTAAACAGGCACAAAAAAGGAAAGAAAAACCAATGCTGCCACTCATACGCGAGATACGCGCTTTCATTGGTTGTTTCGAGGTCACGTGGGAATAATTGTAGCCACCGGGCCAATTCTTTTTACGCCCACTTCAAGATGGCGGTCATTTACGTTTTGTAACCAAGTGAATATTGTTTCGCGTAAAAGAACAGTTTAGAATTTTACTGTTGAGTTAAAAGTGGTTGGAATTATTGTTGTTAATTAAGTAAACCGATAAGTATTGTTATGGGAGCACGGTATTGCCTGGGGATCAGGTTACTGTGGGTTCGAAACAACTCAAATCGTGTTCTCTTTTTATGCAGAAAAAGTCTTAACGCCGCCATCTTGAAGTGGGCGTAAAAAAGAAAATTGTATCAGGCGGTACTAAGGGATGGACCATTACACCACCGAAGACCCAATACCAGAGATGGATAACTCTAGTCACAGTGCTTTGGTTACCTGTGGTTCAATAATGGGTTCTTTTGCCTTTTTCCATTGGTTTAATCATAGTCCCTCCACGAAGTGTCTGGAAACGACAGCCGACCCAGTCCCTTGCCAATATGTCGAGGCTTCCGATCACGTGACGTCGAAGGTGCACGCAAAAAATTCAAGGACTATGTTTTACAAATGCTGCACGTCAGTGACCCAGTGAGGTCGGCCATTTTGGAACCATCGATCACATGGATGCGAACCACGAAAGAGGTGCTTCTAAACTAAGTTTTAATTCAACCTCTACTTTAGCTCTCTTGACCAAAATGGAAGCTTCGAAATCGTCGAACGAGGTTATAAATATGGCCACTACTTATATTACACGTTTCGATCAAAAAGAATCTGAAGAAAAGCTGAGAAAATTTATAGCAAGTTTCGATCTGTGTTTCACAAGCCATAAGCTTAAATATAGCTTAAAGTTACTGAAATCCAAAGAGCAAAAACAGGACGAAAGTCATTGAAACGGTGAGATAATATTAAGCTTGATGTGAGATTTCGTACCAAGACTATTAAGCTAAACTCTGCCTAAACCCAATTCAGCTAAAATAAGCTTAAGCTTAAAAATTCAACCTATAAAACAAAACACCACTACTTGTGCTGTAAGCTTAAGCTTAAGCTTACATGTATATATGATTATTTATGTAAGCTTATTCATCCACGTGAATAAACAAAACACACCTACTTGTGCTGTAAATTCCGATCTTAATTTGGCGCATAATAAAAATATTATGAGTAGAATTATACATGTCTGGTGACAGAGCCCCTGTAATAAATGTACATACATGCGTGTAGTCTTACCTGTCCTCTCTCATTAGGGTCGGCACCATAGTCCAGCAACTCTCTGACGATGTCCTTATGTCCTTTGTATGACGCCCACACCAGAGGGGACCAGCCCCCCTAAAATTGACAACATTCTGTTAGCCATCAGGTTTGCTAAAGTTTATCTACTACAGAATATTTTATTTTGCATCATCTCTAATATTGACAATCAATAAAGTACAACTGGAGGGTTTTCTATCAACTAATAAAGCCTGAGGCTAAAAAATTGTCCAAAAAAGGAATAATTGCCCAAAAATGTTTTCAAGAGAGTTATGATATTTTGAGGACAATTTTGAGCCAAGTGCTTTAAAAGTCAATAGAACACTTTCCAGTAGACAGTATGGAGCATGTTCACATGACGTCATGGCAGCCCTGGGCGGCAAATAACAGTTGGTCATCGGACAATGGCCGACCAAAATTTGCCAATATCCGATGAAATACCAAATTTGGTCGGACACTAATGTCCGGATAATTTTTTTTTGCCTTCCAACGCAAACGCTAATGAGTTTTATTCTAAACGCAAACTACACAATTTCTGCGATGACAACATGTTAAATTAGCAGGTTCACTTATCAAGCAGTATTGTAATATGTCCGACCAAAATGGTGACTTAGTCGGACACATTGTCCTTTCAAGAAAAAAATTATTTGCAGCCCTGCAGCCATATTGGTGTTACCAAACAATGAAATTTATTTCCTTTGGGAAATGAGTTCGATTTCATTATGCAAAAATGTCTTATTGTTTGTGAACGCTGCTTTGAATACGCTCTAAACTTTAATTGGAGTTAAAGATTCTGCCAATAATTTGTTCTGTTGTTATTTCTCAACAAATGACAACTTGAACATGATGACTCTTAGCTCTTTAAAATATACAATATTTTTAATATTTTAATTACAAATTTACCAAGTCTGGTAACTGAACTTTTGCTCCACATTCTAGAAGTTCTTTTACAACCTCATAATGTCCCTCCTTACAAGCTGCAATAAGGGCTGTCCAACCATCCTAAAAAAATATTCAAAATCACTTGACCTAGTTAGTAAACTATAATTGAACTAGTTGTATGGAATGTATTGATTATTAATTAATCAGTAATTCGTAAATGATAATTATCTATTTAATATTTCAGTTTCTATTGCAATGCCGACAACACTCACCTCATCTTGTACATTCACTTGGACATTTCTTTTTAGCAGCTCATGGACAATTTCCACATTTCCTTTTTCTGCTGCAATAATCAAGGGAGTTTGGCCATTCTGATAAAAAAAATAAGTTCATTAGAAACTCAAGACACTTTTCAACTTGTAAATTAAAGGAGAGCCTTCCAGAGATGCGGTTACGTGTTTGACTCCAGACCGAGTGTTCCAGGTTCGAGCATTGGCCATTACTAGTAGGTTGCCCAGGGGTATAAATGGGAACCAGCAAATTAGTGTCAGGGTATATTATGCAATATATTTTTTATTTTCTAACCTGGTCTCGTTGTTCTAAATCTACTCCATTACTATCCAGCAGATTCAGCACGTGGGTACAACTTCCATCCCTGACTGCATTGAGAAATCCTCCATCATTTACTGTCATTTCCTGCAAGTCAAACAAAATGGTGCACACTTTAATTTGTGTTAGTTTTTCAACAAATTAATTTTCAACAACCAAGTAGTACATGCAGTGGAACCTCGATATAACGATACTACAAATCCTACAAATAGAGCAATGATCTACATTCAATTGTGGCGAGAAGATACCGTATTTTATATTTGAAGAGTACAGTGGCAAGAACAATATCAATACCTAATATGTCTAATGAACATTTCTAATAGAATCACAGACATAAATATCCATCAATCTTCATTGAAGATACATGATTTTATTATACGACATAGCATTTTTAGAGTGCGAATACGCACAAAGACGAGAGCAGATATGATATCGTATTACACGGGTCTCAGTCCCCTGATCTGACCGCGCGCTACGAAAACTCTGTTGAAAGCCTATATTTTTGGAAAGAATTATGTCGTATAATAAACAATTTTATTCAGCGGAAAGTTGTGTAATACGCTGGGCATTTTTACTCGTCAGTGTTTATTTTTCTCGCCTAAAGGCTCGAAAAAATAAAAACTGACTCGTAAAAATACCCAGCCGTATTACCACAACTTTCCGCTGAATAACCTCTATGTATTCCAGTGAGTGCAAAAATTAACTTTTGACAAACATTTATGATCACCAAAGGATCTTTGAAAGTTGCCATTCACAAGCTGAACAGTAATCGAAAAACTGTACAGAACAAATAAAACCTTTTTGGAGGTAATTTTTTTTTCTACAAAACTTTATTCTTAAATTAGGCTAAGAAGAAAGAAAATTAATGATAAAGTTTAAAATTAAAAAAAAAATGTTCTTAAAGTTTAGGTACAGCCACACGTCAGTCAAGCCTCTCGGTGTTTTAAAGTTTTAAATACTTTGCTTGGTTGTTCACAAGTTTGTCTTAATTCGTCAAACCACTATGGAAATTGTGTTGTGTTTGATAGAGATTGTTCTGAGGTTTTGAAGTAACAGTGGGTTACCAGTGCAAAACATTACGCAAAAATTATTTAGCAGTTCTGATTGGCTGGGAATATAATAACTTTATCACAGTATAGTACATAATTTCAACACAGATAATTTTAAGAGAGTATACTTACTAGACACGCAATGCTTCTTATATAAAATGTCATAACTTAAATACACATCAAAGACATAGAGCAAACTTATTTGTAAATATGAACCACATTTACAGAAGCAAAAATAGGTAAACTGAACAATTTTTTAAATGTGTCATACATCACTGAATTATAAGTGCAAATTAAAGTCAAACACTAACACGGACAATATGAATAGTATACATATCAGACGAAAGAGCTGCGTCATCTCACTCAGCCAAGTTTAACATGCGCCTGCGTGACTGTTTTGAAGAAACATACATCTGTATCTGAATAATACACAATTTATATTTGAGTTCATTGTAGTATGAGAAAATCAAAACATTCAAACTGTAATAGCTTCGAATAATAATTCCTTCACAAGAATTCAGGCTGACTGACACAATTTCTTACCTTTTGTTGTTCTGAGACGAATATTTATCATTGTGCTGCCTAAAAGTCAATTAATTCATATTTGAAATGTACTGAAAACCGCTTGAGGAAAATGCAACTTAATTGTCAAAGTATAAATAATAAAATAAGTCAGTCTAGAATATGTCAGTCTGGCTTATAAACATAAATACAATGTATATATAAACTTCACACACACCCATTAATCAAAAATAAATTTAGTGAAAAATTCACACCCTTATTTATAATAAGCTGGACATCACATACATTGTAGTTCAACATAAAACTGTTCACCTGTGTTTGGCCGCACACTAAGCATAATTAAAATATTTTGGTTATCCTGTACCACAACATTTCTTCACAACTCAAAAACAGAAAAAAAATGTCCAAACAATTTACGCTAAATGTTTCAACTATACTTCAAGATTACTTCTCAATATTATTATTACTTCAAGATTGTACTTGAAACCTGAAGAAAACGTGACTCGATCTTGTTACTTTATCCTCAAAAGCATTTTATTTATAAAAATTACATGACTTTCAACTTCAAATTTCTATAATTTTATCAGATTTAATAAGCTACAAAGAGTTTTATCTGTTGGTAACAATTTTATGGGATTAAATATTATGCAAATTCAGTTTTAAGTCATGAATTATTTGAGATATTTGGGACTGTTGAGTGATATGTGAGTACAATTAAATGCTAAAGTCTGAAAACCCAATTAATTCAGTCAAAAATGTATAATAATTATTGTACATCAAGATCATGTTGAGAAAATCAATTCAGTTCAATAATTATACATGTTTGCTCCTGATAACTCAAACCCTCGATAACTCAAATTTCCCACTAACTCGAAGTAAATTTGTTTTATTCCCTTCATGTCAATTTCTTACTAATTTTACTCCTGATAACTTGAACATTTTTCAACTTTCCTTGAAGGTTCAAGACAAGTTATTGGGAGTCAACTGTAGTTCTGAATAAGGGCAGAATTATGTTTTAATAAATGAAAATACTTAATATTTAAAAATTGTATTATAGGTCATGTGGTTTCACTGAAGAGTAGCAATTACATGTATACAACCACTTTTTATACTAATCAATGATTAGGTTTCTATCTGAAGAATCTTCTCCGTACAAATTTATTGTCCACAAAATTTGATTCTTCAGATACAGTTGTACCTATAGCTACAATGAGTTGCAAAATGGTTGAGACACTCTTCAAAAACAGAATTTCATTCCAAAAGCATGTCTTCGTTTAAAAAATAAACAAATAATTTCATTTCTAAATTTCCACAAGGCCAAAAAAGCTCTTACTATCTATTTTACATAAAATTTCCACACGGTCAACACATACCTTATTATAGGAAATTAACGCTCGTGTTAATTAAGGTATTTGAAATTAACGCGACTTAAATTAACGCGAATTGGAGGGAAAATTTCTTCCGAATAAAGGAAATTAACACGAAAAAGGAGGTAAAATTTCAAATGAAGGAAATTAACGCGATTAGCACAAAGAAACAAACTAAGATATTTTGGCCGAAATCAAGAACTCAGATGTCCGAGAAGTGCTCTTCTGAAAGCGAGGGTGAACTGGAAATATTGCTTTTACATTGGAAAAGATTGAAATACAGTGTGCAGAAAAGAGAAAGCTATATTGTTTCCTAGGTGTTAAATATGTCTGTACAGGATCCAGCATTTTGGGTTATAATAATGGAAATTAAGGTCGCGGAAATTAACACTCCACTTAATTAATGTCGTGGAAATTAACGCTCACAAAAATTAACGCGACTTAAATTAACGCGAATTTGTAAAATTCGCGTTAATTTCATGGAGCGTTAATTTCCTATAATAAGGTAGGTAAATAGAGTAAGATGATATATTTGATATTTATCGCTGTAGACCGTAGACCGTAGACCATTGTAGACTGCGGGGGTTGTATTTTATATTGCACTCAGCTCCGGAAGATGTCAGAAATGTAGAGATGAGTTATTACAGTTTAAAACAAAGAAAGCAAGACATTTCAGCTTCAGCAAACGGCTTCGGGTTGACAAAAAATCAGAATTAGCTAGGCATACCTGACTCACAGCGACTCGGGTAAATCCCTAACAGAAGTGCCTTCTGTTTTGGTCCCACCATGCGTTCGCATTTAGTTTCCATCTCGTACACCATCGCTATACTCGGAGTAAGTTGCATATCCCTTAAGGAAGTCCATACGAGGACGGTAGTAATAGTTTTAATCAAACTACACATAACAGCTGTGCGCGTGGAATATAATAACTCAGCGTAATTGTACTTATCGCTACGAATACAACAAGAATGACCTGTGAGATTTCAGCTAAATGTGGAAAAAATAACAAAATTTGAAATATTTTCAACAATTGGGTACCATGTGCATGTATTTGAATGAATGAATTGGACTATCAGAAATATGCTTTATAGTTTTCCCTGTGCGTTTCTTATTTCACATGCTGTGCTGAGTGAGTACGTCTCTACAACTGCGCAATAAACGCTTATCTCTTCAATCTAGTTGCGCCTCTTGAGTCAACGGGTACGTAAATATACCTTTTTATCACCAATTTAGATTATAGATTTACTAATTTCGTCATTACAAAGAAATCAAAGAATAATATGGCCCGGCAATTGCACTACTGATCAACTAGCGCAATATTGTTCAACGCACGCCCTTGCCAAAGAGAATTGAAGGCAATTACTTAAAAACCAAAAATGACAAAAATGCGCTTTTCTATTGTGCCATTTTGAAACGTGCAAAGAAGAGTCTGAAATGAAATACTGTTTTTTTTAACCGATACATTGAAATGACAAAGTAAACCAAATTTCATCTCTACTGAAAAATCAAAACAACAGTAATTGAGGGTTACAGTACTCAGACAATGAGTTGCAAAAACAGAATTTCATTCCAAAAGCATGTCTTCGTTTAAAAAATAAACAAATAATTTCATTTCTAACCCCCTCCTCCCCCTTTCAGTGTTGTTTCTATATGGTTTGAATGTATTCCCGACATTTTGACAACATCGATAAGGGGAGGAGGGGGTGTACAAGGTATAATTTTTAAAATGTCTGAAGTTGTCCTTTTAACGAAGAGTGTCTCAACTCTTTATGCAAACAATTGTAGCTACACGAAATTTGATTGTATCTGACTGACACCTTTGTCGGAATTTATTGAAAGTCGACAATATACATGTACATGTAGATATAGTTATCACATGATTTTGAACAATTGAAGGTACTGTAATACTTTTACATGCATGTCAGTAATAAAAATAATCTGACAGGATGTATTTGGCAGTGCAGTTTGTACACAAAACTACTCAATTCTATAAATTTGTAAATGATCTGTACACTGATGGTGTCTCTTGTTCAGATTTATACATAAAATTGTTAGTATTGCTTCATGCTTATTTAAGATTGAATAACTTGTTCAAAAATATACATCTAACAAAATAATTCCTCGCGAAGCGAGGCCGAAGGCCTCGCGTAGCGGGGTTTATAATTCTGTCCCCCAAGAGCTCACGCGAGAGCAATTCTCGTGTGGCCTTTACGATCATAAATGTTTGTGGAGTTTGGGGGATGTCATGATGTCACACGGCGCGCTCGTGGCCTAATGGCTTAAGGCGCTAACTTTTAAATCTGATCTTCGGGATTGAGGGCGTGAGTTCAAATCCTAAATTTCTTTTTTTTTTCTTTTTTTCCGGTTCGAATCCAGGCCGTTCTTTAAATAACATTGACTTCGACGTAATCTTTGTACACGTAAATGTAGAAACAGGAACGGCTGCTGAAGAATAACAATTTTTACTCCAAGTTTCAAGTTTATCAAACGAATTTATATACGGGTCATTTGTGAAAAAAACCCGGCTTTATTAAATCCGTTATCAACAACAGGAAAAGGAAAGACGACTCAGGAATGTCTCAAAGTACGATCAACATATGGCTTAGTTTTCATTGTAGACGTGAAGACTTGTGTCTGAAAATAATTCGCCGATCCGATATTGCGAAGAAGATTTTACCTTCAAAAGCGAGGTGGTTTCAGATCATTCGGACGGAAAAGTGGGGAAAACAGTACAAGAGCGCTACAATTTATTACAGATGTCGGAGACGAGCGAACTCCAATCGAAACCAAAACCCGGTGGCATAGCAAAAACACGGCGTTCGTCCGGCGATTCTCAGAAACCTTGCAGCGATTCTTGGAAACCTTGCAGATCAAATCGTAGCGTGCCCGTTACTAGGCAACAAAAGCTTCGCGAGGACCTGCGAGTCACGTATTACTAGTAATTATTGTTCTCACACACCACTGGTAGCCATGTCAAGCCGACCGCCGCAAGCCTGACCTTTATTGTAAAATCAAAAACTTTACACATATCACGCTAAAACTGGAAGCTTCCAAATTACAAACTTTGTACATTAGTTACATTGTATAATGCCAAAATTAAAAAATACAACAAAATACTACTGAAATTCTTTGGGTGGGTGGGTGGGAAGGTCAGCAATGGCGGACGCAACAAAAACAACTGCCCACCTCACCGGTCACATGACCTATACCCAGGCCCCAGCGGTGTGTGAGAAAAACATTTTCCACTTTTTTCGTTTCACTCAGCCAGTGGAAAATACCCTTAATTTCCACATACGGGCTGATTTTTGCGTGTTTTAAAATGTTGGTCCATACATCTGTACATTTCTCATATTTATTTATTTGATTTATTAATATTATAAATTAATAATATTTATATAATATTATAATACATGTATTTAATTAATATTCAATTAATATTTTATAAATAAATAAATAATTAATATTTAAATATTTTCTTCCTTCATTTCATTTCAAATGATCCTTTTTTCCACTTTTTTGAAGTAATGTATCCAGAAACTTTCAAAAGTTTATTGGTATTCAATTTAAAATTAAAATATTTAATGTGCCAAACCAAAGTAATGATTGGTTTATATTACATGTACAATCCCTCAACATATCTATTAATAGTAAAAATCTACTAGTATACTAATGCAAATGAGACAATCTGATTGGCTGAGCTACTCGTACACTATCAGCCATTAGTGTGCAGTGGCTGGAGGTCGTCTACGAAATTGCGGTTTCTTCTCGTTTCTCCGAAGTTTTTGGAGGAGGATTTGGAGTTAATACTACACAATTGTTGTGATTTTTACTAAAACAATTAGATTATTCGCTCTCAATTTCTATGATGTGATAGTTGATTCGGCCTACGTCACGGCCTCATCAACTATCACATCATAGAAATTGAGAGCTCGATCATAATCTAATTGTTAAATAGTTAATTGCCACATTGATATTAGCTGTAAATTGCATGCCACTAATCTGTCTATATCTCCGTCCACTGTACATAAAATCACTTTAAAATAATTTTAAAATTTACGATGAAGCAAAGTGAGATTTAATAGGCATTTAAGTTTCATCGCATTTAATTAATTCAGTTAGAAATATATTAATTCCATACAAACTGTTATATTACATGTGCACTTAGGGTTCCTAATATTATTGGAGAATATAAATTTTGAATTTAAATTTAAGAATATTAGCCTACCAAATGATTGATGGAAATCCCTAATATCAAGAATGCTTTCTGCTAGAGTGTAGGTGTACGTATATACAGCTGTTTCGAGAAAGGTTGTCGGTAAAAAGCGCACGCGACACGCGACAATCCCGAAAAGGTAATCTGGGAAATGATCAGCAAGGTACGTTCCTGACACTGTAGCTGTCGAACCTACTTTTGTTGCTTTCTTTTAGCACTCGCAAACATACGTCCATGGCGTCTCGTGCCATTTTCTCAGATTTCCCTGAAATGCTGAAGTCAAGGAACCGTGAATTTAAAACTACCCACAATACTTTTCGGGGTTGTCGCGTGCGCTTTTTCCCGACAACCTTTCTCGAAACAGTTGTATAACAAGAAGGCCCACTACAGTATTAAGCCATCCGAAAATTGTTTATACATAACTAATTATTTGATATCAGGCATTTTAATATATATATATATACTTGCCATTCCTATAGTAGTTCTAGTCTGGATTCTGGTGAGCTGTGGCAAGTATTTTTTCATCTTCAGCAAGAGGCTCGGCCTGCATATGCTGCCTCCAGGACCACATAGGCACCTCTTAGATAAGACGACTTTCACCAGACACAGTTCAACATCACACTGAAAATTTATTAGACATGATGGCTGTTTTATGTCACAGTCTAAAAGAAAATTACAGTGGAATCCCGATTTCTTGAACCCTTGATTTCTCAAAAACCGATAACTCGAACCAAAAGTTGTTTCCCTTGGATTTGTTTCACAGTAATTTTACCCCCGATATTTTGAACTAACGATTTCTCGAACTGATTCTCGTTTCCCTTGGAGGTTCGAGAAAATCGGGATTCCACTGTATAACAATTTTTATTTATACCTAAACCTATTAGTTTCATAACTATTATTATTAATTCAAAATTATTATTAAATTATTATAAACATGCTTTAAATTTTTTTATTTTATTTTAATATTAATAAAATTTTATATTACATTGTAGTTCAGGCAATATGAATTTTTATTGGTTGATTTAAACAAAATTTGCATTTATTTTAAACTCAAATTATTATTATATTGTTTAGAGTTTTATGCATTGGTATGTAAATAATATTATTAATTTTATAATATTGATTACTAAGTATCAAAATTATTGTTAGCTGGTTGTCATATTAATGTTTTATATCTAGATGTGACTGTTAATTTTAGCTATTTTCCCTGTCAATAAAATATACAAGTGTAAAATTGTATTTGCGTAGATTTTTGCAGTATCTGGTTGGTACAATGATTGATCGATCTGTATGAAAAATTGAATTAGTTTATTCTCACTGGTTTTGAAACCACAATTCTGATCAAAATCGTAATGGCTTTTTGAAAGCCAATTTCCATACATGTACATATATAGATTATATAAAGTTTTCTTCTGAAAATAATAAAATAATAAAAAAATGTTGAAAGAGCATTATTTTATAAACATGCAAGTACCAAATTACATGCAGTGACAATTTTGTCTATTACTGTAGCAATTTTTATTTTCAAATAGGAGTTCTTCCGAGGATGAATCTCGATCTCGATGGCCACAATTTATCTTTATTAATAGCAGTTAAAAACTATTTGAGAGCAATTGCAAATTAATATTATTGGTCAACTTGGAGATGGGTGTGGTTCCAGAACTTTTTAAACTTTTCCAAAAAATAAATTAATAAAATTGTCGGCTGAAATGTTGGATAACTACGAGTTGTCCATGTATGTGACAGCATGTTAACGTAAAACAGGTTCACAGCCCCAATTTGTTATTGTTCACGAGTTATTTGACAGCTTTAAAAAATGTTTATTTGACTTCCCTAGGGGCTTAACTTTAGGGAAGCGTGTGATCAAACAATCTTTTGTTTTGCAGGATGAAATATTAAACATAGCGCCACCTTAAGAACCCAATATCTGCATGATAGGAGCTTTAAATAAAAACACATCTCGACAATCAATGGCTTTAAAACTATGGGGTGCAGTAAAATGGAACTGTTGAATAAAATGGAACTGTTGAATAAAATGGAACTGTTGAATAAAATGGTTACGCATCGGCGAATAGACCCGAAACAAATATATGTAGATTAGCATTTCCCTTATTAAAACTACTAAGCAAATAGTGAAAGAAAGCGTACGTACTTCTCGTGTTTAATATTCCATGGTTAGGTCACTTTTAGAAGGTCACGGCGCTCTCTCAAGTGTATTGCACACTGTTATTTGCTTGGCGAAGACACGAGGACAAAAGACTTTATACAAAATGAATTTCACTGAAAAGTGTGTGTGTATACTGTATACAAAACTACTGACACGCTCCAATGGGACGGAATAATACGTGCTCGCTTTTTGACATCTATAAAAGACGCATTTCAAATCCGTTTGTTTACACCATGGAACTAAAACATAAGATTTGGACTCTTTTATTGTGGGCCGCTCGAATTATCCGGTGAAAGATATTTTCAAAACAGTCACTGATTTTGTTCTCAGTAGTCAGGTAAACACTTCACCGAAAGTGTTCATGTTATTCTTAAAAGCCGTGATTACTACAAATCAGGCTCACGAAAATCTATTCGCTGCACTGTCCCTTGCTATGTCTACACAAAATAAATCACAAGATTTGTTGACATCGTTATCCGACTGCGAGAATCGTTTCAACGCGAAAGTATAAAATCTCGCAGACATATTAACACGACACGCGACAAAATCAGCTGGTTTTTATATAAGGAAAGTCGGTTATTTAATATTCCTTATATCAAAAAAAGAAATCTCGGCTTACCAATCAGAAATCAAAGTATATGTATCTCTTAAAAATATATATATATATTCTTCTTGCACGATTTGTATCGAATGAAAATATAGTTTCTCACGGAAAATAATCGAGTCAAACGGTGTCACTGTTGTCAACGCGACTATAAGTTGTGAAATTTTGTGTAAGCTTGAGCATATCTTGCGAAAAAAACATCGAAAAGGTCCCTTACCGTGAAATCGGAGAAACGGTTTAAATTTTGTGAGATGTACGAGAAATATACGCCAATATCAGGCGTAGATTCGCGCAAAATGGTCACAATTTTAATATTGTACTTGTACTGCCACGACCGGCTGACGAAGTCTTGCGTGGAAAGACGACAATTACTTTTGCGAGCTAAACGGTGTCGAATTACATCACTTGTTGGAATATAAATCCTCAGTAAAGATTATGGTCTTCAATGGATTTATCCTTCTCTTCTCTAAACGTTTACCACGCTTTAAAATACCGGAAGAAACGCGGCCGCGAGGAAAGGTTCTCGAAAAAACACCACTCGACATCTGTCAACAACGACGTTTATATACGAAGAAATAATGGTAAACATAACCTTTTACCACTGGTTAGTCCACTAAAATGGGCCATGCTCCCTAAATAGTGCACGCGGAGGTCGTTTTGGTGTTGCTTTTCAAAATATCAAGCGTTTTCCAATCAAACCTCGCATGTTTACATACGAACACTCAGTCGCTTATCTCAAACACGAACCAAAGCATAGTATCGATTCACACAAGTAGTGTTGCAAGCCTCCGTTTTAACAGAATGGACTTACCTTGTAGAATCCTTGATATCTGTAATTCGAAGAGAAGATCGGTCGCTTGTACGGTCTTTATCGCCCCATGAATTAAGCGCTGCGAATATTTAGTAGCTCAGTTCAGCTGTGTTTTCGCTGCCGGCCGCAGAGCATTTCATTTTTTTCGGCCCATTCTGCTCCCCGTAAAGCATGCGCGAATAAGAACGCACATGAATTATTCACCGCGGTAATTTGGAGCACCAGGGGGAGCTGAAGAAAGCTCGCCTTTCAGTTTGTTATCACCTGTTCGGGCCCTGTTGTTGTTTAGAGACACATTCATTGACGTATTGTCTTGGGAAATAAATAAATTCCACAAAGAAATTTAAAAACGTGCTATGCCGGACATTTCGTGTCGGACATGAATGTACCAAATCAGCTCTGAATATATCCTGGACTTTTTATAAATAGAATGCTAATTGCAATTTTATTCCATTACTTTCATTTAGAATGTCCATCGCGATTCAGCAATTCATCTCGCTCGGCAATCTTCTTGCTTTTAACTAAAAAAAGCCGACTTTTTAATTTGGTGTAGTGATTTGTGTGGCTTTTTAAGAAAGGCTAACCACACTTGTGAGTACTTCTGACCGCCGCACGAAGTCTTACGTGCACACCGACAAAGTCGAGGCTCCCAGAGAGAGCAGGTGAAACAAAAATGTCCTTTGCAAAAACAAACAGCGGAAGTTTATAGCATTTATGAAGAAATTGAGAAGTTTGCATCTAAAACGTAACATCAATTACTTCGTCATCAGTTTTACATGCCCTCAGGCATCAGCATATATAGGCCGCGCGAATGCCTGTCGGTCAGTGCTGGCCTTCGGTTCCTCGGCAATTAAATCCGGCGATAGATCCGATGTTTTCACTGTACTTTCACCCTGCTTTCACAGACAGCCATTACCAAAATAATAATAAAGGTTTCTTTTCTTTCACTGAAAAATGAAACAACCCAAAACAAAACCGCCACTAAGAAAAATCAAGGTTTAACAGCGAGACTCGACGTTTTTTTTTTTTGCAAGAGTCGTGAGATAGAGAGCTCGCGTTCGCCGCGCGCTGAACCGAGATTTCCCGAAAAACCGCGTCTATCCAACAGGCCGTTTTGTTGGTCTTTAAATTTGCTACGTGAAGACGATAAGCAATCACACTAGGCGAAGAAATCCGCCAAGTTATAAACTAAGGGATATTCAAGTGGGAAAGCACGCGAACGAGCGCGAAAGTCTCCCCGAGGTGATTTTCGCGCGCGCGCGCGTGCTCTCACATTCAACTATCCCTGAGAGAAAAGACTTTAGAGGGACTGTAATCTACCAAGTTATGACGCATTCACTTTGTTCGTCAGCGTTCAATGGTGGGGTCATCAAGCCGATAACGTATTAAACATGGTAGCATGATTTTTGGCGGAAAGTGAAAAACATTCTTTTTCTGGATACATCTTCCTTTTCCATTTTCCGCTTTCTCTGCCGATTGCACTGATCTTTGCCTCTTTTATAAACAGGCCCGAAACGTTTGTGCTATAAACTTTTAAGAATTTTTTGATGATTTTTAAGATGTTTACCCGAAGGAGGAGAGAATGGGGTGGGGGATGAGTGGATTTGAGATAAATAGGGAAAAATTGGTTCAACCCTTTCACTCCCACGAGTGCTACAGCTCAAAATTGAGTAAAACAATCTTGAACTTCCGTTTTGTAAAACAAACAGCGCCACTAGACTTGAAATGAATGCTTCGATTAGCTTCGATTTGAATGGTTACACACTGGGGTTTCATCCACAGACTCAAAAGGTGCAACCCCCGCACATTTATTGACTCAAGGTTTGATTATGGGGGTGAAAGGTTTGACCAAACTGACGGAATTGCTTGTTATAGAGGATATTTCCGGAATATAACCTCTTTTATAAACAAGTAATCGTTTTTAACTCCTGACTGTCGAATTCGCGAAGAAGATCGCAAAATAAAACGCTTGAAAGACAAAAATGGTTTATTTGCGCATTTTGCTATGAATTTATAGCCTTAGAATTCTTAGAACATCTCGTCAACAATCCGCCTGCCATGGTCCTTGTGGTCGGAAACTACAGCCATGTGATATGCAACCTTCACAAGGTCAACTTGAATGTCGAGCTGAACCTTTTCGGCTAACCCAGTTTTCCGGCCTAAAGCTGATAAACATTCGAAGATTTTTTTAATCCTCTCTCGAGTTTGAGTATACTTTCGCCTCTAGGTTTAACTGAGGTGGAGTCTAAAGGGAAAATGGAAAATATAGGAAATTGGAAAATTATGTGTTGAGACGAGAAAAGACAGAAAGTTCTAAGCAAAGATAATTTAATTAATTAAAGCTTGTAAGAATTTACAATAATATCACACAAAAACAGTCATAGTAGCATTGAAAACATTATTTTATAAGGCCGCGGTGAGCTACAGGTTTTTTTTCTCTAATGCGGTAAACTTGCTCGTTGTACATGTCAGCCAATCGAGACAGTCGACAGCCAAGTAAAACGAGTGTATTCATCCATCACCTTCATTTCATTACAATACCGCACGCACGGCCAATGGAAGTGGCAAACATTGAGCGAGCAAAGCAATCAAACACACTCAGTCGAGCGGCAGAAGATCAATTGAATCAAGGCAATACCTTCTTAGTTGTTACAATAAATAGCGACTGACTAGAATGTGTTTTTTGATAACAGAATAAAGAGAGGTCGTCATTGTTGAACTTAGATAGACATAGATATGTATTTTAAAAAGCCTACCTCAATAAACTGAGCGATATTCTTGTTCAAATCTCCAGTTCTCTGTATTAAAAGTCGATGTGTGTTTTAGTTAGACCACACCTAGCAAATGGAGGCACTAGACAGGTTCCAAACTGCAGAAACCAAAGCTGTACATCGCCAGAGACGTACCAACCTCGTGCCGATAGTGGTCTTGCGAGGACCTGACTGACTGGGGGAGGGGTATGTTGTACAACAAAACAGTCACACAATCGGGAAATTTACCCAGACCCGCTCTACAGCCGGATCGAGCTACTGTAGATCGTCTTAGATCTGGTATAATGTACTCTTATGAGTTTGATATAACGAAGTGCCAGAGGACCAGGAAAATGTGTTCGTTATAGCGGGGTTCTGGATATGAGTTAATGTACGACTCGATTTCGCGATTCGTGGAACAAATGACTTCGTCATAAAGGGGTTCCTAGTTGTTTGAGAGATTAATTCGCGCTCGTTACTCCTTGTTTCACTCATGATGTCATTGTCTTTATCCTCGTAGCCTGCGTAGCAGGTGCTGAAGCCTGAATATAGAGCACATGACGAGTTTGAGTGTCGCCCGCGAGGGGGAAGATCCAGCGCCTGCTCCTGGAGACTCCCTGTGCCTATTTACACGAAGTTCAAAGTTATAAGAGGCTGTAAGGCCACCCTGGGCCACGACTAGGCGCAGGCTAAATTGAATTTTTACGAGCCACAGATCATGTGGGACCCAGGTTTAGACCACGGCTTTTCTTAAACGCTGTAAGCTTTATGTTTTGACGATTTTCACTGAGTACCCACAGCCTTGCACTGGGATGGCGCAGCGGTCTGTAAATTTATTCAGTCATTAGACACCTCCATACAGCGACTAGGGTAATTTTGCGGGAGCTTGGATTTTCTGGTCTTTTTTCTTTTGGTACAACCCTAACAGACTCAGAGAAACACACTATGGATAATATTTCTTATTTATTTTCCTTGGTGTAATAATTTTCCCAACACAGGTGGTATTATTTACGTCTATTAATCTGATTTTCCACTAGGAAATTTAGTACAAAAAACGTGTGAACTGTATGCAGCTAAAAACCCCATAATATCTTTAAAAGCTATGAAAAATATAAAAACATGTTGAATTGCAAACACTGAAAATGTTACCGCTTATTTTTGTAATGTTCATTTTTGTCATTCATAAATATTGAAAATTTTGTTCATACAAAAACCGTTCAAATATCTATATATTTCCTTTCATCTGTAGGCAGACTTGGGTATAAATAATTGATTCGCACATTGTGTGTGTAAATCACTGTACATTTGAGGTACGTTTAAGGTAATTCTATCGAAATAAAATTTGCACTAGAAAGTTTCTAAAACTTTCCATAGTTGAACATTGCGATGTAATATTTCAAATATAAAATAAAAATATAAATAGGTCACCAGCCCCGCGAAAGAGATATAATCGACTAAAAATAAACCAAAAACACATTTTTTCATACCGAGAAAGGTGTGACCAATCACTGAGCATGGTGGTGCACCCATCACGTAATCATCTGATGGCCAGCCAATCAGAAGAGACCACCACTGAACCCATTAATGACGTCACACGTCCTTTGACTCTTCTTTGACATTTCTTGTCTGTGACAGACATTGCTTAGTAAGAAAGTATTTAAACTGTTCTTTTTTTATTTCTACTAGGCGTGAGAGATGAGAAGATAAGCTGTGGCTGTTGCTGTCGTCGCAAGCATAATGGGAAATCCAATTCTACAACAAAATAAAAATTAAACTGGTAAATAAAAGGGAGGATTTAGTAGCATCTTCCTATCGCTACTTTGGGACAGCTAAAAAATACCTGGACCAATCTATTAACGTAAGAAAATAAAAATGTTTTGAATAAAAATTTGAAGGAATAAGTCATCCATATCGCTAGTTTCAGGGGGTCGCTTCTTTCGCAGGGTCGTTACTTTTTTTTGGGGGGGGGCGTCGCTTCTTTCGGCGGGGTAGGGTCGTTTCTTTCGGGATTTACTGACAACGATATCGCTTCTTTCGGGGGGTCGCTTCTTTCGGGGGGTCGCTACTTTCGGAACTTTACGGTAAATTGTTTGGTTTTACAAAATAACAGGCAAAAACAACAATTCTCACTTGAAAAAATTGTTGAAAGTAATAGGATATCCATACTGCTCTGCGAGCCCGGCACACACCACATTTGCTGACGCACCAATCAGAGTGCCGTTTCCTGTATAAGAAAAAGAACAGTAACGTCTGCAATAAAGCCTTGTAGCTCACATATGGTGCTTACAGTAAAAGCTCTATTAAGCCCCCGGGGGGCTTATTTAATTTCAGGCCTCGAGAAGGGGTGGGTGGGGGGGGGGGGGAAGGCTTATTAGAGAGGTTATTAGAGCTTAATAGAGAGGGGGGGGGGCTTATTTCAAATCATAAACTAAAACAGAAAAATAAATGGCTTATGTATCATCGTCTTACAAATGCAATGTCATTTATACCCTCGTTTCAATACAAAGTAACTGAAACGCGAGAAAATATTGCTGAAAAGTCATTTACATCAACCTGACGGAAGGGGGCTTAATAGAGAGGGGGGGGGGGGGGGCTTATTAAAAAATCTAACTTCCAAAGGGAAGAGGGGGGGCTAAATAGAGCTTTTACGGTAACTGCGGTTTCCGTAGCTTGAAGCGTCTAGAAATATTGCTTTTCCCCTGGGTGGGTTGCTAGTCCATGGCAAGTAACCCCCCCCCCCCCCCCCCCCCCCCAGCATTTTTGTCAGGTTTCCCCAACAATTTGCCGGTACCCATTTATACCCTGGGTGGAGAGAGGCACTGTGAGAATAAACACAGCACCAGGACATGGAAAGGGCTAGAACTCTCACTCTGTGGGTCTCAAGCTCGACGCATTGACCATAAGGGAACAACATTCTTTCATGTTTGAGGCATGAAATGTAGACTGAATATCGATGATCTTTTTTATACGAACAGAATAAAGGAGAAGCGGACGAAGAACCCGGCAGCAAGATGTTTGTGGCAGCAAGATGTTGTGTTTGTGGCTCACCTCCTAAGCAGGACCCCATGGCTAGAGCCCAGACGAGAGGTTGAAGAGATATATTATTTTTCTGGTTGAGTTCCAATATAACAGGAATCTGCAAATAAAAGCGACATGGTTTGAGCATCTTGCCTTCTCAAACTGGTTTGACCGGTTTCTTGTTCTACGCGAGAGGAAGGCGAAGGCGAGTAAAGCACGACGGGAGAATGGTGACGTCAGAGCAACTGGTAGCTATCGGTTCACGTGGATTACAACATTGGGAAGAGAAAGGGAAAGGACGAATGAACTGTAACGTACCATAGCAGTTGTAAACGGAATGTTGTCAATAAACGATGACACTAACGCGGAAACCCATACAACGACTATCAACGCAATAGCAAGCTGGTTGTCGCCTCCATTCTACAAGAAAATAAATAAAACAAAGTCAAGCTACTAGTCTCCACAACACGTCACTCAACCATACACTTTTGTTATCGAAAAATGTAATAACAGAACTACAGACAAAGTACCTTGTTTCCATCATCACTTCCGAGATACTAGAGAAATTTCAACACAAATAAAAGGCGTTTTAAAACTAGCAAGGAACAAATTTACACCTGCGTATAGTAGTTATTATTCTATAAATGCTGAAAAAAAAACTAAAATTATCGGTCAGGGAATTTGCAGCTTTTTTCGTTAAATTAAGAAGAACTACTACTATAACGGCCCCTAAATGAACAAGGCATGGCCAAAGAGGCCCCTACATGGGCTAGGTATGGCCAAAGAGGCGGGGTTGGAGACGAGAGCCTAACCACTAGAAAATGCTTCTGTCATGGCCAGCGTCTCAAATAGCATCACCTAACCACCAGAAGCGTGCTCGTCACGGGGCTGTCATTGCAGATTCTGGGGGTGGGGGGTGGGTGCAGGGGAGAGCGGATGGCGCTCTACAACCAGCTTGCTCCGGGCAGATAGGGCTCATAGGGAAGGCAGTCTGTTTATGATGGACACTCTTTCGCCCTGGAAGGCAACCATCTAAGGGAAGGAAAACCCTGATAGAAAACAAACCGGTCCTCCGGGTTTCGGGGTCAGGCTGACGGCTAATAACCCACTCCTAAAAAAACTTACTATTACGGAAACTGAAACATTCTGTTGAATATTATACCACTGTGACTGAGCCCTGGCAATGGCTGAGTTTTCAAAGAACGTACCTCTATTAAACTTGACGTTTGATTACCAAGATAATCCATAAGTCCAAGTTCATTCAGAGACTGAAAAAAAAACACAAACAAAATGTTTAGTGACAATTTCTAACGACTCTTTTCCCATGACGTCACCTGTATGGGGCTCACTAGTTACTAGTCCCCCACACTAGTTATAAGAGCCCGCGGGTGCGTAAAGAAAGAAGAAGCATGCGTAGTGCTGTAAAGTTTAAATTGCTATTGTTCCGACAGACCTTCATTAGGATGAAAAGAGCGCTGAAGAACACAAGTGTTGTCCATTCTACTTGTTCCATTAGATCTTCAATGTGCGTCACGTCGGCCAACAAGATCAGCAGTATAGCTCCTAGCATGGCGATCCATCCTGTGACAAAGAACAGTAAACGAGTGATTCATGACAAAACCTATCACTATTGTGTTGCGTGACGCGAGAGTTGGCATTCACCACAAAACCTATCACTATGTGTTGCGTGACGCGAGAGTTGGCAATCACCACAAAACTATCACTATGTGTTGCGTGACGCGAGAGTTGGCAATCACAAACCTATCACTATGTGTTGTGTGACGCGAGAGTTGGCATTCACCACAAAACCTATCACTATGTGTTGCGTGACGCAAGAGTTGGCATGCATTGCGCGCGAGTGAGCTTTTGGATCACGCAAACGCAAATTACAAACAGAAAGAACCCGGAAAAAAGGGGGCTAGGATGAGGGAAAGGGGCTGGGGGGGGGGGGGGGGGGGGGGGTTGGAAAATCAAACTACAATAATCAAAACTACAGTCGAACTTCCACTAAGCGCCACCTCTTTACAATACTTAAAACGGCCAGGAATTTTCGTCCCGACCGTGGGCCGATCAATATACAGTCGAAGCTCCTGTAAGCGGACGTGAAAAAGTGTTCGCAACTGGAGCTGGCCGCTTTAATACCGGAAAGTGTAAATACAGAATTTGTATGAGCTAGAGTTCAAACGGGGTTTTGTCAAGGTGGCAGTAAGCAGAGCTGTCCGCTTACGAGAGTAGTGTCTGCTCAGAGAGCTTTGACTGTACTCTTATCGAAACCTCCCCACAACGGCCAGATAATTCTACCACATGATGACCGTTGTAGAGAGTAAGAGGTTCCTTAACTGTATAGTTTTCAAGAAAAAAGTGTAATAAGTGGCCAGGGGAAATTAGCAACTAGCGATACACTCACCTATTCCAAGATAAAGTCCAGTTACAAACGAGTGCACGAAAAACAAGACAATAACCAGCGTGATGACAAGTGAGCTCTTCATTAAAAGCACTTTGTCTCTTATGACGTACTGAAAACAAAAACATGGATTTGGCAAATTACCGAGAGAGGTTGGAAGTCTACATTTGAGAAGTAATCAGCGCTCGAAGAAAAAACACGCAACTGGTGCCAAGCGCGAAAAAACATGTAACCATTGCCAAGCGCGGGAAAACATGCAACCAGTGCCAAGCGCGGGAAAACATGCAACCAGTGCCAAGCGCGGAAAACATGTAACCATGCCAAGCGCGGGAAAACATGCAACCAGTGCCAAGCGCGGGAAAACATGCAACCAGTGCCAAGCGCGGGGAAAACATGCAACCAGTAGTAAGGGCGGGAAAACATGTAACCAGTAGCAGGAGCCCATCACTAGTCTAGTGATGGGCTCTGCCAGTAGTAAGGGCGGGAAAACATGTAACCAGTGCCAAGCGGGAAACATGCAACGATGTAAAGCGCGGGAAAACATGCAACGATGTAAAGCGCGGGAAAACATGCAACCAGTGCAAAACGCGGGAAAACACGCAACCAATGCCAAGCGCGGGGTTTGTTTTTGTTTTGAAAACTCTTGTTAAGATTCAATTTTAAGGACTTCAGCAAACTACAAAGAAGGATGATGAACAGTACAATGGTTCTGCTGTGCTGTACATCTCAGTTCAGTTGGTATATTTCTTAGCCGTCCTCCGTAAAACAACAACGTCAAATGACCAAGAAGAACATGAAGTACTCTGTTTGGACTTCAAGGTTGTCTCTACAAATTAAGCCTTCTGACTTGAAAGACCAATTGCCGGAATGAATTGAAAAAAAAATCGCCAGATACTTGGCTTATTCTCAGCTACATCCAGAATCACGATGATATGATGAACTCAAGTTTTACCTTCAATACCTAGTACATTACAACAACTATTTACCTTTCTTTCTAGTTCTTGTAAACTTTGTTGGAAAGCTTCTCTTCTGGACCTGACAAGAAAAGGAATTCAAAGGTTTTAAGTTGCACCTCAATCTCCTTTACAATATCCTTCAGTTCCATGTTGTGTGTGTGTGTGTGTGTGTGTGTGTGGGGGGGGGGGGGGGGGGGGGGGAGCAGGGGGATCTGAACTTCCCGCCCTTCCGTTGTGGTTCTTTTCTATTTCTACCTCCCCCTCTTCTCACTCAAATTTCCACTTTCTTTTCCAGATTTACTATCACCTCTCTCACGGGGATGGAAAGCGATATTTTTCCATTAATCAAATAAACATTACGGTTGAATGATTGCGTTATTCAGTTCAAGTTTCGAATCTTCAAATAAAAAATCAAAGCAATATTGCATTAATGAAAGGTAAAGTCTTCACGAGCCTAGTGGCCCACAACTGCCGGAGCTTATCCCAGTTTCTGTAGCATGAAGCGACTAGGAGTATTTTCACTCCCCTGGATGGGATGCTAGTCCATCGCAGGTTACCCCCAGCATTTTGTCGCCGGCACCCATTTATACTCCTGGGTGGAGAGAGGCACTGTCAGAGTATAAAAGTGTCTTGCCCAAGAACACAACAGTCACCCCGGGCAGGCTCGAACCTGGAACGCTCGACTGCTCGGTCCGGAGTCCAGCGCGCTAACCATTACACCACCGCGTTGAAAGCATTGGTCATTATTTATGCGGAACGCTTCAGCCGTTTTGACTATAACAATGTTACTTACGTGGTTCTTTTCATGTTTCTAACAATGTTTTCAAGAGTCATGGCCTTCTGCATGAGCAACAGTTTGACAGTTTTCTCCTCAGCAGAGACAACTAGCAGGCGATCGGCTGATCTCTTCCAGATCTCGGCTTCTCGCTTGAGCTCTGCGCAAAACGGAGACAACATATCGATAGTTAACAGAAGTATGTCGGGGATGACTAGACCATCAGGGCCATCTTTGACTCCTCCTTCCTTTAACACCATCACAACCTCGTTCCCAGGGCTTATCCGTTCTAAATTTAGAAGGGAAAAGCCCTGGGAACGAGGTTGACACCATCACTGTTATATTTACACACACAAATTCGCCACTTAAGAAACGAGAAGCAATCTGGGGCGAGTCGCATCTCGCAGTCGCTTGTGGGACCGTTACTGGGGACGCGTCGTCAGGCTGGCCGCCATTTTGTCCCCAGTAAACGGTCCCACAAGCGACTACGAGATCAGTGCGACTCGTCCGGTCCCAGATTGCTTCTCGTTTCTCAAGTGGCGAATTTGTCTCGTTCGCTATTGATTGGTTATCCCTTAGAAGCCCTCCCCCTTTTATAATGTGTATCTTTCTCGTGAAAGTGAGGTGTAAGGAGAGTCTGGCATTCATGCATGTTGATGGATAATAAATATTTTAATGAGTTTTTAAGAGAGAAAGACATATCTATTATATTGTTTCAATGCGAACTGAAAGAAAAGAAGGAACGCATTACACATTCACTATAAACAAAACAGTGCTGTACGTGTGATTAGTTCCCTTGTTAAGAAATGTTTCTATGAATTGATCGAACTAAATTTTATCGTATTTTTTTCGTATCCCATAATAAGGCAGCGATAACAGTACCCCTGTAAGAATCAGTGACATTACTGATATAATGCTGATACACTAACAGTGGTACAATACTGGTACAATATTGGTAAAATACTAGTATGAATACTGATACCTTCAATGATTGGTGGATCATCATTGACGATTTTTACATTCCAATAAAGAAGCCTGAAGAAAGAGTGCAACGAAAAGAAAAACAGAGGTTAATTAAATAAACCCCCATTGGCGCGAAAGTATGCACGGATAGTTGTCCGCCGACATCATCTGTTCCGAGAAGCAAGTGAGCTTCTAGCAAGCACTTTATAACAGAATGTTTGAAAAATACCTTAAAACTCCGTACGCTACCACAAGGCAGAAAACTATCCCTCCGATAAGATGTTTTGTAAAATCTGCAAAGGTGATACCTAAATGGCAACATTGGACACGAAAAGACGAACATTTTGTATAAGATTAGAAAATATAATACGTATCTTGTCAGTACTAACGAAATAATATTCAAACGTGAAAAAGGAACAACCTGGCACTGAAGAAGGAAGTTTAGAGGCAAACAGTTTAATTAGGGAGTTTATAAAGAAAACCACTAACAACTGTCGCAGAACGTCGCTAATGCGAACGTCGCTAAAGCCTGGTTTTCACTAGCGACGCAAGCACAAGTGCAAGCAACATACGCAGACGCAGTAACGTGTTGATTTGTCGTACACAAAAGGCACTGATGATCAACGCGTTACTGCGTCTGCGTATGTTGCTTGCGCTTGTGCTTGCGTCGCTAGTGATGAACCAGGCTTAAAACGCGATTAAAAATAAGCAGAACAATTATGGTACACAGTTTCACTCTTAGCCTTCAACTGCAACGAGAGTTTAAGCAAACCACGAAGACGACGGCAACGAAAACGTCGCAAACAAAAGGTTTCATTAAAACTACAATGGCTCTGCACGAGCGTTGTACTTCTCGGTACATTTCTTAACCGTCCTCTGCAAAACAACAACGTGAAATGACCAAACTCATACGTTCCTTGGAGAATGTGAACCATGACGGCGAATCTTCCATAATTATTTCTGATAGAACGCTGTCTTTACAGGCATCTTTATGGCACCTATAGATACACTGAATAGATCTAGAGATTCATGAGATTATTAACTAGAACATTTTTTTTTTTAATCGACATCGCCTCGTCGTCGCCATCGTGGTTGCTTTTGGTAAAATCTCCCCAACAACGTGAAATGACCAAATTTTGTGAAAAAAGGAAACAACGAAAGTGATTTTCTAAAATTTATATTTGGACTTATATAATTAAGAGACAAACTGAATTGAAATGGATAATCGGGACACTGTCCCGGCTTATTTGCTCAAAACTGTTACAAATGTACGAAATGATCCCGATATTTACGGAATAAGAACTTAATAAACTTAGAGTTAGAAGAACCTATGTAGAAACTTACTTCTTTCTGAAGGTCCTTGTTAGAAACTAGAATTACATTTGGTGGGTCACCAATTGCTAAAAAACAATCGTTATAAAAAGACACATAAGGACAAGCTGCTAGGCTGTACAGTTTAGTAACCGGCAAAAAAAAACATCACACAAATGACTGTTGTAACTCTACATGTAAAATAGTAATGGTAATGAGTTTATATAGTGCACTAATCAAAGACCCAATCACTACGGGGCAAATAGTGCAACGAACCAATCAGAACTCGAATATAAAAACAGGCAACCGCTGATAAGCGCGGGAAAACATGTAACTGTATCCGCTGCCAAGCGCGGGCAAATTAAACGTAACCGCTGGTAAGCGCGGGGAAAATGTAACTGCTGCCAAACGCGGGCAAACAAGCGCGGGAAAACATGTAACCGCTGCCAAGCGCGGGAAAACGTAGCGTAAGCCGCTAAATCACCGTTGCATGTTTGCGTATTTGATTGGCTGGAAAGACGACATCTTCGTTCTGATTGGCTATAGCACGTTTCTCATTGTTTTCTTAACCAATTATAGAGCTTCAGTGCAGAAAAGTCAAATGTGGCATTGAATGTAGCTGCAATACATTTACCTGTCGCCGTTCCACCAATGTTAGAAAATATCACTTCAGCTATCAGGATGGGTGTAGGATTCAGATTAAGGACTTGGCATAACCTTGGAAATATGCATATCTTATTAACTAGACGATCTTCTGTTTAACGTTACAACTATTTTATACGGTTAGGGGGGGGGGGGGGGGGGGGGGAAGAAATCAAAAAGGAATGCTACCAATTTGGAAAACGAGGAAACAAATGTTTTGCTTCCTTGCTGTGCAAACCACACAGGAGACGTTACTCTTGAGTCCAGTATCCAATGCGGTTTTATAAACGATCACGTTTGAAATACGTCTGAAGAAACGGCTTCCCGCTGGTGCAAATCCCTTCCACGACGCCTCAAATTGACACCAAAAACACAGGTATATCAATTTCTCTTTATTACACTATTGTTATCCAGCTAAAGAACTTGTGGGTTCCCTGTACTATGACCATCTAATTGTTGGCACAAAACAATGTCCTACTTACGTAACCGTAACCGGTGTCAATAGCAGAATGACTGTCACGTTATCCTGTTTGAAGTAAAACAACAACAACAAAATACATTAATCCATGAACAAACTCTCGCTTTCAATTTCATTGCTGTCAATGCCACGGCTACACTGAAATGCGATTTTTGCATGCAAAAGACGGTACGACTTTCGGCTAAAAACATCGCGTCCCAGCGCGCGGTGAAAATCGTACGTTTCCACGGGCAACGTAATCTCGTTCCCAGAGTCCTGCAACGGCAACGCGTCCGTACTTCGCAGCAAAATACTCTTATGACTTGCTTTCAGCGATTTTTTAGTTCTAGCATCACCAGTGCAACAGGGTGCTATCATTTTAACTTATTTTATTTTAATATCACAACAAGCTGTACTGTACTGTAACTGTAGAAAACGCGGGCGCATGTATCCATGGCAAGGAATGGATGTATGATGAAAAAAATTATGATGCTACCCACTAAAGAATGGAATTAATAAGATATAATTATTTCATACCAGAACAGCAGATATCACTGCCGTACAGGTGCAGAGAAGAGTGATGAGGGCCCACACATGACCTCTAGAAAGCTTGTACGCCTGTTAAAAACACAAGAGGAAAAACACATCGCTTAGTACCCGGGCTTAGTACTAAGTACGTACTAGAGACTGAACGAGTACACTGTGTTTTTGCACGAGCTTTACGGCGACATATCTCTTTCTTCGTCCCGCTCGCTTCCTCTACAGCTGTTGGAAAGACAAGTTAGAGACTCTTCTGAAGTCTAAAGGAAGAAATGCGATGTATATTTATTCACGCCTGTATTCTCGCAACTTAACCCGTGCGATCTCCAAGGAAGAAACAGTTATCATAGACGTACCATGCAAGGTTTAAACTTTGCAAAAAGTTGTATCTTAACATGCTGATCATTATTCAATTATAAAAATGGGGGTCACCGGCTCGTTTTGAGTTATAAGCACTTAAAGCTAAAAATAAGGGTGTTTTTGACAGGTAATACTGTTGCTATGGTAACCTATTATGTCACAAATATTATCATAAGTTGTTCACCGATGATTAGGCAATCGTTTGACACCTTTAATTTAACATCAACTGATATAAGATGGTAGTATCGATCAATCAAAGCGCAAGAGCTGTAAACCGTTACCCCTTAAGCCTGTTTTTCATATGTCGGGAAAATCCCATTTTTTTGTGTCCCCAAATTAGTATGGGATTTTTCCAGGCTATAAGGCATTGACACGTTAATAAAGTTTTCTATCTATCTATCTACCATAAGAGATTTTGTTATTTCCCGACCATCGCAGACATTCCCGACTTATGAAAACACGACAAGTTAGATGTCTCCCATTGTCTCTCTCGGTTGGGAAATAACAAAATCCCCGATGGTCTGGGATTTTCCCAACATCTGAAAACCAGGCTTTATGGCCAATCACAACAAATGCAAATGACGCGATGAGCCAATCATAACTCGAATCAGCGCCTAGCGCGGGAAAATTAACCTGCATGCAGTCGGTTCCTAGCGCGGGAAAACCTGCATGCAGCTGGTGCCAAGCGCGGAAAAACATGCATGCAGCCGATTCTAGCGCGGGAAAACATGCATGCAGCCGGTTCCAGCGCGGAAAACATGCATGCAGCCGGTTCCTAGCGCGGGAAAACATGCATGCACCCGGTGCAAAGCGCGGGAAAATGCCCAATCACAGTTGTTTTTGGTTTTGCTCCTGATTGGTTGAAAAAACAGCATGTTTGCTCTGATTGGTTATCTAGAGCATGTTGTACGTCACTTTATTTAACCAATTAGAGAGTTCAACAAACGCCAGAAAGCAAGGACAGATTAATTATTTTCAGCAGCCAACCAAAACATTTTGAACAAAGCTTTTCACAAACCTTCAATGCCACATAGTCAAAAAATCCAGTCTTTGCAAACACTGCAACCAGTATCATCTGCCATAAATGAAAATACAGCACACTTTACAATGTAGATGGAAACAATTATAAAATATATATATATTTCAAACAAAAAATTCCTACAAAGAAAGCACATACCATTCCAAACAGAAGAGAAAGAGTCTCCCACTCAACCCAGGTAATGATGGTTTCCAGTGACGGTCTCTGAAGGATGGAATATGGTAAAAATATTATCAAGATAAATAATTGTGGGGGACACGTTGGACTCTGGAGTTAGAGGAAAACTCAACAAACTCGACACAGAGTAAGGCTAAGATTTAAAAAACCCTTTATCTCAAGAACTGATACAGATATAAGTGTCCAAAAAAGAAGGTATGTACAAACATACAATGCTGGAGTGCTTACCTTGTTCATGTGTGACAAGAAAGACAGAGCAGCCAAGGCTCCCAGCATTGCCGCAGTAGCTCTGTGAACAAGCTGCATTAAAAAAAAATCATTGTTAAACACGTTAAACATGCATTCAGGATTTCAGGGGTTCGATTTACATTCTCAAACTCATTAATAATTCATCAAGTTAAAACAAAGGAAATCATAACCGTGTCGGAGGTTTGGAAAACCCGGTCTTAATTAGCATAGATTTTTACGATTTTATTTCTCCGTTTACTCCTTAGTTTTTGTTTCGATTGAGAAGATATATCAAACACTCGAGACAGTGTTTCATCGGCTATCCAAACACCTCGAATTTCATCAAAAATACTCCGCTGCGCGTCGTATTTTCAACTTCATTCTCGGTGTTTGGATATCCTGATGAAACACTGTCTCTCGTGTTTGATATATTACGTAAACCAGGATTTTCCTAATTTAACACTCGTAAGCGGACACTTGGTCATGTTCCCAGCTACATACAAATACTACATTTTTAACCTCCCATAAGCGGACACCTCTCTTAAGCGGACACTTTTTCTGGTCCTGACAGGCGGTTGAACTGTACAGTGGAACCCCAATTTAACGAAGTGCCAGGGACTGGGGAAATTGGTTCGTTAAATCGGGGTATATAGTTAATAATTAATTTGCCATAATGTTAACTGATTAAAGACAAAGAATATAAAGCCGATTAGATGGCCACGACAGTACTACTTTTAGCAACATGTATGACTGTAATGGACTGCTGACAACTTTCTTAGATAATTAAAATATTTTACTGTAGTCGATTACCGTAAAAGCTCTATTTAGCCCCCCTCTCTATTAAGCCCCCCTATCTAATAAGCCCCACTTTGAAGTCAGATTTTGTAATAAGCCCCCCTCTCTATTAAGCCCCCCCCCCCCCCCCCCTCCTTCCGTCAGGCTGATGTAAATGACTTTTCAGCAATATTTTCTGGCATTTCAGTCACTTTATATTGAAACGTGGTCTTAAATTTCCAGAACTATCATCGAGTTAGGGTATAAATGACGTTTTCCTTTGTAAGACATAACCCATTTCTTGTTCTGTTTTAGTTAGTGGTGTAATAGTAAAGTTTGAAAAATTTTCTTGAAAATTTATGATTTGAAATAAGCCCCCCCTCTCTATTAAGCCCCCCTCTCCATTAAGCCCCCCCTTCTTGAGGCCTGAAATTAAATAAGCCCCCCGGGGCTTAATAGAGCTTTTACGGTATTCATCTTCTGTGGCGTGATGACATTTTATTTGTTATATCGGGGTAGATTTTACATTCGGGCTTCTAGATTGTGTTCGTTATATCGGGTATTTCGTTAAATCGGGGTTCGTTAAATCGGGGTTCTTTTCCATTCTCTATTTTCCAATCCCCCATAATACACTTTGTTTGCCCCCCAAATTTTGCATAAACTATTGTTTTCAAATGCTCTTGGGAATATGCAGTCCTCCCAAGAGCATTTGAAAACAATAGTTTATGCAAAATTTGGGGGGCAAACAAAGTGTATTATGGGGGATTGGAAAATAGAGAATACATTTTATTGTAATTCTGGCCGGGCTGAATAAATTTGTGCGTTAAATCGGGGACTTCGTTAAATCGAGGTTCGTTATTATATCGGGTTTCACTGTAGTTTTATGATTAACTTTGCCATTTTAGTACCTCCAATATGATAAGTATGTAGACTCCAATTAAGATGACAAATGCAATCGTAACCTAAAACGACAAAAACTACTTTTTAATAAAGACAATTTATTATATAAAGCTAGAATGAAGTCCCACCCTCTCAGCTTGGTCAACTACTGTAGACCCTAGGCCCCAATTATTGGCAAACGCAGCTGCTGTTCACACAGACTAGCCTAAGGCCCAGTTCAGACGCCGTACAGTTCACGTGAGCCGAATCGAATTCGATGAATTAAGTTCATGTGAAGTACGGCGTCTGAATCAATTCGAAACGGCTGAATGAATTCGGATCGGCTCAGCCGTTCTTCCCGCCTGGCTCAGCCAGGAAAAACGGCTGTGGACCGGCTTTGATTCAGACGCCGAACTTCACATGAGCCGAAACAAATGCATGAATTATTGTAAAGTATTTTTCAATATAACAGCAAGTTTTCCCCTATTAAATTAAGTTCAGCTGAATTAAGCTTGGCGTCTGAATCAATTCAGCCGGATTAAATTAATTTGGGTCGGCCTAAATTCGAATTTGATTCGGCTCATGTGAAGTACGGCGTCTGAACTGGGCCTACATGTAAGTCACACCATTGCCTTAAAAAATATTTTAAGAAAATAAATACAGGGAAAACATTTGGGGGCGGCAGATCAATGCAGGCTGGCAATGGCAAAAATGTTCCAGATACAGTCAACTCTCGCCTTGCGGAAACCCCGTTATTACGGACATGCATACCCGCTATTACGGACAAAATCCAGTCCTCCACCCGGCGAAGGCTACAGAGGTTTGACTGAAAATGACTCCCGCTATTGCAGACTCTCGCTATTACGGACTCCAAACTACGTCCAGAGGGTGTCCGCTATATAACGAGAGTTGACTGTACGTCCTGTTGAATTGGGCTAGAGATAGATTGTGTGGTTCCAAAAAATATCGATACCTGTTACCCCATGGAAATCCAAGCTCAGCTTCATACTTTCCTATAAAAATTGGCTTTTTTTCTGGAACTGCACATTTTAGGGTTTTGTTTCCAAAATTAGTACATTTACTGAAGTCTTGTTGTCTTACTTGAATATCTAAAGTTACAGGCTCAACATAGTACTTCAGAGAAATAGCGATTGGAAATGAAGTGTTCAACGTCAATGCTAACATCATGTGTGATATACTGTGGAGAGAAATGTTAAACATACATGAAGATCAAATATTGCGCGCGATTGGTCTAAACACGTCACGTGATGCAGCCAAAACTGGGGAATATCCGGTGATATTCCCCAAGTGATATTCCCCAGTTTTCTGAAATTTGCGTTTTACGTCCGCACGTTCAGTTTTCTTCCAGAATAAATTGTTAAATTGAATAGAACAGAATGCCGTGAACAGACTAGCAATATTTTTGAACGCCAACACAACTATTTTTATGTTTAACAGCTTGGCCGAGATATTCCAAGGCAAACCGATGAGAGCGGCCTTGTGAAAAAAATATTTGAAGGATAATAACTACAATAGCCTCCATTTGGCTTCAAAAATATGCTCGGATATTTGTCCTTGGACATTTATAATCTGTTCCTCGAAGCTCACAGTTTTCCTCAAGCTTCGCTCTCGGAAAACTGTTCGCTTCTCGGAACAGATAATGTCCGCGGACAAATATATCCAAGCATATTTCCTCGCCAAATGGAGGCTATTGTTTATTTATTGTTGTTAATTAAATACAGTTCTCTAACTCATTAATAATTCATCAAGTTAAAACAAAGGAAATACCATAACCGCGATGGTGGTTAATTGGATATCTGATCTTAATTATCTTTTAGTTAGCTTTTTGCTTTTACTCCTAATTAGTTTTTGTTTCAATTGGGTATTAATTTTAATACCCAAGACAGTGTTTAATCACATTCCATTGGCAAATCAGGTGCGGATCCAGGAAAAAACTTGACCAGTTTACTAGACTCTGAGCGCCGAATTTATGGAAGTCCGGAGGCAAGTTCCCCCGCAATAAGGTTTATAGATTTTCAATCTCTAAAATTATATTTCCCTCGATTTTGAGTCATTTGGAAAATTTGACCGATTTCCATAAAATGGTGTAAGCCGGTCTGGATCCGCGCCTGCAAATACATGTACCTCGGAATTTTGTCAAAAATATTCCGCTGTACATTAATGTCCTGTCCTGATGAGAACCCTGAGAGGTTGAAAGCTCTTGACATTAGTCCGTAACTTTTTCACGCTTCAAACTGTTGAAAATATATAAATCTAGAAGAGAATTAAATTTTCAACTCTCTTCCTGGTTGTCTCTCGTGTTTTTAATATAATTATTATATACTGTATATATATTACTTGAATCTACACTACCGTTACAGCCACCTCTTTATAATGGAAGGATTTTTTGCCCCAACTATATACTGATGATCCATACACTTTACCCTTACTATTAAGCCCCTAATTCATTAAGAGCACTAACTTGTCCTTTTGTGCAAGCTTCAGTCTTCTCTCTATGGTAATAGGATTCATAAGTGTTTCACATCTGGTTGAGCTGCAGTTGTTGATTCCAATGTCAGTTAAAACCTATAACAAAATTTATCAATGGCATAATTATGAACTGTCATGACTCCTTATAAATTATATCTATTCAGAAACATAGTAAAATTATATCTGTTTTGTAAGCAATAATTTTTGAAAATAATGTTATCAGTAGCTTGAATGAATTAAATTAATTAAAAACCAGACAGTCAGGGGAACATGCAAGTACCAGTTGAGGACAAAATAGTACAATGTACGTACAACCTCCGACTGCACCCATGATTTTTGTCCTGAAGTTGCTAAGCAACATGATGATCCTCTCTGTGCTATGCTGGCATGACAATTTTCTGAGTACTCATGAGTGCTCGCGCTGTTTCTTGATTGGATAATAAGAATCAGAAACTTGTTGAGTGCTTCAACAAAGATTTGCCAAAAACGACACTTGTCCCATGGCCATCGACTGCAGACTCTTGTGTGTATTTTGCATTACCTCACTAAGTATTGTTGTTGTGTCATTCCTGGTTACTAAGCCAATAGTAAGATTTTGTTCTGGTTTGACATCTAAACGAGAAAACATGATTAATATCTAACATCATAGACACACAATTAATGCACGCAGAGGGCTATGCAGTAGCCCGTTTGCACACATTGCATGCCTATAATGCTTGATGATTAATATCTGACTAACATCAGAGGTATGCAATGCGTGCAGAGGGCTGTGTAGCTGTAATCCTTTGCACACATTGCATGCCTATAATGCTTAATGATTATTATCTAACATCATGGCATGCAATGCATGCAGAGCGCTGTGCAGCTAGCCATTTGCACACATTGCATGCCTATAATGCTTGATGATTATTCTAACACCATAGGCATGCAATGCATGCAGAGGGCTGTGCATGCATCATGCCTATAATGCTTGATGAATATTATAACATCATAGGCATGCAATGTGTGCAGAGGGTTATGCAACTGTAGTCCCAGCTTGCACACATTGCATGTCTATAATACTTGATTATTATCTAACATCATAGGCATGCAATGGGTGCAGAGCACTATGCTGGTGTACATGTAGCTCTTTGTACAAATTACGTACATGTGATGCTTGATAATCTACATGTATCACCATAGGCAAGCAATGCATGCAGAGCACCGTGCAGCTGTAGCCCTGTAGCCCTTATTTTAATAGTATTATAAATCACGATAATTACTGCTGGTATGCAACTCTGTTTAATAACTACTCATGTGTCTAATTAATACTTTCTCTCTCTCTTTCTCCTCCCCTCCCTCCCTCCGCTCTCCCTCCCTCCCTCCGCTCTCCCTCCCTCCCTCCGCTCTCCCTCCCTCCCTCCGCTCTCCTCCCTTCCTTTCTTCCTTCTCCTCCTATCCTATGATTCTCTCCCATATCTTATCCCTTATCTTATTAAATAGACAAATAAAATTTATAATGAACTGAACATACTTTCATCTGCGCCTATAAATGGTCCAGATACAACAACAGTAACAACTGAATCTTCTGTGCCACTCAATGCAAAGTCTGACGATTAGTTAAGGTTTTAAAATAATGGATTTATAAATATGACCTGTATTACTCTGCATAATTCTACAACGAACAGTTACAGTGTACATACATGTGCTGAGGTCAGCTGCTTTTCAAGCTGATCTGGAATAATTTATTTAACGTTGTTACACAGGGAGTGGTTGCTGAGGGGTTGTGGTTTGGCACAAATTACAGTATGGTGATTAACTCTACATGTAAGATGACCAGGGTATTGAGCCAGAAAAAATGTTTTGTTTTAGAACTGGTACCTCTTAGGGGTGAAAATGAACCAGAGACACACCCTCCTCTCCAAATTTCCAACGATCACCCCCGTCACTTTTATATGAGGGTCCCCCCCTCCACCCAGGCCCTCATGTCTTTATTTACATACATGTATCAGTCCGGCAGACTGACGGAAATTAAACCTTGCCTGGTGGGAGGCATGGACTTTTCTAATGGACCAGAGAGAGGCACTGAGAAAATTACATTTTCTCACAGTGCCTCTCTCCACCCTAATGGCAAACTGTTAAGGAAACCTGAGAGAATGCTGGGGGTCCCATCCAGGGGAAGTAATTATAGCAACACTTCTAGTCACTTCAAGCTACAGAAACCTGGACAAGCTTGATCCAGTGGGGCTCTTTACCTTGCGGCATATCCACATGTACACTCAACACATCATGCAGTCTCTTTAGAATTGAAGCTGCTGAAAGTATTACTACTTCATGATTTTAAGTAGGTTTCCCTTAGTCTGAAGTGTCAGCCGTCTCCTCGCTCTAAACCCAATTCTACATCTTGGTGGAGAGAAAAACTTTGTGAGGGAATAGTGTCTTGTCCTATAACTAATTAAGAAAGGATACATTCTGGAAAAGAATGCGACACACACATAAGCTTGGCTGTTTCAGGAATTTCATCATTCATGGCAAATATTACCTACAATGGAAATTCATCCTTTGAAAATGGTCCATACGTATAAATGCAGGGAGCATTAGCACCATTTCCTCATGTTCTGGCAGTTTATCATTTCTGTAGCTTGTGATGAGCAATAATTATTTTAACGTCATCTGACCAATGAATAACTTGATCACCAAGCTGTAATTACTGATTTATATGCAAACACCTGCAGATCATGAATTGGAATGTTCCTTGAAGATCAGCCTCTTAGTTTAGAATCTTTGGTGACTTATTTACCACCTGTTCTACATTATGTATATTATTCTATGCAAAACTCTATTTGAAAAGGGTCAAACCCTGGTCTTGCCTGCCTTTTCTGGAATGGAGGCCTGATGATATAATTATGAACTTTCGTAAATTTTTACTTACTGAGAACGTAACAGCCAAGACAAAGAAAAACCAAGGTTTGATTTTCTTGGACACATTTCTGTAAGGTAAATAATTATTTATTATGTCACAGGGAGTGTAACACCATGAATTTTCAGTATGCTCCAAAATCTATAATACCATGCTTAATTCGGCCACAATCCAGCATCTCAGTCCCTAAAAGTAAACATTGCCTGCTGAGGACCTCTGAAGATTCTAAATTTGACTGAAGACTATTTCTGACAATGTCCGAAGATGTTCCAAAGCTTTCTGAAGATTGCCAAAGATGACCCAAAGATTTCCATGCATAGATTTCCGAAGATATCACCCAAGGACTTCTGAATTCTACCAACTACAGTCAATTCTCGCCTTACGGACACCCCGTTATTACGGACACCAGCTATTACGGACAAAATTCAGCTCTCCCCCCGGCAAAAGCTGTTGAGTTTTGACTGAAAATAATTACTCCCGCTATTGCAGACTCTCGCTATTACGGACTCCAAACTACGTCCCAAGGGTGTCCGCTTAATAACAAGAGTTGACTGTATGATTGTGAAGATGCAAGTATTTCTGATGTCACACCCATTTTTCCCTTTGTGTTATTAACAAGTAATTGCATATGGTTCCGAGTGTTTTCAGAATTTGCGATTTCTGCAACATTGTGCGGTTCCAGAAAATATCCATACCTCCCCCACGGAAGTTTTTTTGGTTGGAACCCCCCTCCCCCTGGAATTTCCAGTTTAGCTTCATACTTTCCTTTAAAAATTTTGGCTTTTGAGACCCCCCTCTCCCTCGGAATTTCCAATGACCTTCCTTGGGGTGGGTATGGATATTTTCTGGAACCAAACATTTCTGAAAACACAAGTGATATTACATCAAGGCGTCCAAAAGTGTGACCACTTTTAATTAATTTGCATTATTTTGTGCGTGTATACTATCCAATCAGAAGTCAAGGATAGCTATTCTCCGGCTTTGCAAGCAAGAAAGAATGTGAATTAATTAAAAGTGGTCACACTTTTGGGCGCCTTGCTGTAATTTATATGCTTATATATAAGATCCCAGCAGCCACTCGACCCCATGCCATGCGATTGCCTGATTAGCACGTACCCATGCATGCCCATGCAGGTCTCAATCCTAAAGTTGCACAATGCTACTTGAGATTTGCAAGGGTTTGCATGAAATAGTACGAACCTACAAACCGAAATAAAACCTACCTAATATGTTTCCAGAATGATATGACCTCAGGTTCAAAAGAGTTCGAAGAATTACCAGTGAATACAAGTGACATGGATCCACCATAGTGGTCCTCATGTGTTATCAACGGAGTATTCTCAGTAGGATCTGTACCCTCGCTTCGCATTATTTCAACGTCTGGACTTGAACGTGGAGACTGAAAAATGGGACTATCTGTTCCACTCAGCGATTGACATGAAGTAAATGGACTGTTGGTTGTGGTGCTTTGAGGTGACGAGTCTGTGACGACATCTTGAAATCTTCGCGAAGCCATACTTTGCTGAGTGCAATTTTACAGTGACAAAAAGGTCTGTAACGCCGTAAAGTGAATATGAAACCGTACGCGGTTCATTAATTTCATTCCTGGAGATCAATTCCAGGAAATGATCAGGAATCAGTTGTTTTCCTCAGTTTTCTCTAGCCTGCGTCGGAGGTCAAGTCCGTCTGCGACGCAGGCTAAGCTTTCTCCAGCTGAGTTGCAGGGATCGTCCGCTTTCAGTTCTCGGGCTCAGACAATCCGTATAGCGTGACAAAGATTGCGTGATTAAATAATACCTTCCTTTACTACCGTCCTTTGGTTATTTTATTCTAAAGTTTATCGATTTTAATGCTACTAAATCAAAAACAGCAACCAGAAAAAAAGAATTGTAAAGAAGAAACGGCTGAATAAATCTCGCTCTCTCCAGCGGCGGTCACGCTGTGCATCGCGTGAACAAAGTTACCAAGCAACCACTGTCCAATGAGGTGAAGCCTTCATGTTTAATGATTGGATAAAAAGAATAAATTACTTCAAGTCCTTCGCCAAGCAGAAGTTTGCAGCTGAAAGATAGCAATTTGGTACAACAAAAACCTTCGTACGCGCTTGAGAAAGTATACTACTCTGCGAAGGACTCGTTTAATGAAGTTCGCTTCCTTTTCATCTTGAGTTAAACGCCTGGAAACCGATCCAGCTGTCCAATCAATCCGCTTCTTCTTCAGCTTCCTCAAGTGAACAACAACAATGCCTGAAGAACTAGAGAGAGAAATAACTTCTCCCGTAAAGAGCAACGTGAAAAATCCACCATGGGGAACAGAAACAGGCACTCCAGGCACAGGTTTGTAATGTTACTGGCTGCGATCAAACGTTCCAAAGAACTGCTTGTGTATTCTATTTGGCGAGTATTAGGTGTTGTTGCAAGCGTGCGTGTGTAAATTGATCCATCTGATTATATTGATTGTTTGTTAATTTACTTTAGCGTCTGGCATAAGAAAGAAGCAGTTTCCATGGACGACATATGGCAGAGATTATGTTGGAGCTACTGGCACACCGGCCTATCCACAAAGGTAACGGCCACTAGCTACATGTACGTTTAATTTGAATCGTTCGATGGCGCGACATACGCGGGCATGTACGCAGGCAAGCACGCCGAGCACGATAGCACTGCAAAGACGCAAATGCGAGATAATAAGACAAGAACGGCGAAAAGTGGGAGAAGGAAATTAAAATGGACAACGAGTAACCCCAATTGTGACGCGGCAGTTTTTTCGTGAGTCTGAATCAAGCTATTTTTTTTTTGCGGCATACCGCCGCGCGTGACCACCGCGCGTGGCCCTCTCTCGCCTCGCGTTCTTTCGCGCGCGGAACCATCCATGGCAATTACTAACAGATTGTCGTTTGTCTAGAATGAGCACCGCGGAGCATCTTCCATCTGGCTGGCCTTTTGAGTCAAGTCATTACAAGAACACATTCAGAACTCCTCAGTTGGGTTACTGTCGCCACAACGTGCAACCCTCCTCAGTGCATCGGAAAAACAATCCACATGCGGCATTACACGACCCATGGCAATACCCAAATAAGGTAACCCGACTCCATGCAATCATCATCATCATCAATCTTTATTTACTCACGAATATCCTATCATACAATGTTATGGTCTTCCTAAGAGTCGTGATAAAAGTTTTAACTACTAGAACTACTAAATTACATGTAAGAATAAAGACATTGTAGATGTCTTTCTTGCTGTATTGGGATGTACAGGAGGGGGGGTGGTGGTACAGGTAACGTTTCACGGAAAAATACATGGTTCTTGTACGGTCGACGGCCACAAAATCACAAAATCCCCGGGGGTCTCCCATGTGAAATGAGAGCGATCTTCCGACGAGCATCTTCGCTCCTTTCACATGGGAGTCTCCCCCCGGACAAAATCACACGTTCATGGATAATTATGGTAAATAACGGCTTGCGGAGCAGGCGCTGGAAGCGCGGCGAGCTGGAGGCGCGCACGCAAGAGAGGAAACGCTTAACCGCCGTGTTGTTGGAAAATGTTCTCGCCTTTGTATAAAGCGCCCTTTGATCCGCAAGCACTGGGCTAACGGATCAGAGTTTAGTTTCAAAACTAAATGACGTTTTGGAGCGTTAGCCTGACAAGAAAACTACTCGTTGCTCATCGTGATGTCGGCAAATCCGTGTACGGAAAGTCAAACGACTATTTGGAATGAACTCGAGACCGCGGAGATCGCGTGCGAATCGAGCGCGTCCGCCGCGCAAGTCCAGGCTCAAATCAAACGCTTCGGATAAATTCTGCCGGTAGAATTTCGAGCATAATTCACAACCTGCGGAGCGAGCATTATATGCCGGCAGAATACCGCATTTTCGAGTACAATTTGAGTAGAAAACGGAAAAATCAGTAACACAAAAGATGATATAAGAACAATTCAAAGCTACATGTATAAAATTCAAAACAAATCGAAATACTTTGTGATTCGCATATCGAGCATTACCTGTAAAAACAGCGCCCACATCACATACTCTGAAGTTAGCGGCATTACATAAAAAAAACGCCCTACAAAAAAACCCTAACTCCAACATGGGCAACATGGCAGACTTGGCAGATATGGCTCAGTTGTACTGAGCAGAATTTTGTTGCCCGAGTCAGTTTTTTTTAGCAGAACAAGCGATTTTTACGAGCATTGCCGGCAGGCAGAATACGCCAATTTACGAGCAGAATTTATCCAAGCCTACCAGACGATCAGTTTATTTGCTCAAGATTGCGTGCCAAAGATTGCAAAATCATTCCTCTAGTGAGGGTAATTTTTCTACAGCATTTTCTCTGTAGAATCGCACATATCAAACTAACAGAGTCTGATATTTGGTTTTTATTAATAGAGTTACTTGGTGTGGAAGAACAACCCGTCCCTTAATCTCCCGCCCATTCGGGATTCACAGTCGGCGCCTAACCTTCTACAACACAACAAAAGCCGCTGGTTTTCAACGACGTACAACACCGTCTTCAATGCGAGACCGCTTGGTAAGTCAGTATAGTTTTAGAAAGGTGGAAGAAAACGCGTGCACTAAGCTGGTAGGAATATTTTCAGGGTATGACGATTCGGTCTTTCTTCATCCGCTTCACACATTTGAGCCAAAAAAGTTAGTGTTTCAGTACTACAAATCTCTAAACCGTGAAGAGATTGCAATTGATCCACTTATGGGACGTTTAGCTGTAGCTCTGTAATTGATTAATTAACGTTCCATTTTAACTGGTGTATCCTGCTATTTTGTTCCTGCAGATCTACCAAACTACAAACCCAAGACTGCGTGGAAATCAGATCGCTTTAGACCAGACTCAAAAGGTACAGCATAGAAAAGCAGCAGGCGCTGAGTGGAGAATGGAGCGAGTATTTAGGGGGGCGCCTCCAACTCGCGCTTTTTATTCCAGCGCATGCGCTACGCAGGCTATCGCAGCCGTATTTGGGTCGTCCCGGAACGTCTCTAACACAAGGCTTTAAGTTGCCCTGCCTTAAAATAAATTAGGAGGTGAAAAGGCGATGCGTCCTCCAGTAGCCATCTTCGCACAACAATTAGGAAAATAAAAACATTTTGATTGAAACACAAAACTTGTAAAGAGCTTTCCGCCGAATCAGTTTCTATAACAGCGTTACACTCGTTACGCGTTAAATAAGAATTGGTATACACGTCACGTTTCATCTGTTACGTTCTTATTGCTTTCAGCCCAGACCCCTGCTCTTCATTGGCAGACCGAGTACACTCACGACTACAAAGGAGGCCGGGGAAGACCATCCACAACTGAACGGTGAGTAGAGTCGCTGTTTCAACATCCCCCCACCACCACTAGTTGTGCAGTTTCTTTGGAAAGTAATCCCCGATTTTAAAACGTTGTATACTGAGTAACATTGTCATTTATTTATACCTGTTTCATTATTACATTTGTTATTGGAGCCGTTTTCAATTGAGTGTCGTAAAACCAAACCAAACCAATTACGATAGCCAATCACAACAAACGTAAACAATACGATGAACCAATGAGAAATTGAAGAACATACACGTAACCGACGCCAAGCGCGGGAAAACGGGTGTGACCAAGGCACGATTGGTTTTGGCTTTGCATCTGATTGGTTGAGAAGGTGGCGCGAGTTTTTTTTAAACCAATGACAAAGCGCAGTAAAGCAAAACCAAAGCAATTCCGAATTACTTTCGACACTCAATGGAAAACCGCTTTAACCTGAGGTTAATTTCTAATGATGGTGTGGTGATTATTTTACATTTCAGACCGTGGGATATGTCCTGGAGTAACTTAAACATGTGAATTCCACAAGAGACGCCTCCAGAAAACTACAATGTGATGTGCGACGAACGCTTAAAAAGTTTAAAATTGAATTTGTAAATGTAGAGTAGAGAGGTTTTCAATCGAGCATCGTAAAACCAAAACCAAAGCAATAACAATGGCCTGCAATCGCAACACTGAAGGTAGACAACACAGTGAACCAATGAAAACATGTAGCAAATACACGTAACCGGCGCCAAGCGCGGGAAAACGCGTGCGATCAAGTCGCGATTGGTTTTGGTTTTGCATCTGATTGGTTTAATCGTAGGTCGAGTTTTTTAAACCAATCACAGAGCGTCTCAATCGGAAACCGCTCTATCTTATCACTAGCTTTTGGCAGTAAATGTAATGTTATTTAAGGTCATTCCTTAGTATTGTACTGCGCATCCTTTCTGCGCATCATTTCGCGCGTAATTAGCGCGCGCACATTAAAAACATGGCGACTTTTTCATTGTGGCTATGCTCGCCAGAGAGGTAAATTATCGTTTTCTCGTAAACGAGCGTGGTGACCTATCATTTTTTTTCCGCATATTTAAGTCTAGTAATCATCTTCTTTCTATACAAGGAGTATAGACCAATTCTCAGCGCAGAAAAATTAATAATCACTGAAAACGTGAAAAAATACGTGTTTTTGGTTGATTTTGTAAGGAATTAGAAGGTATTTTTAGTCGATTATATCTCTTTCGCGGGGCTGGTGACCTATTCTTTTTATTCTATATTTTGAAACATTACATCACAATGTTCAAATAGGGAAAGTTTCAGAAACTTCCCAGTGTAACTTCTATTTCGATGGAATTACCTTAAAGTAAAACATTGGTTGTTTTGTAACTTGGAAAAAAATACACAGAAATAGAAAAGCGTCCTTTTTGTTGTGAATAAGTAAGTTTTTTTTATATTTTTCAAAAGTAAATAGTAGTACTTTTCTTAGCTACGTAACTTATTTTATAATGAAATTTCCGGTTAGCAGTTTATAAGTATGCAGTCAGCTGTCGCTGAATCATAAAATTTGTATTTTGTAATGTTAAAGAAATATTTTTCGAGATCAATAAAACTGCGAAGGAACGCAACTTATCTACATTGTAGTCAATCTATATCTCAGGGTACACTGTGGAGCTACGGAAAACTAAAAGCAAGTTGCCCCTGAGAGGCAATTGTAATCTCTACAGCGGAAAAAGCGTAAAAACCAATCACAGGAGCCCATTATACCCAATCATAACTCCAGTTGAAGCAAAAACTTGTAAGTGGTGTCAGGTGCGGGAAAATTCGCGTAAGCCAATCACGATCTGATCAGAAATAGTGGATCTTCACTCTGATTGACTCATCAAGAGCACGCTGCACGAGTTAAAAATTTGAATAACTTTGAATCAGTACATCGGGGTTTGCCCTTGTTGCTGACATTCAGTTACTTGGGTTTACTCTCAGTGAAATTGTGACGTCAGCTGGCCGTCACTAGGATACGCCGTGTTACTTTGCAACCAAGTTATTTGATGGAAATCGGGAGGATATCAGCTGCAGTGTGAACACGAATAAAAAATAAAACGTCATTAAGGTATCAGGGGCACCCAACGGATATGGAAAGCCAAATGGTTCAAAATTCAAGAAACAAAAATAGCTTCACGTTCAACAAACTTCCTTTCAACGCCAAGAGATATTTCATTCAAGCTCAACAAAATCAATTCATATTCAACAAGTTTCTTTCAAGATCAAGAAATATTATTTCAAGATCAACAAAATTAACGTCCACGATCAACAAAATTGATTCACGTTCAAGTTCAACAAAATCAATTCACATTCAACGAGTTTCTTTCAAGGTCAAGAAATATTAAGATCAACAAAATTAACTTTCACGATCAACAACTTTCTATCGTTGTCAACAATCTTCCAAACGCTGTCAACAAAACATCTCGTCCCCAGGGCCTTCTCTGCGAAGAGGGTATCTGTAAAACGAGGACCGGATGGCTGCGGATGGCGGATGGGAAAACGAGGATAGAAAAATGAGGATGGAAAAATGTGGATAGAAAAATGAGGATAGAAAAAGATATATATAAAAAATAAAATAAAAATAATGAAGATACGTTTATCTTTTTCTATCCGCATTTTTCTATCCACATTTTTCCATCCTCATTTTCTATCCGCGTTTTCCCATCCACCATCCGCAGCCATCCGGTCCTCGTTTTACAGATACCCTCTTCGCAGAGAAGGCCCTGGGGACGAGATGTTTTGTTGACAGCGTTTGGAAGATTGTTGACAACGATAGAAAGTTGTTGATCGTGAAAGTTAATTTTGTTGATCTTAATATTTCTTGACCTTGAAAGAAACTCGTTGAATGTGAATTGATTTTGTTGAACTTGAACGTGAATCAATTTTGTTGATCGTGGACGTTAATTTTGTTGATCTTGAAATAATATTTCTTGATCTTGAAAGAAACTTGTTGAATATGAATTGATTTTGTTGAGCTTGAATGAAATATCTCTTGGCGTTGAAAGGAAGTTTGTTGAACGTGAAGCTATTTTTGTTTCTTGAATTTTGCACCATTTGGCTTTCCATAAACGGATCGTTTCGGTGAAATATCTGTTCGGAAGGCCTATAATCGCCTCAGATATTCGGTTATTGAAATGTCATCTCAAACTTTCTAAATATGGAAAAATTAATGCCTTTTGTTTTCGGAGAGATAAAAATGTCGTTTTGGGTACAAAAACAGGTCAGCTAGGATTTTCGGACAGGCAAAAGCAGCTCATAAATTCGGGTGATAAGATTTTAATCCCTAAAACTTTCTGAAGTTTGAAAGTTCAGCTAACGTATCCGAAAAGATACATTTTTCTTATAGCGTTTAAAAATAAGCCATTAAACTGCACAAAAAGCACAATTACAACGTAAAAACGACGTTCCGACACCTACAGGAAAATGTTGTCGTTGGGTGCCCCTGAGGTATTTGTACATTGGCCATTGTGGCTCAATGCATTTCTAGGATTTTTAAATGATAAAGTAGGAATGCAGTCTGTGGTTTTTACAGAAAGCGCCAAGTTATTGGGAAAAGAAGCTAAAAAACCCCACACACGAAATATATTGTATCCCGTCTCCACTTCTTGCAGCAATTAAGGGCTATTAATTTAGCAAACCAAGATGTTGAAAAAACAAAGCGATTGTGCACCCAAGTTATATTGCCCATTTATTGGTACAATAACCCCCCGGTGAGAACTAACTGTTCGAACTGAATTGTAATCCGACATGATAGCTAGTTTCATTTCAACAATCCGCATGAAAGTCAGTGCAGCCATATGAATGCTCCATGGGCTTTAGCCTCGCTATCGCGATCGCAAGGATTGTGATGTATAGTACTGTATAGCCATTTAAGTAACGTCTTTTGAATTGGGTTCGATATTGGCTCTCGACGTAAGCCGTAATGGACACTATAATAGAAGAACCTTTTAAGCAGATTACGCTAATGTTTAGTAAATTGTTTAATCAAGATAAATAGACATCCCGTGATCATGATATTTTGCTAGCCCGCCACATTTCTTCAATTTTTAGTTACAAGATCTTAATTCCAACAATTTGCCGTTCATTGCAGTTTTACACCTTAAATTCTTTCAATTCTTTGCACCATTATATCAACCGCCGCTCCATTTTGCATTTTAAATTCCATTTTATTTCCCCAAGGAATTATTCCAATGATGTAAATTAAAAAGACAAAACATTCACTTGCTCGACGCAGATAAACAGAACATGTGTGTTGTTAGGTGAAATGCTGAGTGACATACAACTCTTTCACTGGCGAAACAAACGGGATAGCTACCGATATGCGAGCGCTATGATGTGAAATACTCAACCAACTCCAAGGATTTTACCAAGAAAATAGAAAGAAGGGCAAAAAGATGCATAAAGTTCATAACTTGTCAACGAATTATGTGTTCAGGGGTGAAGTCGAAGGTATGTGTGATCTTGCATAACGACATGATGAGCGCGCACGCTTAACTAACTCGTCTTATTTTTAAGTGTTCTTGTTCAACATTTAATTTCTTATCGACTCTAACGAATCTTCGATAAAACAGCACATTTCTCTAATAGCTACATGAAATAAGATTTGTTATGACAAGATTAGTCGCTGGGTAGCACTAGTCCGCTAAACCCCACTCAAATTTTCTTGTCTCCAAGGGAAGATTAAAAACTTTCTTTTGCTCGTTACGTTGGACAGCTGTACTCCATCTTGTATATAAAATTAATCAAGCATTTAATAGCTAATTATTTTTCGATCCTTTTGCCAAATCGTGATTCTTTGTCCAGGAATCTGTTACCAGCGCCAAAGATGTTTTCAGAACTTTTACGCGCTGTTTTAATTTAATAAAGAGACCGGTTTACGCATGGGGCAAAAACCGATGTATATAACTTTAAAACGTGAACTCTTCGAATGTCAGATCGTTGACGAAATTGCGAACTACTGAGCTCTGTTTGCGCATTAGTTATTCGTTCTTATCTGTGTCAATTTTAGACCATGTTCGATGACAGAAAGCCAATCGTTTAAGGGAATAATTAGCATGTCTGCTGACTCCTTTGCATTCTAAATTACTGAAGAACAAATGACCGTATTAAATATTGCCGCCATAAGATTTTGACAGTTATGAATTTCATATATATTCCCCTGTTACATGTAGTAGTGATTGAAGTTTTCAGGTAACCGTAAAGTTGTTTCTGATTGAGGTTGGTCAATGCATACATAAGTACTATAAACTCGTGTAGCTCTGGTAACTGAGCATACAACCGCCGAGTTGAAAACAATTCAAACGACTTCATTTGTTATTACATAGATGTTATTGAACTAGCGTGAGGTCCGTATTGGGAAAATATTGGTCGCGTTCTTTTTTTGCAAGTTTATGGACCGAGCCGAAGGCGAGGTCCATAAACTTGCAAAAAAGAACGCGACCAATATTTCCCTATACGGACCGAACAAGCTAGTTCAATAAAGTTTTTATTTTAATGGCTTTTTTAAAAACTTGCTGACAAAATAATGCAACCATTTTCGGCTAACGCGCGCGCGCCAAAGCTAAGCATATTCTTGCATTTTTCAGGCCACTTTGCGAAAGTTTAGCCAAAATTGTCCGCCAGACATGAGGAAAAATGTTTCTACTTAATAGAACAGTTTTCTTTTGTTCAATGTTTCATAAAAGGAATTCGGCGAAATGAGTTCGTGAGCGGTCCATCTTAGCGGTCCGTATTGCAAAATTCGGACCGCTCAGGGAACCAATCAGAATGCTCCTTTTCGTCGTGAACCAGTTTGCCATATAATAAGGAGCAATATTGAAGGCCCTCTTGATTTATTATACAACATAATTATTTTTCAATTTTATTCAGTGTGTGGTTGTGTTATTTTTAGCCTATGAATATGCCCCGCGGTGGGGATGGGTAAAAAGTAAACAGCGCGCGAGCGAAGCGAGCCGCGAGCCTGGCGAGGCTCCCTTCGCTCGCAGTTTCCCGGTTTTTACCCCATCCCCACCGCGGAACCTATTCATAGGCTATTGTGCTATTGGGCAAGACCTTTTACTCTCACAGTGCTTCTCTCCACTCAAGAGTATAAATGGGTATCGGCGACAAAATGCTGGGGGTAACCTGCGATGGACAGCATACCATCCAGGTGGAGTAGTAATACTCCCAATCGCTTTATGCTACAGAAACCGAGATAAGCTCCGGCAGTTGGGGCCACTAGACTCGTGAAGACTTTACCTTACCTTTTTTGATGCCAATTAATAATCATGATAAATGAAAAACTTTTGATTTTTTTAGCGGAAATACGAATTAACGGGAAAATGGAATCTAGAAATAAATCAGTCTGTAAAAACTCTGTGACTGAAGAGTTCATTGCAGTTGCTCACTCCGCGTAATGGGCTCCCGGTTAAACAAGTATGAATAAAGACGAAAACTCTTGGCTAGTACATTATTTGTCTTCGTTGTCTCGCTGTATTGTTATAATTACTGATTCAGTAAGAAACTTCCCGTCTTCGTTGTAGCGGCAAAGAGGATCATACCACTTCCCAGCGTCCCAGAGGAGGGGCACTTAGTCCCAGGCTCCATACAGCTGGGCTCTAAAGATGTCCCCAAGCGGAAAATCTCCATGATGATGAGGCGAAGTACAAGATGGTCGCTCGTGGCCGAAAATGTGCAGGTATACTGACGTCTGTTTAGTTAACCCTAGGAGGGAGGGGCCGGGGATACCGGCAGGAATGTCTAACTCAACGTCTTGTCTAGCTAGAGTTTCCCCCTCCCTCCCTCCCTCCCTCCCCGCCTCCCTCCCTCCGGGTTAACTCTTAGAGTAAGCCATATTTGGCACGTTATGCCATTTTCAATTTGAATTTTAAGCAATTAATTACAGTGCGACTACTATAACCGGGCCACTCAGACAAAGAAAACCAAACCATCTTACAGAATGGAAACGAAGAATTTCAACTTCAGTTGTTTGAGCTAATAAGTTTTCAGTTCAATACACCTTTATTTCAACGTGGAATTAAGTTGAATTTCTCTATTCCGCTCTACAATATGTGATTAGTTTTCATTGCCTAGGTGGCCCCGGTTACAGTAGTCGCACTGTAAAATTTCTTAATATTTCGGTAATCAATTTGGCTTGTTTCTTCTTGGGTAATAATGATATAAAGATTAAACTGAGTTTGAAACGCATCGCTCTCAACTATAAACTAAACCATACTCGGTACAATGAGTGGTCATGTTGAAACTGAGTAATACATAGTTCAAAATATCACTTTCAGGGGCAGGGGCGGGGCGGGGGCTTGGGGCGGTGGCGGTGGCAGGGGCGGTATTATTATTATTTATGCGCACTGCTACTTTATTCCTCAGTTTCATTTCCAATCTCGTACCCCACACAGCGGTCAAACGCAAAAATTGCGCGCCACTTCCGGTTTCCGCGGCCTTCGCTTTTCCATGAGTTTGAAGCGTAATGGCCGCGAAGTTTGTCAGGAAACGTTATAGAACATGCAGTGGTAAACCAAAATACGAGCTGAGACACTTTTTGGATAACAATTATTACATTATCTATGCATACTCCGAGTATAAAGCTTAAGTTTTCAGTAAATTTCTTAAGTTTGAGCTTTAAAGCGGACGACTTCGCAATTTTAAGACATTTGACTGCAAAGTTTTGGCGGGAACTGCGCGCGCGCAGTACGTTTGACCGCTGTGGACTCGTACCCAGAGTCAACGGTCTCCTCAGTCAGCGGTAGTCGTCGCCAGGTTAGACCCTGGGGGAATGAAATCAGCTATGCCGGTTTGTTGTTTGTTAGACGAACAGCCAATCAAAAAATTCAAAAAAAAATCCATTTCCCCAGAGTCTAACCTGGCGACGATCTACCGCTAACCGAGGAGACCGTTAACTCTGGGTACGAAATTGTTTCATTAATTTCCCGACACTCTTCGTTCCTCGTGGCCAACGGTTCAGTAAAACGAGAGACTCTGGTCGTATACTGGAATACGGGATGTTGTCTGCTATCACGATGTTTGCATGTTCGCTGAGAACCTTGCAGAAAAAAACACATTATTTTTAGTCTAAAACTAGGAAATTATAAAATATTTTACTCACCTTGTGATATGTAAAAACCTTTATGAAGTTAATTTTTTGGTAAAGAAAATATGATTCTGTTAGAGAAATGTACTTCATGTAAGCAGTGAGTGAAAATTCACATTGTTAAAGAGTGATGTTTTGTTGTTGACACAATGCATTTGCTTTGAAGTACTTTGCTTATCCGCCCCAATTCGATCCCCTATTAGTTATCTCGAATATGAAACATGGCAACTCTAACGAAACGGATTCTATTAAGCTCTCTTTTTTGATAAAAGGAATACTGTAGTGGTGTTTTAGGAATACTATGTCGCAGGACTCCCTAGCCTGAGATCAGGCTCCGAGAGAAATGGCCGCGCGCGGACTGTGGCGAGCGAAGCGAGCCGAGCGCCGACTTAGGAAAAAGGACTCCCGCGTTGCTAGGTCTATAGAAAAGCTTTGAATTATGTACTGTAAAAATGACATCTATTAAATAAAATGCCCAAATTAGTATATAGGACACAATCGAGAGAGTAATTAGGCTAATTAAGCTGGACAACGTTCATGCAAAGTAGACCGGTGAAAGAATTCAAAGAAACTTCATATGTAAAACGTTAACAGAAAAGTGAGCTAGCTGAAGTTATGTTTGTTGCCCCAAAATGACCAGTGTAGCTTTTCATGCGTTTTTCTGTTCTCTTCTTTCGTTTTGTTACCATGTTTTATTCATTTCTGGTCATATAATAAGTGATTAGCTGATTCGACACGCAGACTGGTGTGTATAATGGCAAGGGATTAAATACGGTTTATCATGCAGAACTCCGCTTTGCCAGTTTTGTTGTCGTGGCTCGCCGAGTGACGACAATACGTCATCTGGGTATTGAAACAGACTATCAGCAAAGCACACGGTCATCTGACATCGATATCATCCGCATTGCTCGTGTTTTGAACATGTTTGTGGTAGGAAAGAGAGAGTATACGATGTCTCCGCGGTTGTTGGGTAGCAGGCAGGTTAGTTAAATCGCCTTAACAGTTAAAAAGATCATACAGTCATAACTATATAGAGCCGTCGTTGTTGCATGTTACTAGTAGACGATTAAACAACAGAACTATCACAAGGAAACTGAAATTAACTTCAAGATCAACAATACAAGTTGCGGTTTCGGCTTAATAACAGTGATTTTAGCGTCATTCCACTCAGAGTTAAGTAGTTTAGTTTCAATTTCGAATTACTGTGGGGAAATTTACAGTTGTAACACAAACAGACCGCGCACGGGTCCAGTGCAAGAACTGAAGTGAGTTTAATTTGTTTCTTTAAAGTTTGTCAAAGTCTCCATAATCTTCAAGCAAGTATATGAAAACTTTCACACTGATGCTACAGTATTAAATATAATTTACAGGCAATTCTGGAACTGGTAATTAAACATGTTAAAATTAAAACGAAATATAATTAAAAGTTAACATAATTTATATAGGCCGTTGCCAACATCACTGCTAATCAAACATAGTTTCGTTAATATTCACATTTTAGTCTCTAGCTTTGAAACGTGTCGCGTCAATGTCAGTTTTGAATGTCACCAAAGCTCCGAGTTTATTAGATTTTCGTTTATATTCGTTTATATGGTTTGGTTAAAAATTGATGCTCAGCATGCCTTTAACGATAAACAACAATGTGCAGTCCGTTATATCGGTAGTCAAAATTACAATAATGTAATGAAACTAATCAGCAAGCCCCAAAAAGCCGGGAAAAGGAATAGTTATTAAATAATAACGAAACTTCCTATAACCAACTTAATTGATGATTTTAAATGTCACGTTTGTCACTTATAAGTTAATTGAAATTGGAAATTTATTTTTTAGGGTATGAACAAGGTAATGCGCATGTATAGCTTTGCTTCCGGCAGAAAACAAGCGGGTTGCCCGGCCATGACTGCGGTTGCAAACCGTAACGTGCTCGCAACGGGTGACTTCGGATTGAGCCGTCCGGGTTCGAGGCTGGCAGGGTTCATTGCTTTGTGTTCTTGGACAAGACACTTCACTCTCACAGTGCCTCTCTCCATCCAGGAGTATAAATAAATACCTAGTATTAAAATGCTGGGGGTAACCTGGCGTTGGACTAGAATCCCACCCAGGGGGAGTAGCAATACTCCTAGTCAGGTTCATGCTACAGAAATCGGGATAATCTTCGACAGTGTGGGCCAGTTTTGCCTTTTCAGAAAACCCTGGATTCGCCCCTAATCGAGTTTTCTTTTTGATCATTGATTGTACATATAACTATATCGTTTTTACTTTTTAGCATAACGTATAACTTTTTAGCATAACGTATAATGACTTTAATAGATTGTATTTCATGACTTGTATTTTTATATTTTTACTCATATATTATATTATTCATTTTTTTTAAATTTTAATTTATGTGGAATACCTGTAAATTAGCTGGTGTGTCATTTTATTTTTTATGAGATCATGTCACACCTTCATAGCTACGTGTATTGCACAATAAACTTGTATCTTATCTTAACTTGTATCTTATCGAGTATATTAAAGTGAAGATCTTTATGTTCAACAGTCCAACCCAATATTCGCTCACCACAACAAAACCCGACGTTTACAGCGTCAGGCATCCTTCTCCGGAGTCGCCAGCAAACTGCTGGATGCTCGAAGCGAGTCGTCCAGGAAATTGAGCCGGCAAATAAACAAAATGGCCAGAGTTCAGGAAGTAAAGGAACGCCAGAAAATACGAGAGAAAGAAGTAGCGGCAGAAGAGGAGAAGAAGAAGAAGGAGGAGGAGTTTGATCGCTCGGTCATTACTCGTAAGCTGTCGGTCTTCGGCTCGTATCGGAGAACGTCGTTCCCGAGGACGAGAAGGCTGTCAAAAGAGGTAAGTGATTCTTATTTAATTGTTATTAGTTGTCTATTTTTATTTGTTATTTTTATGACTCTCTCATCTGCAGAGGCTCCCTTGGGGGGAGGGGAGAACAAAAAGAAAGGGGAGAAAGAGCCCCCCGCGCTTTATATTTCCCATATTTCCCTATCCCAAGGGAGTTTTGTGGGTGTGGCTCGAATTAATTTTCACCCAGTAAGAGGTACCAATTCTAACGGTAGTCATTTTAGATTTTAAACCAATTAAACCACAAATTTTAGCCCATAAAAGGTACGACGATCACCCCGTCACTTTTATATGGGAGTCCCCCCGGGGGGGGGGGGGGGGGGGGAGCTATAGGTCATTTACTTGGTTCTATAGTGACGTGTGTCCCGCCTATACTGCTAGGGATCAACATGTCAAAGCGTAAAGTAGACGATAGAAATGAAATAGTGACTCAGTGAAATAGGAACTCACAGTGACGTCACCTATTGTTATTAATGTGCCAACCAGAGAACTATTGGCTGTTGAAACAAGAGTTCTTTTGTTTAATGGTTGGCAAATTTCATAACAAAAACGATGTCTGTAAACAGATATCTTCCCTATAATGATAAGATCTTTATCAGCTTGTCATGAACGAGGAACAATATCAGTTAGTTATGTATCCAGTGAAAATGGATTAAATTAAATTTTCGAAACTAGTTTTGTAAGTCGCGTATGCAAATCAGTGTGGTGAAAATAAATGTAAATGAGGTTTTTCCTGATCAAGATAAAATTAACTTACTCTAGTGTTTCGGTAACAGGCTCTGTAGTAACCTTCGATCAGGCGTTACTTTGCGCGACGGTTGTTGACCAACCTTGTACCAGGACCTTCTCCGGCGGCGTTTCTTTCCAACGTCGCGAAGGGCCTGGGGATTAGGTTGAATGACGGTTGAATCGGTTGAATGACGGTTGAATGCAGACATCATGTTGAGAATAGTTCTGCACTGAACAGAATCATGAAAATAAGATCTGCTGTAACATTCTGGACATTGGGAATGAATGAATTTAATTTCATTCGTTTTCTCAGAGCTAGTTCCATGCTTTCAAAATTCTAAACGGCAAAATTCTAAACTTGTCAGCTCAAATTTGCAGTTCATAGCTCACATTGAATCTTAGCAACCGTGAACAAAAGATGCAACCCTGCGCAGCTAATCAAGAGGTTTGTTAAATTGTTCTTTACAAGAATGGCGTCACTCATCGCTGCTTGTGAACAATGAAGCCGAGAGCAGCAGTCAACAAGGAAAATATCAGACCCTCAGGGTGATAACAGAATGACAAAGCACTCGGTTAGATATCGCGTGTTCTACGTAACGGATTTTAATAGCTTCGTCACTTTTGAATAAATCATAATACAAAATAACAAGAAAACAAACAATTAGTTGGCTTATCAAGGAATCTAGGTCGATTTCACACCCCAGCATCAAAGACAGCTAAAATCCGTACAAGATATGTAGTAAAAGCGAGAAAAATTAACGTAAAATGCTTTGTATTGAAACAACAAAAAAAGTCAACGATACACACCCTTCTCAAAATACCATCAATATTAAATCGAGGCATTTATTAAGTACGGTAATTTAAATTCCAATATTATATCCCCTTGAACCTGTGGGTTATATTTAGACACAATATCCGTAGAAAGGGTGACATCTGGGCGAAGTGGTGACTGCTTGTTTACTTATGAAGCTCCAATCTTTTGTCTAAATAGTTATGGACAGTGCATTTTAATGCAAACGAGACTCGCAGCGCTGATTGTGTTTATAATTATTTTTCTTTTGAATTTAAATTAGGCCTGGCATTCCGCCACAAGGAAAAAATTCTCTACCGGTAATTTTGCAGGTTTTATTGGAAGTGCGTGTGCTGAAGAATTGGCTGATCGATTTTTGGAAGCCAGCTCAAAACTCAGTCGTGATCTGTTTTGAAGAAGTCGAGACTTTAGTTGCTGTTTTCACGTTATAACATATTACTACGCAACACGCAGTTGAAAAGCTAGCGAAATGTGGTTGGTAAAGTTTAACAGTTGCAGTCTAGGAGTTGGATCCACTGCAACTGGGATATCATGAGACGAGGGAAAACATTCGCCTCAAAAGATTGTTTTATAAGCGAGAGATTTTGAAGAAACTATGGAACTATGGCACACGACACTTTCAAAGAAGGCTAACTGACTACTGACAATTAACGCATTAATAACGATTAACTTTTGCTCAACGGAGGCGGGTATACCGTTATTAACACATGGCGAACATGTTGGGCAGCACAGGAGACCACAGACTCGTCAAGGAGTGTTGGAATGAAACATACTCAAGAACATCTTATATCCGGAGCCAGTCTGAAAACCCTAACTCAAGTTTACATACAATACAACTTCCTAGAAACTTAAATGGCGCCGGAGTTCCGACAGATAGAGAGTCATTAAGTGAACAGACAACATCAAGTAGCTTTCCTCGCAATTTTTCCGATTCTAATCCACTTGTTTGTCTTCCAATACTCGCCAACAATGAACACAACAACATGAAACTTAGAAAAACTGTATCTTCAGACGCAACAAGGCTAGAACAGCTTGTTGCTATGAACAGCGAAGGGAATACAACGCCACCGAAACCCAAACAAGAGCAGAAAGGGGTTTCCAATCAATTTTTAAAGAAGGGAAAAGTGATTTCAAGACGCGCCTCTCTCCCAGCGAGCTACTTGGAAAAATATCTTTCAGTTAATAACATAAGAAGACGAACGATTAATAGTGCCACCGCCGATGACTCCGAAGAAGGCGTAGTATCCATGGACATCGATGGCAGACGTCCCTCGCAAGGTTCCAAACGCAGAATAAAAAACGCCGGTCGAAGGAAAGTCAGTGCTAATTCTAACGAAGAACTCGTATTTCCAGACAAGGAAGTTCTTGAACCAGTAGTACCTGAAATTGAGGTAGACGTTTCGGTGGAAAATGATCGAATTGAGGACGAAAGTCGTCCAAAGCGGAGGGTAGGTTCCGTGATAAGTTTCATCGGTTCAGTTACGGTTGAGTGTCCACGTTTAATCGCGTGAGCCATCATTGATTCGAACTACTGATCGAGACCGCGGAAAGTTTGATAAGAGTCTGATAATGGTATGCCTTTATTTTCACTTGCGGTTTCGTTCCACTACTATACTTATACAAGCAGGCATTCCAGACGGCTGTACTATTCCGGACTGTTGACTTGTTGACGAAAGCACACATTGTCAATAAATACCGACCGCAAAATTAGCAAGAGGTCTTATACAAAGAAGTTACAAAGAAGCCGGCCTTAACGACCTCGAGCTCTGGCTAGAAGCAACTTTGAGTTTTCTCTATTTTCAAACCTGAGAGTTACACTTGAAATTCTTTTATTTTCTTTCTTGGTCCAAAGGCATCAGTAACACAGCTATGAGTCGTGGTTTTGCAATCGAATAATTAATTCAACTTAATCTTCATTCGTACTATTAATTTGCAAACGTAATCCGCCACAAGCCAGTGGACTTGACTTGTTAATAAAAACAATTTATATGAAAACGGTGGCAAGCCTGGGAAGAGGCAAGCTATTTTCTCTTGACTGGACAAAACTGAAATGTTGTGTATAAAAAAAAATGGTTCAGGTGCATGTCAGCAAAAAAGTTTGGAATTACGTAATTATGCCGAAGTCAGCAAATTAATGGAAAACCATGCAAATACTAAAAACGTCATTGCACTAAGATCGCCCCGAACGTACTACTGCTAAAGATATAGTATTAAGGTCTATGAGAAATAAAATAGCTTGTGTATGAAGTAAGAGATGACTTCAGTTCTTTCGAGAGCTGAATCCAAAGCTATATTCATAGTAGTTATAGTTACATATACAGTTTCGAAAAAGTGGTCGTAACTAGAGTTGGTCGCTTACGAGAATGGCTCTCGTAAGCGACCAGGCGCTGAAAACAATTAATAGAGCAGGCCCTTTACGAGAGCTTTTAGCCGATAACGGTAATTTATTGCCTATCACAGAAGAGGTACGCGAATGTACAGGTCACACATCCACAGAGATTTAAAAACTTCTCTTATTCAGATTATTACAATGTCTGATAAATGTGTAGCACAACAAGTGGTCGCTTACAAAGGAAGAGACCAGTTGGATATTCCCAAAAGTGGGCGCGATTGCTTGTGGGAGTGGTCGCTTACGAGAGCTTTTAATTACAGAGTTTGAGTGACAATTCAAACGGGGATTCACAAGAGGCCCTAATGGGGGTGCTAGATTCTCATTTATCAGTTAAAATTTTTAGCCATTTCTCAGCTATCAGTTAAATCTAATCAGGATCTTCTCACAATGGTGGTCGTAACTAGAGCTGGGCGCTTACAAGAGCGGTCGCAAGGAGAGACTGTATAAGCTCATATATCAGTAAGCCGCCGCGCCCATGAGATTACTAGTAAAATGTCTCCTACGTGCTGTGTTCCTTAGTGGAAATCTCTTATTGTAAAATTATCATTACTTCCTATAGGCTACAGCTTTAACAATACTACTAATTATTTCTATGATAGCCTCATATTCTTGTTCTTTATCTTTCAGCCAATTGAGAGATTTCGTAAGATCGTTCAACTGCTGTGCTTTCTGTTAAAAATGAAGACCTCTATGGACAGGTATGGCGCATGCGCGATAACGCAAATCACTGACGATCTTTCTTCAGTGTAGCTTTACTGTGCAGCACATTCTCGTTCCCAGATCCTCTGTTTCTTTTGGTCACGTGGTTGGCGAAACGGAGGCTCTGGTCTCAGCCGTTACCGGAAGTCCGAAAATTATGGACATCCATTCATTAATTCGTGTTGCGCATTCATTTTTTATCAGCCAATGAAAAAATTCATTGCGACCAGGGCTACTCGTTTCCGGCGCAATGAAAAAAACGAGGAGCTCTGGGAACGAGGATGTGTGCAGCAAAGTTAGCGACTAAAAACTAAAAATAACTCAGTCGCCGCGGTTATTTGACTAAAACTTAAAATATTAAAAGCATGCATGCTGGATCCGAATGCTTCTTCGCTCACTCAGGTATGGAATAAAGTGTGACGTCACAAATTTTCAAATTATTGCTGCTGTATGATCAGCCACAAAATGTCAACTTGTTAGCACAAATAAAACAGAAGATATAGAGGTTCAAAGTTTGGTACCTTCCCATACAAACCTCTCTAATTTTGCGCCTGTTCCGGCTGAAAGAACAATTAAAACCTGAAGTGCCCATATCTCGGCCGCAAATTGCAATGGAGAGCTAATTTTTGACAAAGTGGATTTTTTTTAGCATGTTTCCTCCGAAAAGCTGATCAAATTTCATAATTGGGCAAATTTAATTTTTGTGACGTCACAACTTTAGTACTCTATAGGCGACCCATGCAACAATGCAAGAACAGTACTTGACAAATGACAGGAAGTAAGGGATGAGTAATAATGGCAAGGATTAAATCGATCGGTACAATCCGTGAATAAATTTAGTGAGGTCAGTTCTCCGGTTTCAAGTTAGCCCTGCCGTATTCCTTTGAAATTCTGCAAACATTGTTGTCATACATTAATTTATATATATAGTTTATATATTCCTGTAGTTCCTGTGTACTGTGAGTAACTACAGGAACTATACTGAACCGCAAGAACTACAAGAACTACAAGTTCCGTTTAAGTTTATGAGAAAACTACAGGAACTATATAGGTCTATATAGGAACTACAGGAACTACAAGGAGTACACAGAAACTACACGAAATGAGAACTACATGTACATGTACCGCAAGAACTACACTGTAGTTCGTGTAGTCTATGAGAAAACTACATGTACTACCTAACTACACTACACTACGACTACCTAACTTACCTAGCCACCCACTCCATCCCTGCCCCCCCCCCCCCCCCCCTGACGACTCTACAGGAACTGCACGAACTACAAGCGGAACTACAGGAACTCAGAGATGTACACGACTTTACAGGAACTACAGGAACTACATGTACACGACTTTACAGGAACTACAGGAACTTTATAACTACACGACTATACAGGAACTACAAAAACTACACGACACTACGGAACTACATAACAACACGATCTAATTAACTCTATTATATCGCAGTCACGGCCATGGAACAGTCAGTAGCCCGTAGGAGGTACTTTATTTGTGACGGTTATCATGGGTCTATTAGCTTATTTTCCTGTCAAAGCACACCATTATAGCGGCGGTGACATAAACTATTTATCTTGTCTCCCTGTGTAGGAAGTACCGCTCCCAGAACGCGTCAAATGTGTTTGCTCAGCTTGACGAAGAGGCCGTGACCGGGGTGGACTGTGACGGAATGGTTTTTGATCCTAATAACTTCAAAGCAGTGCGCGAGGTAAGCCTTAAATTTACAGTGCATTTCTATTTTTTTCTTGGAAATACATTGTTTTTTTGTCTTTTATCAGCATTAGTTCAACCCAAACTAGAAAAAAGGGCGATCTCATTTGTTTACGAACACCTACAAGAGCTGCCGAGTTGAACCCTCAATATCTCAAACATCCCGATAATTCGAGCAAAAGCCGTTTCCATTGGATTTGTTTCTCTGTAATTTTACCCCCAATACAGTCAACTCTCGCCTTGCGGACACTCCTTTATTACGGACACCCGCTATTACGGACAAACTCCACTGAGCCCCCGGTGAAAGTAGACTTTCTAAAAGCCCTTTGGTGAAAGCTGCAGAGGTTTGACTGAAAATGACTCCCGCTATTACGGACTCTCGCTATCACGGAATTACGGACTTTCGTGGTACCAACGTAACAATTTTATATTGTTTTGACTCTCGATAAACAGGATACCCTGGACTTTTCATATAACACATTAATATGTATTACGGTAACTGCAGTCTGTTGTTCGTTATGTGACAACTTGCAATTGTATAAATACACTTCCAAAGACTTCCAGAATGTTTATTTTCGCATCGATTTCTTGGTATATGACTTTGCTTTTTCACTTTGCTTACGCGTTTTCCTTCTCCAAGGTACGCCCCGAGGGTGTCCACTATAATGAGAGTTGACTGTATTCCGAACTCCAGATTTCTCGAACCAATTTTCGTTTCTCTTGAGGTTCGAGAAATCGGGATTTCAGTGTATATACAAGTGTGCTGACCAGCCAAATAGCTCCAAACTTTCACATCGGTTTTCTCAAACTGTGAATGTTCTGAATGCTTAGAGACTTGAATCGGAGAGTTGCATTTCTCTCATGGTTTTAGAAAAAAAAAATGTTTTTTAATGTTTTTTTTATTTTTTTATGTTAACGCCTTACCACAATGCAACAGGTGCAACTCAGTCAAGAAGCTATTCACATCCTCTCTTTGAGTCCCGGATCAAGAACGGAAGATCAACTTCAAACGGTATGTAAATTGATAAGTGAATATAAATGCTTAGATCCCTTCCATTTAAATACAAATTCAGTTGTTTTACTGTGCGAATCAGAAAAGCGTGAACACTTTGATTTAACTTTGACATGTCAATTGTGTATCTACCAATCACATGCAAGATCAAAAAGCAAGAAGAATAGTCACGAAACCATGCTTGGCTTTTCCTTTGCCAAAAAATTGGTCTATTTTTATGGTGTTTAACTGTCAAATTATACGACATGTTGGTTTAGGGGAAAGCTCTGTCACTCGATCGCATAAGATGTTAGAAAAGAAAATTGAATTACGAGATTTTGCTTCTAACAACCTTTCAAGTAATTGTTGTACGGCACAAGATATATATTTCTTTAATTTTTCCTGTAGTGATTTTATTGCTTCCAAGTTAATTAAATCAAAGTGTTCACGCTTTTCTGATTCGTATACAGTAATCAGAAATAGCAAGTTTAAAGGCTGAGTAAGAGACTGCAGTAATTTAAACAAAATGACGACACATTATTCCGGGAGTTTTATTGATGTAGCTCCTGATTCAGCATTTCAAAAAATAACTGTAGAATTTCTCGCGCGGGCTTATTGGCTGCATTCGCTAGTGATTCCTTAAGGCCGATTTAGACGGTACGATTTTGTCGCATGCGACATGCTTACGGCAAGCTTACGACACGAATTGTGTCGTGTAAATCAAACCTACGATTATCGTGTACGACACGAAAAATGTCGTAGAATTTTGAAACATGTTTTAAAACCCTACGACATGTCGTAGCTACAAACAATGTTAAAAGATGAAAGTTGTATACGATTTTTACATGACGCGAGCAGCGCGCGCTACAGAAGTCGCATGCGACAAAATCGTACCGTCTAAATTGGCCTTTACTCTGCTTGTTAAAAACTGAAGTTTTTGGCGTGATTAACACAGTTACTGATATGCTCTCCTTTAATCTTTTCCCCTTTACATTCGTTACCAGGCTTTAGTCGCGCTAAAGACCAGCGTTGCTGCTTTTGGCGAGTATCCGCTGAAGATGCAAAGGCGGCTCGTCTCTGTCGGCTGGTATGAAAGGTAAGCGGAGCAGGACCTGCGGGTGAGATTTTATTGAGAAGCAGTCTGGGGCGAGTCGCATCTCGCAGTCGCTTGTGGGGCCGTTACTGAGTAACGATCCCACAAGAAACTGCGAGGTGCGACTCGCCTCAGATTGATTCTCGTTTCTAAAGCGAATTACCAGTAGGATATTTCTCTGTTCTCTGGCCGGTACTACGGTGGGGTGGTGCGTGGGAGGGGGTGGGGGTGGGGAGTACATGAGGCGGGAAGGAGTCTTTCGAGTTTTAAACCCAATCAAAATTTAACAGAATTCACCGCCTTATCCTGATCATCTTTCCCTGACTGACATGTGTTCTGCTATTTCTTTTCAGGTTTGAAGCCAAGAGAGTTATTATACGACAGGGTCACAAAGCGGAAAACTTTTATTTCATTCTTTCAGGAACAGGTAAATATAAAAAGCCATGTAAGATTTTGTTACCATAAACCCCTGACTCCGGTTTACATAGCATGAAGTCTGACTAGTCTTCAGGTAAAGCTTATCTTAAAAAAAATAATTTGTTGGTTTGTTGTTTTTGCAGCACTAGTAACTCTTTTGGTAAACGATGCAAAAACAAGAGAACAGAGAAACACAACTGTTGCAGTTCTGGGCAAAGGAAGCAGTTTTGGGGTATGTACCTACTCGTTATGAGGAAAGAAGACGCTTTTTTGGGCAGAGGTTTACAGCCCTTGTGCTTTGATGGATCGAATTCCCAATAATTTCTGAAGAAGTTATGATCATCTTCAGGTTACCATAGTAACATGCATTACAACCTGTCAGAAACCGACCTTTAATTTATAACTAAAAAACGATAATAATGATTAGTATGTCAAACAATTTTAAAACATTTTCATAAAAAATTCTAATCTTATGTAAAGAAGATGATCATAACTTGTCTATTATGATTTGGCATTCATTTTGTGATACCTTTAATTACATCAACTGATATAGGGCGGTAGTAGCGATACATCAAAGCACAAGGGCTTTAAACCGTTACGAGCCACCTTAAACAGCGTGGTCACGTAATTATAACAATCGATGACGTATAATGTGTTTATCGATATTATATTCACTTCTCACAGGAATTGGCCTTGCTTCATCATAAAACACGAAGTGCAACAGTTTTGTGCAAAGACGAAGTCTCGCTTTTAGCTGTTTGCAGAGAGGTAGGTTTCAGTACCAGCCTCATTCTCAGACGTTATTTGGGTGATTTTTGATTGAGGAGAGACTGAAACTAGTGATGCGATGTACGCGGGATGGACAGGGCTGAATAACGTCTGCGCATGCCCCAAGCGCTTGTCAGGAAACCATAGCAACAACATAGGTAAAATGGCGGGATTTTCAAAAATACGAAACACTGCAAAGGTTTTCGCCTAGGATAAGAGTTTGCCTGTAAAGTTAAGCTTTAAAATCTTGCAGTGGATCCGCCTGTTACTGAGTGAAAACATATCTTTTGAACACCAGGGTTTTTTTTCTGAACGCTCGCTGAAAAATAGCCACGAAGTGCCCCACGATGTCAGTGCGCGAAAATGCAGAAACGAAGCAGTAATGATATACTCAAGTTTTCTCGTATTCCACGGCATTTCATGGCGAAAAATCTTCGATGTAAACTCGTGTGTGTTCAAATTATTATTTGCGAAAGTAGGAAAAGGAAATATTCCCGTTTTGGAGCGGAAATAAAAGACATTTATCTCTCCTTGCCGTCGTGTTTCAAAACCACACAACAACACGTTCGCGCCAAAAATTTGCTATTGCTGTCACGAAATCCCGCACATGCGCAGACGTTATTCAGCCCTGTCCGCGGGATGCGATGGAATTTTTACTCGTCCCTTCCAGTCAAACCCCTCGAGCCGCCACTGTATCCAATCTCTCTCGAGCTTCTCAACCGAAAAATTATACGTCTGGGTACGAATTTAACAATGTTACGATTTACGAGGAATAGTCGGACAATCAAATGACGTCTTTTTCTTCAATTTTGAAAGAGAAGTACAATAGTTCCCAGTATTTTTAAAGCCTTATAACTATCCACCGAATCTCTCAAGTTTCAAAACTAAAAATAAGAAACGCGCAGCATGCACTATTTTGCAAAACTCGCCGAGAGGGCAGTTAATGCAGTAGCTAGTGCTGCCCCTACTTATATCCATCTAATATTTAGTTAGTTAGTTAGTTTTAGTGTTGCCCTTGTAATCTTTGGAGAAGTTTTATTAAACAAAACATTCCCTGTTTCAGGATTTCCGTGACATTTTTATGAGTTACGAGGACGGTAGAGAACCAGAACACATTCGATTTTTAAGGTGAGAATATTAAAGTTCAAATTAAATTCAAATTCAAGTTACAGGAAACTGACTGATCGTGCACGTGATAATTTCTCTTCGCAGAAGTGTTCCTTACTTGAAGGATCTTCCGCTCGATGATTTAACAACCAAACATGACGTCTGTATATTCCATTACTTCAGGTAACAACAATTAAGACTAGTTTCTCCTGTAGTTTAGCTACTGTGCTCAAAATTCACCCAAGCCTCGTTTCTTCTCCACCTCTGGCACGTGCATACTGTTTATACGTGGCTATTCGTTCCATCTTTGATTTGAGAATTCGTGTATAATAAAAATTTACAAGTTTATATTTCGAAAGCGAGGCTTGGGGGAGAATTTAGCTAGTCTGACGTAAACATGCACCGAGCAAAATCTTTTCATTAGTGAGAGACTGTTGATACGTTAAAATAACCATCTCCATGGAAACGGAAGCGTCAGCCTAGTCAAACCAGTTTCTAACCAGTTATACCAACTAAACCCGAATCAGGATCATATTCTTTAACAACGAACGAGAGACAAGTCTGCAGTAACTTGATTGGAAAAATATCTTCAGTATATGAATTTTTTTTCTTGCTTGTCGACAGGCGAGGTGTGGTTATAGTGAACGAAAGCAAAACTAAATGGATATACGTGATAAAAACGGTAAGTAAATGGAATTGGTTCAGCCGATAAAATATGAAAGGATTTTATTCATCTTAAATCGCATATAGAATCATGAGTCAGGTCTCTTTCACGCACGCGCGTATTATTGTTTCTAGTAAATGATAACGACGCGCGTGGTGACATGCTTGGTCACACGCGTGGTCACGCATATTACACGCGTAGTTACACGCGTGGCCAAAATATCAAACTCACTATCTTGAGTAGTTTCGTCACTGCAGCTCCCAGTAAATGATAAAATGTAGCAAGGATATACCACCAACAACTGAGTATTTATGCTTTATTTTAAAGCAGTGTGGTGCTGATCAAGTTATTATTTCGTTTCCAGGGTTCTTGTCGAGTCCTGACGCATTTATCTAAAAAGACAGCCAAGCTAAATCGGTCAGCGGTTAGTCCTGAGAAACCGAAAGCAGTCCTTCCCGTAATTCCCGTCGACGAGGCAGATAGGAGAAGAGCGCTGTACACAGGTACCGTGTTACTATTTTATCTTTTGATGAAAGGTTTTACGCCCGGCGTATCACATCGAACGAAATCGAACGAAATTTTAATCGAACTTAATCAAACTCAATCGAACTAAATCGAACGATTAAATTCGATTTTGTTCGGTCATCGAACAAAATCGAACACATATTTTTTTGTGAGTTCGATTTCCGAACAAAATCGAACAAAATCGAATGTCATCGTTCGATTTTGTTGTTTTTTATATTTATTTCTTTTATGGTCATCCCGGGTCTCATTAGCACACTGTGACAGGCAACTCAGTCCTGTAAATGACCCAAAGGGCAGATGGAGCCTCAATCTATTATGTACCTTATTACATGGAATTTTGGCGACACGTTAATTTAGCGATTTTGAAAAATCCATATTTAGCGGTACTTTAATTTAGCGATTTTGCGTAAATTTTGGAACATAATTCAAAAATCGCATGTGTAAACGGGCCTTCAAGGCCCGTTCACACATGCGATTTTTGATGCGATTTGTCGCGGCGATTTAGCGGCGATTTATCGCGCAAGTGTAAACTACCTGCGATTTCACGGCGATTTGTATGGCGTTTTGTATGGCGAGTTGTAGGAGATGTATCAAATCGCCGATAAATCGCATCAAAATACGAGCAAGTTCGAAACATCCACGACAAATCGCAGTCAAATCGCCATGAAATCGCAGCTGGTTTACACGGGCGATTTGGAATCGCGCGATAAATCTCCGCGAAATCGCCGCGATAAATCGCATCAAAAATCGCATGTGTAAACGAGCTTAATTTTCGCGATTTCACGAACTGTCTCTTTGGTGAATTTATTCAAAACTTTTACGCATTTACTTTTACGACGATAACAGAGCTTTTGTGTGATAAGATCATAAACGTCAACCAGCTCCATTTAATAACTTTAACAGTAAAATACGATAAAAACAAAATCATACCGACGTTCTACAACTTAATTTTGAACGAAACAAACGAAACTGCAATGCCATATCTTAATGCTGTCATAATGTGGATTCACGTTAATTTCGCGACGATTAAATTTAGCGACACTTAATTTTGGTGCATTTTAATTTAGCGATTTTTCAAAAAATCGCTAAATTCGCTAAATTAAAGTGTCGCCAAAATTTCATGTAATAAGGTATTTATAATCCGCAAGAGCTCAAAAACCGAGCGTTCTATTTTGATCGATTCGCAATTTTTTTTGCGAGTTCGATTTTGTTCGATTGACAATTTTTTTTGTGAGTTCGATTTCGTTCGTTCGATGTGATACGCCGGGTTTTACGAGATCCGGCAAAACCTCAACAAGCAGTTTTCGGACGATTTTCTCCTCGTAATTGAAGGGCTGGGAGCATAACCATATCCTATATTGACTTTTCGGGTCATTTTAATGTTTTGCTCACATTTGGTTAATTTTTTTGCATGTGGTCTTCAATTTACTCGGTTGAGGCGATGTTTGTCGAAAAAATTGAAGACCACATGCAAAAAATTAGCCGAATCTGAGCAAAACATGCAGGTGGCCCGCGGGTATTTATCGGACTGACAGGTCCTTTTTTAAAGGAAACCTCCACTGTTGGAACAAATTGCCGTTACAAAATGGCGGCGCGCGGGAAATTTAAACCCCAAATGGCTGATATCTGTATCCAATTTTTCCGTACACTTAACGTTTTTTTCCAATTTATTTCAACAAATTTTCAGTTTAGACAATATTTCCAACAATTTAACGGCAATTTGTTCCAACAGTGGAGGGTTCCTTTAAAACGCGCTTTTGAACCGGAAAACGTAAAGCGATTTCTATAATTTTTCAGAATCTGATAAAAGAATCTAGTCTAACATTCGTTATGTTTCCGCTCAATTCGCTGCTATTTTTCAGCGTCTCTCCCAGTCCCACTCTCCGTTTTCACACTCGCTCCAACGCAAAAAATACGACTGTTTTGCAGTCTAAAAAGAATCCTAAAATAACATAAAATGATAAATTTTGTGGCGATCAAACTCGATTTGTTTCATTTATAAGATAGACTGCGAGCAGTCCCTCTTTCTTTCTGATATCTTTCGCTCTTCTCACTTCGTGACTCACTTCCGCTCGGCCCATCTCCCGCTCGCTCGCGCTTCGCGCTCGATTTCCGCTCACTCGCGCTTCGCGCTCGATATCAGAAAGAAAGAGGGACTGCTCGCAGTCTATTTATAAGAGGTTTTCCGTAGCCTTCTTTTTTATTAAAATGCGATTATTTTTCATACGCCACGGTGAATTTTTTTGTAATGACCTCAAACAGCTGGTACATGATAATCCGTACCGTAGATTTCCCAAACGAGCGACCTCTTAATTTTGCTATTAAAACTGCTCTGTTGTTGCATAGGGAACCCACACTCTAATTTGTAAATGCATACGTATTAAACTGTATATGTAAAAATAAACTTGCCTGTTTTCTTCTTGAATCTGTTACAGAGCCAAGTGGGATGGATTGGAGATGTATTTTGTGCCGCGGTACGATGTTTCGTTGCGTTGCTTCGACCGTTACAGAATTTCACAATGCTGTTACTATTTTCACCGTTGTCGATGTCTGTCTATGCTGTCACGCGGTTCTCATTATCGTCTCGCGTTTCATTGTTGACTATTACATTTGTAATTTATTAACAGTAGTAGCGGCAAACAGCTGTTAATAAATTAATAACCAACAATGAAACGCGAGACGATAATGAGAACCGCGTGACCACATGAACAGACGTAGACATAACAGCATTGTGAAATTCTGTAACGGTCGACGTGACGCGACGAATATCAAAAAATACATCGTATCGCGGCGCAAAATACATCTCAAGACGAAAATCCATTCCACTTGGCTCTGTAACAGATTCAAGAAGAAAACAGGCAAGTTTATTTTTACATATTCAGTTTTTAATACGTATGCATTTACAAATTAGAGTGTGGGTTCCCTATGGTTGTTGCGTTTGTCGCAATTGCCGCATAAATGTCCATATCTATACTCACCCAGTACCCACACGTTTTAAGGTTGATATCACTTAAAACGTTTCGGTAAAATTCTAAAAGATCGGAGACTTATATAAAATATTAGCAGTCAATAAAGATGGAGGGTTTTTTGCCGAATGATTGAGAAAAATAAACAAATTATATAATTTCGACTTACAAAAAATTTCTCGATTTGTTTTGCATTCTTTTCAAGCAGGAGCTAGAACAGGATATTTCAAAGGTCCCTACCAATTTTTAGCGTATTTCCAACGTACGGTTTGAAGAATTTACAACGCAAAGTCAGGTACTTTTGCCTTTCCAAGTTCTCGTCGCTTTGAAAACCCCGCATGGTATATTAGATTTTCAGTGTTGTTGCGCTTCAGGTGTCAAGTTCAAATTCTTCACGATTTTCTGCCGCTTGGGAATCACACGTTCAAAAATAGTTATATATTTTAAAACATTAATGGCGGCACTTTATTTCAGAAAGTGCGATTCCCAAGCGGCAAAAAATCGTGAAACTAACTGAAACAAATCGAGTTTGATCGCCACAAAATTTATCATTTTATATTATTTTAGGATTCTTTTATCAGATTCTGAAAAATTATAGAAATCGCTTTACGTTTTCCGGTTCAAAAGCGCGTTTTAAAAAAGGACCTGTCAGTCCGATAAATCATGTAGTACAAGCAAATTTTCCCGCGCATTGCACATGTTTTTGCTTCGTATTATTCTTTAAAAAAACCCTATCAGATTTCACTGATAAAAAAAAAATAGGAGAAAGTACAAGGTACAATTGTATACAGCAAAGAGAAATGTAAATTTTCCTTATTGTACTTGAAGAAGGCTGGTTGCCTCTACAGTATATTTTCACCTAACTTGAACGTTTCGTCTTATACTTCCCACACGCCATTTTAATATTTTATGAGCCCGACATGCACTAACATTTCCAGCTGCTAATTTCCAGCTGCTTTTTTCCACTCTGCCAATACGTAGGTGTTTATGAACTATATATTCTAGCAGCAGTTAAAAATGTCATCTATTGCAAATATAAGGCCATGAACACTTTGGGAAACTCAGAATCAGTTAAAGTCATCAAGGATCCGGAGTGGATGTGACTTGGGCAACGTCAGCAACAATACTCAACGGCGGTCAAGGAGATGAGGCGTTCGATACAGGGCAGGAATGCTCATAGCGGCGTGATTTTCTCCACCTGCCGGATTGAGCCTAATAAGGAGGAATCATGAAATTAATATACGTTTTCCTTTTTGTTAAAAAGCAATAGTATAAGGATAAGCATTGTTTCAGTTCCTTCTATATACATATACACCAGCTGAGTTCAGTTACTCCGCGGTTTGTTCTTTGTGAATCAATTACAGGTCAAATTTCAAAGAACATATTTGTTCCCATAGTAAAGCAACAACAGAATTATAATTTGCGAGTCTGCAAACAAAAAAACAATAATTAAAAGATTTCCATTGAAAGAAAAGTTTAGAGAAAATAAAAGATATTCATTGTTGATCCTTTTACTCCGTAACGAAACAACAAAATTGTCATCAGTTTTGCGAGTCTGAAAACAAACAAATAATAAAAAATGTATTTCCACTGATCGAAAAAAGGGCATAGGCATAAAAAGATTAACCTGCATCGAGCTACAATAAGTAATATATATTACTCCTACCGTGGACAGGGGCGCTCGTCGTTTTCTTCCGGGGGACGGCGTTGAATATTATGAGCGCACTGAACGCTTTGGTTAATAGAATTCCTTCTTTCAATCCGCTCTCTTGTATAAACGGGTGGGCGATTGTACGGTTGAACTCTCGCCTGACAGTTCATTACTGTTCTGTACATCTTGAGAGCAACAAACATCAGGGCAAAGGTGGTCATGAAAACAAGTCCCAGCAGAAGAGTCTGCACTTCATTGATGTAGTCCATTGCGAAATGAAAGAGACCCGAGCATAGATGTTGCCCGGCTTTATACAAAGTCGCTTTATTGACATAAAGCATCGCCAAAAATGCACCAATCAGAAACCCAAGATTTATGAGCCCATCGGTTTCATGATGGCGCGCTGAGCACTAAACCTTACCAATGAAACTACAGTCGAACCCCGATTAAGCGGTCACCCTCGGGGAAATGGCAAGTGGCCGCTTAATCGGGGTTGGCCGCTTAAACGGGGTTTCGTCAGAAATTAGCGTAAGGCATGGTATAAACGTCACTTTATCTGAATACAACATGCTTGGAGGCTTGTGACAACTGTTGTATGAATGTTTAAATTTTAATCATTCGTCAAATTCTATTTCGGCCTCTTATCTGTCATCAGGTTTTTCAAAACAAGGCCAAACTATGAGTATTAGATTCTTGGTGGCCGCTTAATCGGGGTAAAAACAATAGGAAAGCCCTCATCGGGACGGCCAAAAGGTGGCTGATAATTGGCCGCTTAACCGGGGGTGGCCGCTTAATAGGTGATCGCTTAATCGGGGTTCGACTTTACTGCCAAATACTATTATATAATATATTGAGAAGATATATCAAACACTCGAGACAGTGTTTCATCGGCTATCCAAACACCTCGAATTTCGTCAAAATACTCGTATTTTCAACTCTCTTCTCGGTGTTTGGATATCCCGATGAAGTTTCATATCATAACAATAGGCTGTTGTTATGAAACAATACTTAGGATACATCGTAGTGTTGGGGGCTTCGTGAATCCGGCCCCAGGTGTCTAATTTTATTTGTAGCAAATTATATTTCATCACCTTTACGTTCTTATTACTACCGCTGATTGTTTTTCCAATGGCACACTGCAAAAACCCCACCGTTTAGAAACCTCAAGATCAAGTTCGCCCCGGTTATTGGATTATTTTCATTTTCAGAAACGAAAATGCTTGTCTAAGCAAGTTCAGAGCGAGTAATTATTTAAAATATCCTGATAAAATTCATTAGTAATTCATCAAGTTAAAATTGGATACCCGGTCTTAATTAGCATATAGAATTTTTCCGCGCTCTCTTTTACTCTTCGTCTTTACGTGGTCGCGCGAGAATGTAAGGTTAAGGAGTGCGAAAAATTGGCCTGATCGCAGGTTATATAGACTTTTACGATTTTTCCGTTTACACATCGGCTATCCAAACACCTCGAACTCCGTTACGCGTCGACGTATTTTCAACCCTCTTCGCGGTGTTTGGATATCCCGACGAAACACTGTCTCTCGTATTCTCTGTATCTCGCCGCTGATCTGCTTAGTTCTGTCGCAAATCCGGCAGTGTTAAAAACTAGTGTATTTGAGTTGATGTCTGCGCGGGGAAAAGCGAGTACAATAACACGAATCACGTGTTTTATTTTCGCCACTTTGAATAAGCAAACATGAATAAAATATAGAGTAGAGGAATAATTTCCAAATAAATTGATTGCGAAACTGATTCAAAATCTTTGTATGCCTAGCAAATTCTGATTTGATAGATGTAAATGTGATAAAAAGGGGACAGTGGCGTTTTCGCTGCCCCGTAGGCTTTGACTCGGTCTTTATATAGTCGAATGCATAGAAAATTACAAATAGATATGCACGTTCCGGTATCCATGAGGAGCTTAGGCTTTGGAAAAAATGTATGCAAATTAGGCTAAAGGGAGATTGAATCTCCCTTTAGCCTAATTTGCATGCATTAGTACATACATACATACATACATACTTTATTGACTTTCCCCAAGGGGGCTTTTCAAAGACAATATACAATCTTAAAAATATTTCTATTAGTAGCGCTGTGGTTTGGCACCTAAGGTGTTGCCTGTGTACCGCCGAAGTCATTTTATATTGACAATGTTAGACGGCTTAAACAATGAAACAATGAAAACCAGATAAACAGACGAAACATCTGAAGATCTCAGAAATCGAACTAAAAGTAGCTTCGCGCGCGAAAACCATCTTTGTTATTACTCTTTTGAGATCTTTTGAGAATTTGAAGTAGCGAGCTGAACAAAAACAAAATTGGGAAATTGAAATATGTTAGAAGAAAAGCAACGGAAATCTTTACGGTCACGTAAAATCTCGGCTAATCGTCGGCTACTCTACGATTTGAAGCTATCTTTGCCAAAGCGTTCTTCACGGTGATAGCCATGTTTTCAAACTTGTATCTTAATAAGCTGCAGCCCCTCGCCATCCTCGTTTCTCTCCAGTCGCTGAAAACCTTAGGAAAAAGGAAGGATGTTGTACATATTATATTTTTCATCTCTAATAAGATAATTTTGAACTGATTTAGTTTCAAGTGAAAAAAAACTTGTCTATCTTGAATCAATATGCCCCAGTTCCAGTTGGCACGTCTAAAATCCAGTTGATTATTACGGTTTCTCTGGAAGGAGACATCCAATGATGTTTGTTGTATTGCCCCAGTTCTTACCGATACAAATAAATTAAATTAGTTACCTTTACCGCTTCACGTTTAATAGCCAATGTCCTTGAAAATGAGTTACAAACGAACAGATTAGATTAATTAACAACAGACAAGATAGGTCTACCCATGGAAGCCAGCTCTTGCAGGCTATATCCATGGGGCACAGGGCAGATTAATGCGACGGCAAATTAACTGCCTTTACCCTCAGGTATATCCTACCCACGAGAGCACAGGGCAGATTAATACGATGGTAAATTAACTGCCTTTACCCTCAGGTATATCCTACCCACGAGAGCACAGGGCAGATTAATACGATGGTAAATTAATTGTTACCCTCAGGTATATCCTACCCACGAGAGCACAGGGCAGATTAATACGATGGTAAATTAATTGTTACCCTCAGGTATATACTACCCACGAGAGCACAGGGCAGATTAATACGATGGTAAATTAATTGTTACCCTCAGGTATATCCTACCCACGAGAGCACAGGGCAGATTAATGCGATGGTAAATTAATTGTTACCCTCAGGTATATACTACCCACGAGAGCACAGGGCAGATTAATGCGATGGCAAATTAATTGTCACCCTCAGGTATATCCTACCCACGAGAGCACAGGGCAGATTAATGCGATGGTAAATTAATTGTTACCCTCAGGTATATCCTACCCACGAGAGCACAGGGCAGATCAATGCGACGGCAAATTAACTGTTGCCCTCAGGTATATACTACCCACGAGAGCACAGGGAAGATTAATGCGATGGCAAACTGTTTAACACCCTCATGAAACTGTTCCCTAAAACACAAGCTAGTAATTCATGATACTCATCGCAAACATCATTCAGATCTGTTATGAACCTTCTACATTGTGCTGCTACTTCCCTTTCTATGTGGTGAATCCAAGAGGGCTTCTCTTCATCTCTTCAATACTCGGCAGCCTGCAATAAATTTGTAGCGCCAAAACTTGAACGTTTCCCGCGTAAACTTGTTTCCGAGTCGAGGATGACAGTGTGAACTCATAGCATCTTGGACGTGAGCAAATCCCGCCGGAGATCGACGAATCCGTTTGGGGGACACAGATGAACGCGGCGCAAAGACCAAACGAGCTGGCCACATATAGAGATTACGAACAGTTTTTTGGTAGCGGGCATGTTTAGTTCTCGCATTTCCACAAGTATAAATTTCGCCTGAAAATCAAAATCTTTTGGTCTGCTGCTACATAGACTCTTTGTGAGCACGTACCTGCTTTCTCAATAGTGTCCAGTGATGGTGATGGCCAGTATTAACTCTGATCTGTTTCCAGGTTTTCGGCGGCAATGAAGACGAAACATCCACCTCCATTGCGAAACCACATCGAAACACATCGTGCTTTCCGCTCCAGTAAAGCATTAAAAGTTCAGTAACCTATTAAACCTTTTCAGGCCATGGGTCAAATCTCCGGGCTCGCGCGGGGAGGTGAACACTGTATACGGTACACTTACATTCGCAGATCGCTCGCTCGCTCGCTTGCATTCCAGCATCATCTCATGCAGAACTCACGAATGCGTCAACTGACTAGAAAGCCCTATATTGTGCAAAAATTCGTATTTGCTGCCAGCTACATTAGCATGCACACAGGCTATTTTTTATTTGTTATTTGAGAATGACATATGCAAATGTAATTTTGAAAAACACCTCTCTGACCAGAAGTGTCAATAGAGTTATCTCAAAGCGAGAAAATAATTGACGTAACATAACGCCTTTAATGACCGCATGCTGTGAATTTTTTTGGAGGGCTAAGCTCCTCATCCCTCGCGCTCGAACGTCACGCAATACTAAGGATCACGATCGCGCTCCTCGCTCATCGCGCGAATGAGAGCCTGATAAACAACCTGCGACTTTTGTACGACCGTTACTGATAAAATTTGTTTCATTTTTTTTTTAAGAATGTTCTGTTAAACATTAGCTTAATGATATATTTTGGTTTCATGAGATTTTGAAGCATGTTAAGTTTGCAGGACGCTTGACTCAGCAACGTGCCACGACTGCAAGAGTACAAATTTGCATTTCGCACCCGAAAGGTGTGAAATGTAGGAGGTGCTATCCCTTTTATAGCGGAACTTCTTGTTTACGGACTACAATTTAGAAATAAAATTTTATGGATTTTTACGTCAGATTCTCAGAATTGTGCCCGCCATGCTAGCAGCCCGTGTGTCTTTGCAATTTCACAATGTAGCACCTGTCCGTGTGACAAGGATTTCTACCACCAAGAAAACTCGTATCATCGCACAGAAAATTATTGTAATTTTACGCGTGAAGATATCGATCACGTCACGTTTGCTGACGAGTTTACCAAGCAGCTAAAATCAATGCTGAATGAGCCAAACTTTATCGATATAAAAGTCGAAACATCTTCCTCGGAAATCTTCGGAAATCTTCGGTTATCTTTGGAAATCTTCGAAAAAGTTCGGAAAATGTTCGGAGACGTTCGTATGACATTCCGACAACATTCGCAAAATCTTCGGAAAATGGTTGGAAATCTTCGGAAAATCGTCAAAAACGTCATTATTACATGTATAAACAAAATAGTACATAGTTACTTGGAGATAAGACATTTCTCTTCTCGTGTTCAAATCGATCTGCGCTCATTCGTGAGATCGAGTTGAACACTCGAAGATAAATTTCATGTATGTATTATTCTAATAATCTCGGAACATTCTTCTGGCAAAGGTTGTTCGTGCCATGACATGCCTTCCCAGACAAAGTTCTCAAACTCTCGCTCTCGTTTTCGCCTGAAACTCTCGACTCTCCCCGGCCACTATCAGTGTAGACTCATTGTCGCTCGCTCGGACCGTCTGAGAATCAGGTGCGCTCTATTTTCAGAAAGATGCTAAGCTGGAAATTCAAAAAGGTTCATTTTCCCGTTTTGGAACTTTAGTCTGGAACAATATCGCACCTACCCTGAGAGACAAACCTAAGTCAATTTTCCGAAAAACAATTCGCAACCATATGATTGATATACTCTCAGCTCAGGACGACTATGTTGAAGTCAATTCCCTCATAGATAGCCTTAAATCTCTTTCTTAATTTTGTTTGATTAGTTTTGTTTTGTTAATTTGTTAGTTAGTTTTCCTTTCTCTTCTCTACTTTATACAGAAACAAAATTACTACTTTAATTTCTTTGTTCTACGCCATAAATTGATAATTTTCTTCTTGTTATTTATTACTAAAACCCTACTGTTAGCTACCCTTATTATAATTTGTTTTTCGTCACCTCCCGCCTCGAATAGCCCTGCTAATTTGCGGGAGGTGAAAATCTTTGTATTTTAACCAAAGAGTTAATAAAGCTTGTTGTTGTTGTTGTTGCTCTCATCGAATTTGATCCTGTTCAAATTTTTCTTGAGAGTTTTCTCTCTCGTTTGGCTCACGCTTGATTATACCTTCTTCTTACTAATTTTCGCGCGTACTTAATTTCGCGAAAATGACAAAGTCATATTTCGCGAGTATTAATGTTCGCGATTTCACGGGAAAAATGGACTCGAAGTGTATTAAATTTCGCGAAAATGTGACCAAATTTTCATCACCAATTAAAAAATCCGTTAATTCATAATCACCAGTGAAACGTTCAGTTGATGAGTTGAAGGAAAAACAGTCCTGTGAATGGCAATTTTGATGACTGTATCAGAGACATTTTGCAGGAATTGCAAGAAAACGACGAATCAGAGGAGGAATGTGGAGATGCATAAATTGCGGACAGAATTGTGACAATTTTTACTCTTTGTATTTTACCAAATTACAGTGTCAATTTTCTTTGTGTAATGGGGTATTAAATTTCGCGCGTTTAATTTTCGCGGCACCTTTTTTTCGCGAGTATTTAATTTCGCGAATGTTTTTCAATCGCGAAAATCGCGAAAATTAGTACTCGCAAAAATTAGTAAGAATAAGGTAGTTGATGAGAGTTCAAACTCTCCTTCTCATCAGCTCTCATCCCCGGGAGGTGGGAATCCCATATAAAAGTGACGGGGGTGATCGTCGGAAATTTTGAAAAGAACCCCTAAAAGGTACCAAAAGCAGTCGTTTGGTGGGTGTGGCCAAAATTCATTTTCACCCCTAAGAGGTACCAATTCTAAGACAAAAGTAGTTCTTGTCATATTTTTTCCCTGCAAAATACCCTAAAACGTACCGGAATAACTCTAATGGTAGACATTTTAGATTTTAGACACCCTAAGTGGTATCAAACCACGAATTTTAACCCCTAAAAGGTACGACGATCACTCCCGTCACTTTTATGCGCCGGGATGCGTTCGTAAATTCTGTGGTCTTCATATACTCCAGTAGTTAACTTGTACGGTCTACGTAAGTCAGTGGAATTGTAGTGGCAACAGGTTTGTTTTATTTTTGTATCTATTTCAGCTGCTGGCGATCGTGTCAGACCTATTTTATGGTCACCAGACATAAAAGACCCAAGACCGAACCGGCATTGTCTTCACAGAACAACTACGACTTGTCACTACCCGCTTTAGTTGGTGAACCGGAGAAATTTAAGGTGAGGGCTTTAAGCAAAGTTGTTAAAAATTAAACCGTTAACTGACTCGTGGAGGGAAGAAAAGGAAAAAGAAGGATCTAAATAATCAATTAAAATATTACAAGTACATACAGGTGGCAGACTGGCAGGAAGCCAACGGAAGGTATTTTTTAGCAATTAAAACATGGGAGGTCTTCATGTCACTTGTGTCACTGACAGAATAATATCTTTCTCATATTTCTACCAAGCTTAAAATATACCATCATTTCTTTCCACAGGTCTTCATAGTTTCATTATGCAATCGTTTATGGTACAGTTGAACCCTACTATCTCAAACTCTCAAGGAAAATGAAAGACAGCTCGAGATAGCGGGGAGTTCGAGTTAGCCGATAGTAAATGACTGAAAAACAAGGTCAAGGGGAATGGGTTTGAGTTCGAGATAGCGGGGAGTTCGAGTTAAAGGGTCCCTCTCAACCAGTGTGCTTTGCGGTCGCGTGTTATTGTTTTCATCACATTCCACTTACTCTTACTTCGGTGTGTGTTGTTTGCAGCAAGTCCGATTTCGAAATTGTGCTAACTTGGGTCGTCTAACTGCTTTTTGTGGCCAGAACAAGGCCAGAATCCTGCAAAAACAGTAGTTTTTAACTTCAAGCCGCCATTTTCGCGGCACCCGAAAATGGCCGCCGTAAGAATATTGGAGCTTATTGGCGCGCAATGCATTTTGGTTGAGAGGGACCCTTTAACCGAGTTCGAGATAGCGAGGTTCAACTGTATTCAACAACTGTATTTCACATGCAATCCGCAGAAAACAGCAAAAACCGTAACATGGATGGGAAGCCGATTGAGCGCCTTCCATCATGCGGTCAGAGACAGAGAGCAGCATAGAGAGAAGATTGAACGACTGCACAAACGAATCAGTAATGTGGATAAAGTGACTCGGAACAAAACTCCTTCGGTAAGTCTTCATAATGGACGGACATGCAGTGGAACTCCGCCTTACGACCACCTCGTTAATACGACCATTATTTACCCTTTTTACTCATGAATGGAATGAAATGAGTATAGTGAGGGACATGGATATGCAAATTAGCACTCGCTCGATGGGCTGTGACCATTAATTTATGCATTAAATACATATTAATTTATGAATTAAATTATTAATGAGGTTGAGCCCGCGATATGTAATGGTCACCTGCCTTACCCATGGGGATGGCATTGGAGGGAGGAGAGGGTGGGCAGTTAGTCGCAGGGGGTGGGGGTCGGTGGAGCAAAACACCACTAAAAGAACTGCATCACGGTGTGCTAAATGTATTCGGATTTCAAGACCAATAAATGATAACACCACTTTGAAGGGTGGCATGCATGTATTCACAAAATGTAAACAATACATCAGCATGGAGTAATTTAGTCAACAAATAACAATACAAATATAGACGGGACCGCATCATTAGCGCTCTTTGTCTAAGAAAACCTATTGTATAGAAAAGCATGAGCTCCTGACAAAATAATTAAATGGCAAAAAATTACTAAAGTATGCACATCGAGAAAAACTCTTAAAACTCAAAGAGAAATAAACATTGCACAAACAAAATATGATGTTCTAAATAACAATTACTGTAGTTTTTGAATTCCAGTTCCCGACCTCCGATTTTCTAGTTTATGCCTTATTATTCATGAGTGGCTCATAGCCTTTGATTAATAATGTAATTGTAATTTCAGAGCGACAAAAGTAGAACCGATACACCAGAAGTGGATATAAAGGGTGAACAAGTGGTGGTACAGATAGAGCTACTCAAACCCAAGGATCAGTTTGTAAGTGTCAAGATAAAGGTTATTGTATTGTATTGTAGTTCTCCTTGTGTTCAGTTGAATATACGAAATGCACTATTCCGGGGGGGTACTCAAAAAAGTTTTATACGGGGAGGCTCCGCCCAGAGGTCCAACCCATTACCCTTTCATATACCATTTTTCACAGAAAAGGTACCCCTTTCATATACCTTCCATAGAAATTATGAAAATGGTACCCCTTTCACATACCTACAGTAGAAGCACTGCATCCCTTTTCTATACCCTTGTAATGAACTTAATGAACAATATATATCACCAGAAATCATCAAGCATTACCAGATGTTAACCAAACAATAATATCATTTACTCGTGAAATCCCTACCCTTTCATATACTTCAACTCGTGAAATCCCTACCCTTTCACATACCTCGAGCCTAAAAAAGGACCCCTTTCGGGCGGAGCCTCCCCGTATAGTCCATTATAGGGAGTACCCCCCCCCCCCCCCGGTGCACTATAACGTCAGGGAGACGCGGTGGCCTAATGGTTAGCTCGTTGGACTCTAAATCGAGCGGTCTGGGTTCAAGCGCTGGCCAGTGTCATTGTGTTGTGTTCTTGTGCAAGACACCGTTTACTCTCACACTGCCTCTCTCCACCCAGGAGTATAAATGGGTACCAGCGAATTGTCAGGGCAACCTGACTGGGGTTAACCTGCGATGGACTAGCATCGAAACTAGCACTGATCCCATCCACGGGAATAGCGATACTTGTAGTCACTTTATGTGATGAAAACCACCGTTAAGTGAGCACTTGCCTGATAAACCACTTAGGCTTGTAGCTTAGACAGACTTTAACCTTTCTCATAATGTCATCTGACTCCAACCGCTAATGGGGACAAACCTATAACAGTATTTATTTTTCCTTTTTCTTCCTTTCTAGGGAATTTCGACGCTACTCTTCGATAATCCTGCTGTCAAATGCCACTTGGTATGTGATTAACGTCTTATTTCTCCCTTCATGATATCCGCAGTTCATTGTTCAACAAAAGGAACGAGAATAAAGGAAATCATCAACTAGGGCATGTTAGTAGCGCATGCGTAGTATGAATCTTGTTTGTATAATTTCAGGTCAGTAATGGCGCTGAGTGTGTGTTGATAAAGAAAAGTTGGTTTCTTCAGAACGCTAACGAAGCAACACTGCGGAGACTTAGAAATCAGGTAATCACTAATCAGTGACATATCATATACGCATAATTTTACTTTTAGTTGTCAAACACATGCAAGGTGAGCCGTGCACTTATGGACGCCATGTTTATTCCTCGAACTACACGCATGCGTCACCCTGCACCTCAGGCCCTTTGTGCAGAGCCCTATCACGTGACCGTATGATTGACAAGATCACGTGACATGGTTTTGCAAAGGGCTTTTTGGACCGCGAAAAGTGTACAACGACAGGTATACAGTGTGCCTGAAGGCTAGCCCCCCCCCCCCCATCATCAGCTGGAGCAGGCTCCGCACTGAGTCTCTTGTAGCTGTACCAGTTGTACTATATGTGGTTTAAATTTATTTTTGCTTTGAAATTTTATAGTAAACCAGTTTGCCATTACTTTATGTATTCCTTTGTTTCAGAATATGGTCATGAAGTGATCAAAAATTTCAAACCTGAACTAAATTTAAAGCATAATATACAAAGCGGACACAACTGTAAGGCGGACACCTCTCTAAGGCGGACAGCTAGAGCTGGTCCCGAGGGTGTCCGCCTTGGAGAGAGTTCACTGTATTCACAAACTGATCTGTTTTCTCTTGTTTTGTCGTCGCAGATTCCTCCATATCCAAGTCAAGCTACACTGGAACAGAAAATGCAGGATCAAGCGAACTGGGACTCGTTTAAAACACAAACCATCAATACTCTTCTTGATACACTTCACTTATGACACACATATATATATTTTTATACGAATTAGAATTATTTAACAATTTAGCTAAAATATTCAGAATATAGAGAAATCAGAGAGAACTGTCGAGTTTTAAAACACGGCGTCCCAGAACGAGGCCACGTAACGCAAGTCCGATCAACAGTTATTTACCCGGTATGCAATAACGTACTGTTGGATCGTGACACACGATTCAAATTACAATTCGTGTCTTCGGCAACAAAATCTACTTTAGGAAACAGGCAAAATGTTTTCTACAAGCACCATATATAAAAAAAACCCTCTTTAAAAAAATTATTCTCAGTAACTATTTCGAGAGCAAGGCGGCTGAAGCGATTTTGAGTGCTCGATAATTTTGACCTCAGTCTTTAGATTTCTGGAACCTATTTTGTGCTAGCAACTTTCGTTATGCATTGACAGGGTCACGTGACTTATCGATGCAAACTCTCTGTGGTATCAGTGATGTCAACAAAAATCCATTGAAGTACGCGGTACAAGTAAAATATTTCCTATTCGGCGAGAACGGGCATCCTTAAATTCAGATTGGTGTAAATGAAAAGCCATTTTTACAGTTGTGTGCTTAGAATCCAGGCCTTTGAACAGAAGAGAGGCTGGAGGTGACTTTGTTGTGATACAAACCTTCCTTCTTTTCAAATGTAAATTATATTGTTATTATATAAACTAGTTTCTAGTCTCTATCATATCATGGTCACTTCTAACCTCGCTTTCATACAGAAGCTTGGTTGCATTTCACAGAACTGTAAAATGGTGTATTCGCTGCCTATGTTTTATCAAACCACAAATATGGAAAAGGAAAGAATCATGACATTGGAGTAGTTTTTATTTATTAGATGCCATCGGTAATACAAAATGTCAACGGTACAATGTATTAATAGTCATGCAGATGTGTACATATTAATATACAGAAAAACTATTTTCAAGTTAACAGGATTTTCTGTTTATTTATTTATTTTTTGTACTAATTTAATGTTGCAGTTATAGGAGCTCGAAGTACCTATCTGATATTTATGTATCTAAAGGCAATAAAAGGAATATCTTGAAATATTTGAATCATTATTAAATCTTGACTTGTAAGGCAGGGCCCGCGCAGCACTTTTTGAGTTGGGGGGGGGGGGGGGGGGGGGAGAGGGCTAATGCGAACGCGTCAGCGTGAGCCATCTAGGGGGTCCGGGGATATGCTCCCCCGGGGAAAATTGTGAATTTAAGTCCTCTGAAGTGGCTGGAAATGCATCTAATATTAGCAAGCGTGGTTCAGAGAGAGTTGTCCATTTTTCGAAAAGCAATCAGAGATTTTATTTTTTCATTTTTATTATTATTTTTTAGAAAAGTGCGGAGGGAGGTGGGGGGGGGGGGGACTAAATCCCCCAGCCCCTCCCCTGCGCGGTCCCTGTAAGGTCGAGGGGATATAATTCGTTTATAATGAGGACAAACGTTCGTAAAAAATAATAACGGATGCAATATTTTTTTAACAAGGTGAAATATGGAGGTCCCATGTTCAAGCCCTCCATTCTGCCATTAGCTGGATTTGTTCTTGGTCGCGCTTTGCAAATAGCCAACTGTGCTAAATCCTCTGACACCTAAATATATAAAGTTGTTTATTTGTTCATTTATTATTTTTAGACTCCCTGTGCGTTCGATATCCTCTACTTTGTCATGTTATTAGTTATTTATTTATTTTATTTTTTTATGTTATTGCAGTGAATTTGAATCTACGCGGCCCTGAGGCAATTCTTATCAATCAAAACAATTATATCATAAAGTAATCACTCACAGCAATACCACTGAATGTATTCGCGATGATTATTTAAACATTTCGACGGAACACCTGAAAAAGCAATAGTGCCCATTGCAGGTCATTACAGATTTAGAGGCCATCTTGTCAGGTAGGCTCCATGGATATCTATGTAGTGCTTGACCTCTACACCTACTCCAGGCTTAAGACCACCCCTTTATTACGGCCATTGTTTTTTCGCCCGAAGAAAAACTCAGTCAATTTCTTATCCGAAACCCTCTTTCATCCGACCACCTGCAATGGACTAGTATCCCATCCAAGACACCCAAGGTGAGTAGCAGCCGCGATATCCCCAGTCGCTTCATGCTACGGAAACCGGGATAAGCTTCAGACGGTACGGTGTGGTTGATCCGAATGCAGTCTTATAGTGCGCGCCGCTTTGGGCTTTCGCCGTTGCTTTGCTTCTTTTAAATTTTTGCAGTGAGTTTGTGCAAGCGTGGGATGTATTTGGCAATTTTAAATACTTCCTTCGTGTTGCTTGTACACGTGTATACTTTATTATTTGAACAATATTATAATTTGACTCGTAGCTAGGCATTATACGGGATACGGGATACCTCGCCGGGCAATTTTTTTTACGCCATTTCAAGATGGCGGCCATTTACATTTTGTATTTTTTTAAGCGACTAAATATTGTTTCAGGTTTATCAAAAAGTTTAGAATTTGAATTTAGCCAACGTTTTACTGTTTGGGGTTAAAAAATGGTTTTAATTTTGACGTTAAGTAGCGATTTTATGATTCGTTCGTAGTAATTCGTTTATCATTGGTCGACAGTTTTGACGTATGTTACGGGAGCACGTTATTGCCTTAAAAAATTAGTTTTTCGGGCAGCTAGCGGCTCGATTGTGTTGTGTTAGGGAATAAGGTTATTGTGGGTTAGAATCAACTCAATTCATTAACTGTGTTCCCTTTTTTGTGGAAAAGTCTTAACGCCGCCATTTGCCGCCATCTTGAAGTGGGCGTAAAAAAAAATTGCCCTCGCCGGGCTAGAGCACCATTCATCGGGTTCAAAATCCGTTACTCATGAAGATTTTTGCTCGTACTGATTGTAACTGGTTCGCTTTTCGTCGATCTGATGAATTACTCTCTGCTAATTTTTTTCTTTGTTTTCTTTATATTTCCTTTTCCTCTGACCGTGGAGTGGTAGTAATGGGTATAAGTGCAATATCCAATATTTAACACTTTTTTTAACCTTTTTATTTCATTTTTAAAAATTTCATTTAATGTAATTTATGCTTTCGAGGAAATCATACAATCAAAAATCCGCCTATATTAGTAAACTAAGCAAACCAAAAGTAAACACACGGTTATGTTTAGAAGCCATTAGTAAAACTCTCTTTCCATACAAACAGTACAGTCATCACAGAAAATTGAAAAATTCGGAATCAAAATCATTTCATCTGAGTTCTGGTCTGCGACTCAGTCGGCACTGGGCTTCTCAAATTGGAAAAAAATCGCGCAATTAATAATAATAATAATAATAATTGTAATAATAAAAAATAATAAAAATAAAATAAAAAAAATAAAAAATAATTGTAATAATGTTATTATTATGTATCACTGTTTAGAAAAGACTTTTCATTAAAATTCACCAAATGTACATCTGTGTTTGTCTTTTACAGCCGGCGACTAGTGCTAATCTATTATGCAATGATTATATGAGCAATGAGGTTTAACAGGAAAAACCAGACCTTAACGCGAATCGGTTTATTTTCATTTGATGTCGAGGCAGGAGCAAGGCCAAGTCAAGTGCGGTATCTTAATTGTAAAATTGACAGAAGCAAAATGTCGTCTGGAGCTGTTTTTACAACGTTCATCGTCGTTCTTCTGTTTTTGGCAAAAGGTAAGTGCACTATTCGACTATAATTATCTTCAGTGAAAAATAGAAATGATTCTAAGTCTTAAGACCCAGACGAGTTTTCCAAACATTATATTTGAGGTCGAGCTAGCCGTTTTGACTCTTTTGTTCTTTAGAAGGAAAGTTTTTACATTGTATATTTTCGTTCCATTTCTTTCTTCTTCTTTTCATTGTAATCGGATATATTAAATGAAGTCTTGCTTTCGGCCTAAAACTGTATGATTTTCAGTTTATTGACTTTTCATTACTGGCCGGATGAATAAATATATTCCGATCCGACATTTTTTAAATGTCGTGTTTTATTAAAATTTCGCGAATCATACTAAACGTCGCTCACTAGTCTCATTTGATGTATTTTTCTTGGCTTGCAATTTGTTCCTGTATAATTTGACATTTTTGGGGCACTCGTCCAAGCCGCACGGAATTGAAACTATCATGTGCGACATCGACAACAACGGATTCAACCAGACAAGCCGCGAAAGATTGAGGACACTGTGCCGAATTCAGAAGACATTATTGAATGTTCGCATTTTTAAGTCTTTTCGGCCGTGTTTCACTGTTTCTTGATCGTTGAGACTATCTTTATAGTTTTATATCTTGCAATTGCCAAGTGCTAATTTTCCGGCAGAAGGTGACAAGCGGGAAGTCACTGAAACAAGGCAAATAAATGTCCTGCAACTTCCGCCAACACTGAGTGAATTGATAGTAAGACTGGCCGACACAGTTTTCAATTCAGAGTAGTATAGCTACTTCAAGTTTTAACTGCTAGATCAACTTTAGTTAGCAATTACAATCGTTGATATAGTTCAATGGTTTGATGTTCAGTGGCTTTTTAAATCGATTCCAGTTCGGTTTTATTATCGGCTCTCTGAAACGGCCGAATTTCGGATTTTTTATGAAACACATGAAGTTTCGAATACAAATTATTCGTTTTTTAGTGTATGATTTCTGAAAGCTAAAATGGTTCGACAATAACTAAAGTTCATAATATACAACTACTATATCTGTCTGTCAGAAATTAAAGCATGGCGTATTCCCACAAAAACATTTAGTTTACTTCATCTTCGTTTTCCGGCTTTACGTCATGAAAGCCACAACGAATGACAGATGAAATTAAAGGAGACGAATCTTGATGGCGTCTTAATTTAAACACTGAAGACTCAATGTTTAATTTATTTTGTCCCTCTCTGACCATCACGTGCTGCAGAGTTTTCTATGATTACTGGTCATCGTGCAGGGTCACCTTTTCATATAGATCATGCATCAATTTGTATACTCTGCCAAAAACTGAATCGTTCTACTTTCTTTCATGTCCTGCTTCCGTCTTCAAAGTGCCGGATTAATCAATGGCACATAAAAAGCACCGATGTGTATAAATCAGCTGGAATAGTCCAGACTTTGTCGTATCTGTCAACTGATCCCCTGCAATGAAGACTCCCGGCGAAGTCAATTGTTCAGCGATCACAGATAAAAAACAAAATTATTGACCACTCTCGATTAACATCCTGAGCAGATTTTCGCATTTCCTAAATAATTTTGATCCTGCAGCGCAAACATTGAGATATAAAGCGGCCTTCACACGACAAACTAAAGTTGGCAAACTCGTGTTGGCAAACTAAAGTTGTTGAGTGTGAACGACACAACAACAGTTGGCAAACATGTTGGCAAACTGTTGGCGATAAATAGAACTTGTCTCTATTCTCGCCAACTTTTTCACCAACTTTTTCGTGTTGGTAAACCCGTATTTGACGTGTGAACGATTGGCAAACGTGTGTTGCTAACTTTCAACCAATCAAAATTCGCGCTCTATTCACGTGATTTGCGTGACACTTCACAAAATGGCGGACGAGCGACCGGACGAGCGTTCCGACTGAGCGTAAACTTACTGAAGCGATGTTTAAATTTATTGACGAAGTTCACAATTGTCTGGCTTTGTGGGACATTTCGTCCCCAGGTTACAAAGATACAAAAAAAAAGCAAAAGAAAATGGAGGAAAAATTGGCGTGTGTTGTGATTTGACGCGTGTTTGACGTGTGAAAGCATGAGTTTGCCAACTTTTCGGAGTTTGCCAACACGAGTTTGCCAACTTTAGTTTGTCGTGTGAAGGCCGCTTAAACCAGCTGCATGCTGACTCAGTGCATCAGAATACAATTCCGTTCTGGATTCGCCATGCATTGTCTTTTGCTGTACAATACCAAATACCAAATAGAAAACGTTTTCCCTGTGTTTTCATAGATGGTAACGTACACGAATGAAGTTTGGGAGAACTTGAAATGCTGTGGAAACACGAGCATGCAGCAGACACAGGGCCTGAAAACGTTTTCTATTGTTTTTATGAAATAAAAGCACGAAGCAATTTTCTATGTTTCCATAGACTTATGTTAAATGGTTTTGAGCCAATCAGAGCGCTTGTAGTATCTTGTTTATTTCATAAAAGTATATAGTGTTTAGTTACGATTAGACCAGCCTATCAAGACCCTCTCACGATCAGTAAGGCAGTCTTCCTTTTATTTCTTCACAGTGGGGTTAGGAGCAGAATACGTACTAACAGGAACATCTCATTTCCGTGTACATAGTGGAGAGGTCGTTACAGTAACAGGTGTGTCTTATGTTAATTTCGTTGTACAGTGGAACCTCAACTTTGGGACAGCTCCGGCAAAATTAACGCTCATATAATCTTTGTATACCTACATTTATTATGCGGACATAGCATTTTAGAGTGCAAATATGAGACCGTATTACACGGGTCTTAGTTCCCCTAACCGCGCGCTACTGAAAACACTGTTGAAAGCCTATATTTTAGGAAAGAATTATGTCGTATAATAATTCATCGGAAAGTTGTGTAATACGGCTGGGTATGTGGCAAATGTTGTGACCGTTTGACCGGGCCTTAATGGTCACATCGCGACAATGGCCAGGAGTTTTCGCCGTCCCGACCGTGCGCCAAAGAGAGATTCAACTGTTACAGTAAAAATTATAGTGAGTCTCATAAACGTTATCCATTTTTTCTCATCGGACAGGTTACTACAAATACTGTCTTGCGTCAACAAGTTGTCCGACTTGTATACGACAGATTTACTTGAACCTATTCACCACAAGCCAGTGCCTGGCAAGCTTGAGGAAGTCGCAGCTGGACTGCAAGGAACATCACTTTTCGAAGACTTACACTGCTCCTAATACAGCAGGAAGCTATGATATCAAGGTAATCTGCCGAAATAAAATCGAATTCGCCACTTTAGAAACGCCGGAGAAGCGGCAATATCTGGAGCGAGTCTCATCTGCAGTTGCTTGTGGGATCGTTAGTTGGCGCGTCGTCAAGCTGGCCGCCATTTTGTTCCCAAGAACGGTCCCACAAGCGACTGCGAGATGCGACTCGCCCCAAATTGCTTCTCGTTTCTAAAGTGGTGAATGTAGACTACGAGCAGGCACCTTTTCTTTCCCTTAGTCCGTCGAACGAGAAGCAAAATAAAGCGAGAGGGGGGAGGGGGGATAGAAATAGGCGCGCGACTAATTATGAAATCGTGCATTCCGTGGCTGTAAAATTACGTGGAATAATGACTTCTCTACATCTTAGAAAAGTTTTTTAATGAGCAAATAAAGAAGCCAAAGCCATGTATTATACTGTCATAAAATACGACGGGAATTTGAGAACACGAAATAGATTTAGAAAACACGAGCCGCAGGCGAGTGTTTTCTACATTTCTCAAGTGTTCTCAAATTTCCGGAGTGTTTTATGACATTATAATACATAGCTTTGGCTTCTTTCTGTGCTTTAAATATAAATTTAACGCGCGAAACGATAAAACACGATTTTCTGTGTTTTATACTCTGATAAAACATGTTTTTTTAACCAATCAGAGCGCGCACAGCTTTCAGTCTATATTTTAATTAACAAATAAAGAAGCCAAAACCATGTATTATACTGTCATAAAACACGACGGGAATTTGAGAACACGAGAGAAATTTAGAAAACACGAGCCGCAGGCGAGTGTTTTCTAAATTTCTCGAGTGTTCTCAAATTCCCGTCGTGTTTTATGACAGTATAATACATGGTTTTGGCTTCTTTATGTGCTTTAAAATATAGATTTACGCGCGCGAAACGATAAAACACGCCTTTCTATGTTTTATACTCTGATAAAACATGGTTTTTAACCAATCAGAGCGCGCGAAATTTTCAGTCTATATTTTAATACTTCATACATAACACCGTATGTTTGCAGTAGCAAAAACATGCTGAATAGTGCTTTGTATAGAAGACACGTTGTTTTGTATTATTTTTAAGATGGAGGAGGTACTTGATTATGCGAACGATTAATGCGAACGCGTCAGCGTGAGCCATCTAGGAGGGTCCGGGGATATGCTCCCCCGGGAAAATTGTGAATTTAAGTCCTCTGAAGTGGCTGGAAATGCATCTAATATTAACAAGCGTGGTTCAGAGAGAGTTGTCCATTTTTCGAAAAACATTCAGAGATTTTTATTTTTTCATTTTTATTATTATTTTTTAGAAAAGTGCGGAGGGAGGTGGGGGGGGGGGGGGGGAGGGGGGGGACTAAATACCCCCAGCTCCTCCCCTGCGCGGTCCCTGTAAGATCGAGGGGATATAATTCGTTTATAATGAGGACAAATGTTCGTAAAAATTAATAACGGAACCTACATTTTTTTAACAAGGTGAAATATGGATGTCCCTTGTTCAAGCCCTCCATTCTGCCATTAGCTGGATTTGTTCTTGGTCGCGCTTTGCAAATAGCCAACTGTGCTAAATCCTCTGACACCTAAATATAGAAAGTTGTTTATTTGTTCATTTATTATTTTTAGACTCCCTGTGTGTTCGGTTTCCTCTACTTTGGTATGTTATTGCAGTGAATTTGAATCTACACGGCCCTAAGGCAATTCTTATCAATCAAAACAATTATATCATAACGTAATCACTACAGCAATACCACTGAATGTATTCGTGATGATTATTTAAACATTTGGACGGAACACTTGCTATAAAAAAGCAATAGTGCCCATTGCAGGTCATTACAGATTTAGAGGCCAATTTGTCAGGTAGGCTCCTGGATATCTATGTAGTGCTTGACCTCTACACCTACTCCAGGCTTAAGACCATCCACTGTTTTTTCAACCGAAGAAAAATTCCGTCAATTTCTTTAATCCCATCCGAGGAGAGTAGCATCATTTTCACAGTCGCTTCATGATACGGAAACCGAGATAAGCTTCAGACGATACGGTGTGGTTGATCCGAATGTAGGCTTGTTAACAGTGCCTTTGGACGTTCGCAGTTGCTTTGCTTCTTTTAAATTCTTGCAGTGAGTTTGTGCAAGCCTGGGATGTATTGGGCACTTAATACTTCCTTCATGCTGCTTATTTATTATTTGAACAATATTATAATTTTACTCATCGGCGGGATACGGGATACGGGATACGGGATACGGGATACGGGATACATCGCCGGGCTAGAGCACCATTCATCGGTTTCAAAATCCGTTACCCATGAGGATTTTTGCTCGTAGTGATTGTAACTGGTTTGCCTTTCTTCGATCTTGTGTCTGCTATGTTTAAAGGAGCTATGTCACAATATTCTAAGTCATTTTTCCCAAGTGCAAAATCACCTTCAAACTGACGAAAGCCTCAAAATAATAGTTTACTAAGGTAGAAAAGCACCAAAGAGGTAATAATAAACCAAACAGGATCAAGGATGGTTGAGGATGGAGAAGATTAAGACGGATTGCGAATGGCAAACTTGAAAAAGTGGCCAATTTTTTCAAGATGCGCCAACCGTGACGTAGCTCCTTTAACGCTGTCCTAGACTGATGAATTACTCTCTGCAATTTTTTTTCTTTGTCAGTTTTCTTTATGTTTCCTTTTCCTCTGACCGTGGAGTGGTAGTAATGGGTATAAGTGCAATATCCAATATTTAACACTTTTTTTTTAACCTTTTTATTTCATTTTTAAAAATTTCATTTAATGTAATTTATGCTTTCGAGGAAATCATACAACCAAAAGTCCTCCTATATTAGTAAACTAAGCAAACCAAAAGTAAACACACAGTTATGTTTAGAAGCCATTAGTAAAACTCTCTTTCCATATAAACAGTGCAGTTGTCACAGAAAATTGTCAAATTCGGAATCAAAATCATTTTCATCTGGGTTCGGGTCTGCGACTCAGTCGGCACTGGGGCTTCTCAAATTGGAAAAAATCGCGCGATTAATAATAATAATAATTGTAATAAAAAAAATAAAAAATAAAAATAAAAAAATAATTGTAATAATGTTATTATTATGTATCACTGTTTAGAAAAGACTTTTCATTAAAATTCACCAAATGTACATCTGTGTTTGTCTTTTACAGCCGGCGACTAGTGCTAATCTATTATGCAATGATTATATGAGCAATGAGGTTTAACAGGAAAAACCAGACCTCGACGCGAATCGGTTTATTTTCATTTGATGTCGAGGCAGGAGCAAGGCCAAGTCAAGTGCGGTATCTTAATTGTAAAATTGACAGAAGTAAAATGTCGTCTGGAGCTGTTTTTACAACGTTCATCGTCGTTCTTCTGTTTTTGGCAAAAGGTAAGTGCACTATTCGACTATAATTATCTTCAGTGAAAAATAGAAATGATCTAAGTCTTAAGACCCAGACGAGTTTTCCAAACATTATATTTGAGGTCGAGCTAGCCGTTTTGACTCTTTTGTTCTTTAGAAGGAAAGTTTTTTACATTGTATATTTTCGTTCCATTTCTTTCTTCTTCTTTTCATTGTAATCGGATATATTAAATGAAGTCTTGCCTTCGGCCTAAGACTGTATGATTTTCAGTTTATTGACTTTTCATTACTGACCGGATGAATAAATATATTCCGATCCGAAATTTTTTAAATGTCGTGTTTTATTAAAATTTCCGCGAATCGTACTAAATGTCGCTCACTCTCATTTGATGTATTTTTCTTGGCTTACCAAATTGATTGCATAATTTGACGTTTTTGGGGCACTCGTCCAAGCTGCACGAAATTCAGTGAAACTATCATGTGCGACATCGACAACAACGGATTCAACCAGACAAGCCGCGAAAGATTGAGGACACTGTGCCGAATTCAGAAGACATTATTGAACGTTCGCATTTTTAAGTCTTTTCGGCCGTGTTTCACTGTTTCTTGATCGTTGAAACTATCTTTATAGTTTTATATCTTGCAATTGCCAAGTGCTAATTTTCCGGCAGAAGGTGACAAGCGGGAAGTCACTGAAACAAGGCAAATAAATGTCCTGCAACTTCCGCCAACAGTGAATTGATAGTAAGACTGGCCGACACAGTTTTCAATTCAGAGTAGTATAGCTACTTCAAGTTTTAACTGCTAGATCAACTTTAGCAATTACAATCGTTGATATAGTTCAATGGTTTGATGTTCAGTGGCTTTTTAAATCGATTCCAGTTCGGTTTTATTATCGGCTCTCTGAAACGGCCGAATTTCGGATTTTTTATGAAACACATGAAGTTTCGAATACAAATTATTTTTTTCAGTGTACGATTTCTGAAAGCTAAAATGGTTCGACAATAACTAAAGTTCGTAATATACAACTACTATATCTGTCTGTCAGAAATTAAAGCATGGCGTATTCCCACAAAAACATTTAGTTTACTTCATCTTCGTTTTCCGGCTTTACGTCATGAAAGCCACAACGAATGACAGATGAAATTAAAGGAGACGAATATTGATGGCGTCTTAATTTAAACACTGAAGACTCAATGTTTAATTTATTTTGTCCCTCTCTGACCATCACGTGCTGCAGAGTTTTCTATGATTACTGGTCATCATGCAGGGTCACCTTTTCATATAGATCATGCATCAATTTGTATACTCTGCCAAAAACTGAATCGTTCTACTTTCTTTCATGTCCTGCTTCCGTCTTCAAAGTGCCGGATTAATCAATGGCACATAAAAAGCACCGATGTGTAAATCAGCTGGAATAGTCCAGACTTTGTCGTATCTGTCAACTGATCCCCTGCAATCAAGACTCCCGGCGAAGTCAATTGTTCAGTGACTCACAGATGAAAACCAACATTATTGACCACTCTCGATTAACATCGTGAGCAGATTTTCGCATTTCCTAAATAATTTTCATCGTGCAGTGCAAACATTGAGATATAAACCAGCTGCATGCTGACTCAGTGCATCAGAATACAATTCCGTTCTGGATTCGCCATGCATTGCCTTTTGCTGCACGGTTCAATAAGTATCATCCAACAACGCTAGCTAACCGATGAATAAAAAAAGGAAAGAAAAAGATAAAGAAAAAACAAAGATGAGTAAAAAGGTCAAATTAAAAGCATATTACAATGATAAACAACAAAATAAGAAAGTTGCATATATGTATAGTTTTTTCATGTCATTTATATCCATCCGACATAATGAATTTTGCTGAGAAAACTACCACATCATCAGTAGGTAATCAACCTCGTTCCCATGCAGGAAAGCCTGCATGGGAACGAGGTTGGCAGGTAAAGAAAACCTTTCACCTTTGTGAGTATAGAAACCACGACGTATTGAACAGATGTAGTAAATCTTGCTTTGCTCTACCGAGTGAAGCCAGCCAAGTTGAAATCCTAGCGTGAGGGCGGTTAAAACTTTTCTTCCTTCCCTCAGTAACGTCAATGGCCAATAGGTTAATGTCCAATTTATTGGCCTAGCTCACACCCATTCGTTAGCACTATATATTACTATATATCCACGAATAATTTATTTCATTGATATGATGTTAACTACAAGACCCTCTCACGATCAGTAAGGCAGTCTTCCTTTTATTTCTTCACAGTAGGGTTAGGAGCAGAATACGTACTAACAGGAACATCTCATTTTCGTGTACATAGTGGAGAAGTCGTTACAGTAACAGGTGTGTCTTATTTTAATTTCGTTGTACAGTGGAACCTCAACTTCGGGACAGCTCCGGCAAAATTAACGCTCATATAATCTTTGTATACCTACATTTATTATACGGACATAGCATTTTAGAGTGCAAATATGAGACCGTATTACACGGGTCTTAGTCCCCCTGACCGCGCGCTACTGAAAACACTGTTGAAAGCCTATATTTTAGGAAATAATTATGTCGTATAATAAACAATGTATTCAGCGGAAAGTTGTGTAATACGGCTGGGCATTTTTACTCGTCAATGTTTATTTTTTCTCGCCTAAAGACTCGAAGAAATATAAACTGACTCGTAAAATTACCCAGTCGTATTACACAACTTTCCGCTGAATAACCTCTTTGTATTAACCTCTATTAAAGGGACACCTCTATTTTAAAAAGGGCACTTCTCCTTGTCCAGTGGGTGTCCCCTTAAAGGGACACTGTCCTGATTTTAGCATGATTTTTGGGAAGCTCAGAAACATATCTAGATCATAGGAAGTTGAACAATAATGGTTTCAATTCTGTAGAATAGCAACTCGACAAATGACAGGAACCCATTAGGAAGTGAGGATGACAAACGACAGCGAGGATGGAAATGGATTGCAATATGGATTTTTGAAAAAACGTCAGGATGTCAGTTTTTCAAAGTTTCAAATTTGGCTCAGAAATCTTTGAAATTTTGCAAAACTTTTGTTGCAGTATAGAATTTCTTGAAGAAATTGCTTTTTATCATTTAGTTAGAGTTTATTAAGTTCTTATTTCATAGATTTAGGGACCATCTTCATGCATTTATAACAGTTTTGAGCAAATACGCCGGGACAGTGTCCCTTTGATGGAGGTTCCACTGTACGTTGTTCAAGTTAACTGTAACTAGGATTTTCATAGAATTAATAGTACGTTCCTCGTTGGGCTGAACTGGCGATTATTATAGGAATAATAAACCCAGCGGTTTCGTTTGCGCGCGATGGCAAAATACGCGAATGGCGAAGTCTCTTGCATTGCCGTGAAGCCAGTCACAGCAAACGGAAATCACCCAATGAACAAATCAAGGTCGATGCAAATTAAACATGCAACCGGCGTACCACAGGAAAATGATTGATTTTAGCTTTGCCCCTGATTGGTTGAAAACAATAAAAATAAAACCAGCTTGCGTCAGTGTTACACGAGTTCAAGTTACAACTATAACTGCAATTAGCATTTTATTGACACTTGATTAAAGTTTTTTTTAAAGAAAAGCAAACGTACACAGGTTATATTACTTTCAATAGTTAATAAAAAACACTCAACAATTGACAATAGATACAGTCGAACCTCCACTAAAGGCCCGATCAAACGGTCACAACATTTGTCAAAACATTCTCACAACATTTTTTGTGACTTTGTGACCATGCCTGGTCAAACGGCCACAACAACCTCACAACATTTCAAGAACAAAAGAAATGTTGTGATGATGTTGAAACAAAGTTTAAATGAATTCAAACTCTTCACAACATCTCACAACATTGTTGTGAGGGGTGGTCAAACGGTCACAACATCGGCTCACAACAAATGTTGTGAGAATGTTGTGACAAATGTTGTGACCGTTTGACCGGGCCTTAATGGTCACCTCGCGACAATGGCCAGGAGTTTTCGCCGTCCCGACCGTGCGCCAACCCGTACCGGCTCTTTATATTGAAACCTCGCTACAACGGGTAATTTTTCGTCCCGACCCGGTGCGCCGATCCAAACACGTGCACTTTACTCTTCAATGGCCAGTTACGTCCAGCCCCATGCAGGGTGAGCCTTTGTAGAGAGATTAAACTGTTACAGTAAAAATTATAGTGAGTCTCATAAACGTTATCCATTTTTTCTCATCGGACAGGTTACTACAAATACTGTCTTGCGTCAACAAGTTGTCCGACTTGTATACGACAGATTTACTTGAACCTATTCACCACAAGCCAGTGCCTGGCAAGCTTGAGGAAGTCGCAGCTAGACTGCAAGGAACATCACTTTTCGAAGATTTACACTGCTCCTAATACAGCAGGAAGCTATGATATCAAGGTAATCTGCCGAAATAAAATCGAATTCGCCACTTTAGAAACGAGAAGCGGCAATATCTGGAGCGAGTCTCATCTGCAGTTGCTTGTGGGATCGTTAGTTGGCGCGTCGTCAAGCTGGCCGCCATTTTGTTCCCAAGAACGGTCCCACAAGCGACTGCGAGATGCGACTCGCCCCAGATTGCTTCTCGTTTCTAAAGTGGTGAATGTAGATTACGAGCAGGCACCTTTTCTTTCCCTTAGTCCGTCGAACGAGAAGCAAAATAAAGCGAGAGGGGGGAGGGGGGATAGAAATAGGCGCGCGACTAATTATGAAATCGTGCATTCCGTGGCTGTAAAATTACGTGGAATAATGACTTCTCTACATCTTAGAAAAGTTTTTTTTAATGAGCAAATAAAGAAGCCAAAGCCATGTATTATTCTGTCATAAAATACGACGGGAATTTGAGAACACGAAATAGATTTAGAAAACACGAGCCGCAGGCGAGTGTTTTCTACATTTCTCAAGTGTTCTCAAATTCCCGGAGTGTTTTATGACAGTATAATACATAGCTTTGGCTTCTTTATTTGCTTTAAATATAAATTTAACGCGCGCGAAACGATAAAACGCGATTTTCTGTGTTTTATACTCTGATAAAACATGTTTTTTTAACCAATCAGAGCGCGCACAGCTTTCAGTCTATATTTTAACACTTCATACATAACACCGTATGTTTGCAGTAGCAAAAACATGCTGAATAGTGCTTTGTATAGAAGACATGTTGTTTTGTATTATTTTTAAGATGGAGGAGGTACTTGATTATGGCTGCAACGGAAACTACGTTTCAAGCAAAGGATTGCGTCTTGGTACAGTCCTGGTTCAAGGTTAGTTGGAGCATGGGATGGTGTACATGATATCTTTTTACGTTACGTTACGTTACGTTACGTTACGTTACGCGCGATGTCTCGTTTTTGTAAAATGTGATCGGACGGGATATTTTTCGGTATGTGCTAAAATGTTCGGTAAATATTTGGTACTTTCGTTTTCTCCGCTTTCTCTCAAAACTGTTCAACAACATTTTAATCGGAAAAGCAAACCTTCTGCCAGTCATTTTTATTCGCTACTGTATTTCAAACTTGGCGCCTCCCCACCGTTTCCATAGAAACCAGTTTGTGTTGTACTTAAAATGGTTCGCTGCCTTTTTCAGAAAGAAGACCAATCATAAAACAGACCATCTTAACAAACAACGCCGACAAGTTGCTTCAAAAGTGAGTGACGTGATAACTGTCAGAAGTAACAGTCAAAATACATCATATTGAGCCGTAAAAAAATGTATGACAGGAACGTTTTTTGTCTTAGGGCCTGTTTATATGGAGGAAAGTTGTCCCTGGTAAGAGGATCACCCTCCATACCGAGACACCCCGGGCGGGAAAACTTTTCATACATTTCTTTATAAATAGCAGCGAACCGTTTACATGAGAAATCGCAAAGTTGGCTTGGGGGCAGGGTAAGTTTAACCCTGGGTGGAGGGTTACTCGCTTTGAAGGTAGGGTGACCCTGGGGGGCGGGCCAACTTTTTCGCATATAAACACTTTGCCTATTGTTGCCTATTGTTGTTTCACCTACCAGTGTATCAATAGTATCTATTTTTCTTGCGCTTATGCTTATGTCGCTGGTGAAAATCAGCCTTTAGGGGCGAAAATAAATACAGCCACACCCCAAAAACACGATTTTGATACCTTTTATGGATTCCTTTCGAAATTTCCGACAATCACCCCGTGACGTCACTTTTATATTGGAGTTAGCCAGGGACCTTTATATGTTAATAGTTTTTAAATCTTATTATGGCATTTCTCTTTTTCCCAATTCCTGTCTTTGTATTCCAGTGATTCAGTCATATTTACAGTCCTTCTCACACATGACAACTTCTCAAGTGACAATGCACTGAATACAAACTTGGTTTGGATCTTGCCCCACTATGCACGCTTTGTGAACCACGTGCCTAAGACAAATGTCTCCAGTCCCTACCCTGGAGAGTATCATATTCAGGTAGATTAAGAAGTTTAAATATTGTGAGGAGAATTTAGATCTTAGTCAAGAGAATATTTAGCTTTGTTTAATCGGAAGAAGGAGCCGCAATTTTTAAATTGCACGATAGCTTTCGAGTTCGGCCATTTGACCTCCTATAGTACTAGTTTGTCATTGACTTGTCATATGTACAGTCACATGTACAGTCTGCTAACGGACGCGAGGCGAACACCTCTCGTAAGCGGACAGTTGGTCATGTTCCCAGCTACATACAAACACTACATTTTTAACCTCCCATAAGCGGACACCTCTCCGCTTAATCCCGAGGGTGTCCGCTTACGGGAGGTTCGACTGTATTTACAATTCAAATTTTAGGAGCCGTCATTTTCTTTCATTAGAGTCATTAGAAAATACCCTGGCCCTGAGGAAGACTCGTCTGCTAGTCGAAATATCGGCCAATAAATGTGCCCTTTTGCCGTAATGTCAGCCTTGTAATCATTTTTTTTCAGTTACACTTCAAGCCGTAAAACAAGAGATCCGGCAAGAAACGCCAAGCTTTTTATTTCGACGTTGTGTGGTCTTCTGCATTCAAAATATTTTAGTTTGTCACAATTTCAAGGACATGCAATCTTCATATGTCATTTGTTTGCCAGATTGGGCAGATTCAACTTGGCTCATCAGTGGAAATCAACATCACAGTTCAAATTGATCCCGAAAGCACACTATCCGTTGGTCAACACTTCCTGACAATACCGACCTTCACTATGTATGAACAGCGCATGGCAGATGGCTCAACTAAGATGCTTGTGGGCTCAGTTGAGTCTGTGACGGTCAACTTTACAGTGAGAGAAGGTTTGTACCTATACTGCAAAATAGTCAATTTTTCTTTCGAGATACTTCATACCGATGTACGACACGTGTTATGGGACGCCTGGTTTGGCCCAACGAACGGACTGTTTTGCAGAGCCGTTATTTCCCCAGGGGGAGGGGATATTACCCAGAAAAGGAACACGGACAACAAGGATGGTTAAAATGAGGATTAAAAAACTGCATCATACTCTGAGAAAGATATTATTCTGTCAGTGACACAAGCTACTCGGAAAAAAATTCCGAGCCGTTCCCCCAACAGGAGTCGAACCTATGACCTTCCGTACACCGGTCGGACGCTCATCATACTCTTTTTAAAAAATTTATAAGAATAAATTATACATTTTTCATGCCCAGGCTGAATATTCTTATTTTTTGCCGAATTTAGGATGAAAATATTCTTAAAACATTCTTAGTATGGTACCAGTAAAATAACACGGATGTGACCTGGCAGAGGAAAACGTTTGATTTACATAGTACATTTTACCATACTTTTCAATGGTCACTCCCAGGGGGGCAGGCAGCGCCCTTTGATCTTGCCGCTTTTCCGCTATACATGATCGCACAAGTAAAGAAATCTGTCAATCATTCGAGAAACGTACCTCTACGGAAGTTTGCTGTGGAATTTTCATCCATGGTGTCCCAAAATGACCAAAGTTCAGTTAAACAGCGACCGAATCGATGTTTGAACGTGGAATCGCCAAAATATTTCTGAACGACACAAACGCACGTCATGCCCGCCATCGTCCGCCATGTTTATTTTAAACACACCAGTACTTAGTCTCGCTCGGCCAAATTTCTTAAATGTGCAATCATGTATACTAGGTCCCAGGCCTCGCTGCTAGCCACCCCTGGTCACTCCGAAGGAGCCCAATGGGCTCCTGCAATGGTGTAATAATGTTCATTTAAAAACATTATGAGATTTTATTGTATTTTATTTTCTATCAACATATTCTTAGCATATTATTAAACTTTCGCCAACCTCAGCCTCAATATCAGTTCTTATAAAAAATGGATTCTTACTGAAAAGAAAAAGAGTGTACCATTGCCATTATTGAACGAATTGAAAACAATGTTTAGTGTTGTGTCAGTTTATAGGTGTTATTACTATTTCCTGGTAGATTTCCCGAGAGGATTTCTGATGAATCCATCGTCTGATGAAGTGTACTTCTGTAAAAAGAAGAAAAGGTATACTATATGGTTGAATATCTGACGTAATAATCATAAAATGTGTTAAAAGTTCTATTGCATTGCTTTACTATTTATTAACGAAATTTAAGGGAAATCAGTGTAATTTTAAGTTCTTGGTGGGATGTTTACTATGGATTATTATTTTCTTTCTTTTGTCCCGGATCACGAAAGCCCCGGATTAGCCGATTAGAAACCTTTAAGATATACAACTAAGATATACTATTGATAAATGACAAAAACAAGCAGAAAACTCCGGACACAAGAGTGCCACCTCTGTCTTAGTGTAAGACATCCATACATGCAAGCCGGGAAGATTCATGTAGTCAGTACATGAAGGCGAGAGCAGTCTTTTCACCATAAAGGGAAAGGACAAAACAAAGAAATCGGCAGCTTATAATGTTGTTTTTACTGTGTTCATTTTCTTATCTGTTTTCAGTGATTGGGATCCCTCTTGCTTTAAGTCAATTGATGGTGCTCGGTGGATAGGTATGTAACATTGCTACAGCCAATCTCGTAAAATTGCAATCTTTATTTCAATAAACTACATTGACAAAAATACACACTGTTCGGCTGGTCTTACTGAGAAGGTGATTTGACAGGAATCAGGAGAGGATGATCTAAGAGAAGCATTCCCCATACATGGGTCTCTTCCAATGATACTTTTTAGAAATATATATTTCATACTTCAATAGCTGAGCTGAGCGCTTTTAAGAGCGCTACCTGATTGGTCAGTTCGAGTAACGTGATGTCAGAGCCTCGATCAGAAGGAAATAAAAATAACTTTCACAGTATGGCGCGAAGCTTAAAATAGATTGAAAAAAACTATCATGGGGCATGGGGATGTGTTCTCTTAGATCATCCTCTCATGGTCACGGGGAATCCTTCTCCACTTCGGATCATTCTCTCTTCCAGGAATGTATCAGCTTAGCTGAAGACGCGAAGAAAAGAGAAAGAGAGCCGGAGAAATAAGACTTTTTTGGCTTTTTACATTTTCGCTCCCCGCTCTTCTCTCGTTTTTTCCAGATGGTTTGAAGGCTGGATCCAACCTCTGACACCATTCATGTCATAAACTCACTACAGTACGCCATATTGTTTCAACCTCGTGGTCCTTTATTCTCGTGCACTTCTGACACCATGTCATAAACTTACCAAACCATGTTATCTCAACAACCTCATGGTCCTTTATTCCCATCATGCATTATGAGTAAAATATTACATCACGAGCACGCAGACATGACAACTACTGTTGATTGACTAATTTTAGCAAAGAGGTTAGATTTCTGAAATCAGCAACATTTAATTTTTCGTTAGGATTAGATTCGCGAGTAAAGATGATCTCTGGTATGATTATACGCCGATCGTATACAAGGATCTTTGCCATGGCAACAGGCGATCGATGTCACGTGGTCAGTGAGGATGGCCTTACTTGGAGCTGCATTATGCCAGAGGAATGGCAACACGAATCATCGTCAAAGGATTTCGTACACGCCATCTTTGTTCCCAGAAACCTCAAATCTAACCTTCCAGAAGGCGAATATATTGCTTCGAAAAGTGATGGAACAATTTTCCTATGGAGGTAATTTAACTGATGAACATTAAAGGGCGCCACGCTATTTTTGCTTTTCTTCCCTGTATTCTTTTTTTACGAGCTCTAAACTCAAACATGCATGTGAATGGAATATTAATTCAAAGATGGAATCTCACTTACATATCAAACACAGATGATTTGATTTCTAAGCATTATTTACCACTTGTTTCACAAATGGACTTAAACTTGAAAAACGCCGTTGGGCAGTCGTTTTTCAAGTTTAACCTTATCGCAATCCGTTTCAATCTTGTCCACTTTTGACCATCCGCACTTCATTGCGGCTTCCTAGTATTTGATTTATGTGGTTTGAAACCATTATTTAGTGGTTTCAATCTATATTAAGACTAGTTCACGGTGTGTAACAAAATAGCATAACATAGCCTCTTTAACGCAAAGCTATAGTGCTGCAACTTTACTTCAATCCAGGGGCGGATCCAGAAGGTTGGATTGGGTGACTAGCAACCCCCTATCTGCTAAAAAAATAAAAAAATAACCACATTAATATAGAAAATAAACACAAGCACACGGGGCAGGTGTAAAAATTGTTGTTATTTATCGTTTCTATAATCTTTAATTTGCAAATAAACTCCATTTCAACAACTATGTTTATTACAATTTTGTTGTTAATGATTTCAGGATCAGCTAAAGGTTTACACAAGAAGGGAAAATCAGAAGTGTGGAGACTTGTGGCTTTGTGGGAATGTACTTAAAGGGACACTGTCCTGATTTTAGCATGATTTTGGGGAGCTCAGAAACATATCTAGATCATAGGAAGTTGATCAATAATGGTTTGATTCTGTAGAATAACACTCGACAAATGACAGGAACCCATTAGGAAGTGAGGATGACGAACAACAGCGAGGATGGAAATGGATTGCAATATGGATTTTTGAAAAAAACGTCAGGATGTCAGTTTTTCAAAGTTTCAAATTTGGCTCGGAAATCTTTGAAATTTTACAAAAGTTTTGTTGCAGTATGGAATTTCTTGAAGAAATTCTTTTTATCATTTAGTTAGAGTTTATTAAGTTCTTATTTCATAGATTTAGGGACCATTTTATGCATTTATAACAGTTTTGAGCAAATACGCCGGGACAGTGTCCCTTTAACTGGTACTGATCGTTATCCCTCGAGCTCGTCTTGAGAAACTTACGTCACGCTACACATACAGTAGTGTCAATAAAACTTCAATGATTGCCTATTCTTGCCGTCTGGTACATCTCCACCAGGAATACAACAAATTCAACATAACTGACAAAGGAACAATAACGGAACATACGCACCAAGCAAGAATGAAGTTGAGCGTCGCTCAACAACAACAACAACAACACAAAGTGAATCGGTGACCTATAGTAGTTTCGCCTGACTACAGCCGAATGAAACCAAAAAATATTACCAATTTATGACTTGAAAGTCACAAACATTAATTTGACCAGCCTTTACTATGACCCTTTGTTAATACTTAACAATCTCATTTCCTCCATTTCCCTCCTTTCAATGTTGTTTTTAAACCTAAAACACAATGGACAAAGTGCACGCTTATTGCCCTATCCAAAATTGGACAGGAAAAAAGGGAGGTTGTTCCAACGACTTATGACACCGATTGCTTTCCGATTGCTGCTAAGCGCGCACCGCGCACGCGCGTAGTGTTCTGTAGGTCCCCATAAAACGCCGAGGCTAACCTGTTTTGCTCTCTGACGTGAAACACAGCGCATCTCAAAATTCTCAGTGCGTAGATTTGAGTAGTAAAAAGATTCGTAAATAGGATTACCATTTTAGAGAGAAATATATAATATTCTTGTAATTCATCGAAAGTAATAAAGTTCATCAGCTCATCAAGGCGTGATTGTGCTATTTTTGTTTCCATTCTCATCTGCGGTAATCTATCTTGACACGCTTTGCTTTATCGTTTAACCCTTTCAGTCCCAGAGTCAAACCTGGAGCCAATAAATATGGTTGTAACTTTTGGGTCTGTGGATGAAACCCTCAACCCTAGTGTGTGACCAGTCAAATGAAAGCTGTTGAGCTGTACTTTCATGTGGTGCTGTTTGTTTTTGACAATTTTGCAAAATGAAATTCAAGATTTTTTCCTCAGTAGCACTCTTGGGAGTGAAATAAAGGGTTAAATAAGGATAAAACATTATTATCGCGTCCATACTATATTTCATGAGTTTTAGTTTTCAACATCGTTCCACTCAGGTCAAGAAATAGTCCAAACAGGCACAGTTGGGCGATTTTTTTCGACGCAACTTTTGTTGCCATTGAGGCAGCTTGCAAGTTGTAAGATTATGAGTTAATAATACCTTCGAAATCGTGCAACAATGTTGTTCCAAATTGTGCTGGAACTTCCTCGTGATTCGTGTCCAGGGGAACCTGTTCGTTGTAATCCCACGAAAACGAGCTGTCTAAATGGGTGTTACAGTTCTGTACGAACCCGGGTCCTACTATTAAATATTATTATTATTATGGTTCAAGTATCTGTTGAACTATATGAGTGTTTTTATTTTGTTATGCATGTTTACCGTCGAAAACGGACTTTCCATATCGCCGAAAACTTTCTTTAAAGTGAAGAATTTTTAAAACGCGCGCAGCTCTATCGTTTTGGTGCGAACGAGTAGAAACAGAGACCGTTCGAAAACGTTGTCGCAACTCCAATTGTGAATGATGTCTAGCCTCCTCCGAAGGCAACTCCTGGGTTTCCGGGGTCTGGGGCAAAAAAGGGGCAAAAGAGCGGGCACTGGGGCACTCAGTCACCTTTTTGTCCTCCGCACCAGTCTCTCACTCGTGCCTTTATGTAAGAGTTGCCTGCGGATGAGGCTAACTTTTACCCACGGGTATAACTGTCCTAACGGTAGTGTGAATGAAAATATTTTTGCTGCGTTTCAGTCGTCTTGAACGTAAACAGAGTGTTTTTAAAACGGATTAGTGTTGACGACCTAAACATTGTCCGGTGTAAAATACCTATATTGCTAATTTGGCTGGTGCGACATATATTAAAAAAAGCCCCGACAAAAAATCATGGCACATAACATCACCACACTAGTGTACAGCCGGACTTACTGTTAATTCAAAATCGCAACTACTTACTGTCAATTTAACAAAAACACGATATACCGTAAATCCTCGAAGAAGCGGCCGGGGCGCTTATTTCAAATTTCATAATTGAACAAGTTGTATTTTTATAAAAAAAAATATTTTTGGCAAGAAATCTGTAGTAATTCTGCCTTCTCTTTCTTCATACATTCGTTTTGACTGCATTTAAGGAGAGGGGAGTTTATATTATGATTCTATAGGGGCGCTTATTCGAGGGGGGCGCTTATTCGAAGATTTACGGTATCGAGATTTGCTCACTGCTTTTCAAACTGTGAAACAACGGAGACTATTATCTCTGCTATGTTCCTTTGATTGTATCGTCATATGACTACTAGGGGGATGGCAAAATGGAGTCAATTTCTACCCCCTCTCGTGCGGAAAACCCGGGTTTCTGAAAGCGCACAGCAGCGTGTTGGTTCTAAAGGAAAACCGTTTTAATCGAAAAACAAAAAAATTATTGTAATAAAACTGGGTAAAACTGCTAAATTAATTTTAATTTCGAAATTACTGAATATATTACTATACCATAAGTCTTCCTTTCTATTTCGAGACAGCGGCACGTTCCTTGATCGTTCTAACAGATAGTAGATGAAGAAAACAAAATTCTTATCAGAACTAACATTATAAAAAGAAATATGTTAACAGCTCGGGACCGAAATATTAATTTACCAATGCAGTTTGAAGTTTGTTTTCACATTTACATTTCAAACAAAAAAACTGTTGTTGGGCTTTGTTTAAATAATATTTTCCACTTGAACGAAACAACAGATCGGCTAGAGTTTTTAACTCTACCATGAATTAACGTGGTTTATAAAAACTTATATACTATATCTGCTCGCTAACGTCTGAAAGAAAATTTTAATCCTGCAAAGAAAACATACAGAACTCAATTATAATAAAGGCGCTATCCGATAATTTAATAATTAATGTTCACGTTATGTTAATTTTAATAGCAAATTACGGCGCATGAAAAAAATATTCATATTGGAAAGGTGTATACGTGATGACACGGAAAATAAATTGATTAAAATTAAATAAAATTGGTTTCGATAATTTGTTCCTTTTTGTTTTAATAAGTAGAAACGCACATGGTAATAGACTTTTCAGTGACATATGCCAATTGAACGCTTCCGCTTTTAATTATTGCAAGTCATACTCTCTTCTGTTCTTGTTATGTTATTTTGTCAGTTTCGCCTTCTTAGCAAAGTATTCTACTACGAAGACGTGTTTTTATTGCGATGTTTCTTGTGCAGCCGAAAAATTAAATGATATTGATTTCATAAATTCATTCGAAAAAATATCAAAAAATACACAGGAATTAAATACTGCATTGGAACAACTAACCTATTGCGCGCAATTTATTTTATCAGTAAGATTCGTTGAACTTTCGCCATAAATTCTGCAGAAGTTGACTTTCCGTTTTCAGTAATGTATTATTCCGTAGTCAGTAAGTGGCTGGTTTTAATTAAGTACACACACTTGCACATTTTAACATTTTTCATTAAACTAATGTGTTCTCTGTCGTGCAAGCAATTTTTTTATGTCTGTTTGAAGACAGCTGAGAAGATAAGATTGTCAAAATAATCGAAATTAATATAAAACGGACAATGCATGCGTTGTAGTTATATTTCAAGTGGCTGCGGAAAATAACAGCTTTCTGTGCCATCTCCTGTCGAAACGCTTTGCTTTTTAAGTCTTTCTTTGCCAAACATTAAACCTTATTAATTATTTTAATTTGGAAATTTTTGTGGCTGACTAAACTAGTCCTTGTTATACGAGAAGCAATAATTAAGTGGAAATTAATGTAAATTAAAGCTCACATTTTGGGGCAGATTGATGTTTATTCAGTAGTCTTCGCTTTAAAGCAAATGATTGATGTCTACAGTTAAAGCTTTTTATTGTTTTTCTCTTCACAAACTACGGCCAGCTATACGGACAACACCTTTTAACGCAGAGCTACTCTTCTTCTACCCAAGCAAAGATATTCAAGCTCCGGAACTGAACGATAAGTTATTGAACTAATTTGAAATTTTCGCTCGTCATTAAGAATGGAGAATGGTACCAATTCTTCGACTGTTGGTTCCAAGGGAGATAGCTTCGAGCTTATAATCGCAAAAACTTCGATATGCATATTGGTCCTCGTTGTGTCGTTAATTGAAAACATCGCAGTTCTCGTGATACTGAAAAAGAACTACAACAGTCGCATGAGAACTGCTAACAGTTTTTTCATTGCGAACATGTCAGTAACCGACGTTCTCTTCGCTGTGCAGAATATACCGCTTGCCTACAATAACTACATACTGAAAGGTCGATGGATTCTTCAAGGAAACATTGGAATGGTTCTCTGCAAGTTCGACGTGTTCTTTTCGCTGATTGCCATGGTAACCACAAACCTGACCATCTTGGCTATCGCAGTTGATCGATATTTCGCTGTGTACTTTCCATTCAAGAAGATAATCACTCGTAGAGTGTGCTTCTTTGTTATCTTCCTTACATGGCTCGTTTCTGCCTTGTTTGCCTCTCCCATGTTCTATTACGCGGACTTAATAAGTGTGAATGATTTCACAACTTGCACCCTCACCGATGTACAAGTATTGAAAACATGGTATACAGTTTTGGCGGGAATTCTAGCTACAACGCTTGTGGCCATGCTTGTTTTGTACACCGCCATTGGAGTGAAGCTCTTGGGTCGAAAATTTCCCGGCAACGCAAGTCAAAGGATCCACGAACGAAGAGAGAAGCGAAATCGCGACATTTTCAAGATGCTGATTACTCTAATAGTTGTGTTCTATATTTGTTCGCTGCCGCTTTTTACTCTGCAATTGTCTTATTCTCTTGGATTCTTTGAGCTGCTCAAAATAAACCAAGTTCGTTTTATTTCAATTCTGTTGTTTCTTTTTAAATGGCGCCATTAATCCCATAATTTACGTCATTTTCAACGAGAGCTTCCGCGATGGTGTTAAGATGGCTTTGCCAAAATGCAGATGCAACAGAAGTGTTGTTTACTCTCTTGACACACGCACGCGAACAAGAAGCGTTGATGATGGGAGGTCTTCAACTCAGCTGTAAATAGGGAGGTTAAGCAAACCAAGACAGCAACTGCAACAAGAAAGTCGCCAAACAAAAAGGTTTAATGGGCAGTACAATGGCTCTGCACGTGCGTTATACATTTTGGTACATTTCTTAGCAGTCCTATGCAAAATGACAAAGTGAAATGACCAAATTCTGCATATTTTTGGAGAACGTGAACCGCAACGGCTAATTTTTCTCATTTCTATTTGGAATTGAACGCTGTCCTGATACATATTCAGTTGGAGTTGGTGCTTTAACCGTTGGACACGCTGAATAGATCTGGATAATTGAGTCTATCAGTCCTAAGTAAAACAAATTCATTTTTTAAAGGCGTTGTCCTCGGCTTCGCCGTCGTCATTGCTAGTGAAACTCCCAATATGGAAAGTAGGCACCCGAACGTTTCAGACCTAAAATCAACCTGGACTCATGTACATCGCCATTTAAAAGTTCGTAAGTGTCATTTGAAAGTCAGAGGATTTCTGCATCCCGCCATAATGGGTGACCTGAATTTTTGAACCTTTAATTATAACAATGAACATATAGCCTATGTACATCCTTCTTTTGTTCTTAAAACAAAAATGAACACTATATAGCACTACAAGAAGTTGGCGTTTAATTATAAAGGTGGTGGACTTAAATCAAAAATATCTTAAATGAGCTCAATGCTAGCTTTGAATAAGTTAGGGCCTCCACAGACTAGAGAGATAGTTGTCGACAACTATTTAGTTGTCGATCATAAAAAGTTGTCGATAACAAAAAGCCAGTGTGTGAAGCTAGTAATCGATAACTAAGGCCCTTGGTTATCGATAACTTGCTTCACACACTGGCTTTTTTGTTATCGACAACTTTTTATGATCGACAACTAAATAGTTATCGATAACAATTGGCCTAGTCTGTGGAGGCCCTTAATTAATGAGTTGTAGGTAACGCATCACATATGTTAATACCTTGGTTTTAGTTTACGACCAAAATCATTAATAAGTAATTCTACCTATGCCAACCACAGGTTGTGGTTGAACGAAGAAATATTTTGTAGAAATATCATTCATCTGTATATATAATCGAACCTTTTTTCTTGATCTTTGAGTCAACCATTAATTACATGTAGCTGCTATCTTTATAAAGCAATAAAGGTGATAAGTTGGGCTTGTAGATAATTATTTTCTCAGTGAATACAAGAATCCTAGGTATTCTGTATTCTGTATTCTGTATTCTGATCTGTCGTTTATTTTAATTGTAGATTCATTATTGTCTGTAATTTTTACACTCTCCCGGTGACGTTACGGCTGGCTGTATGCAGGAATATGCGCCATTTGAATGGCACATACCTCACGCTGAATCATATTGTCGCCGGTCAATTATAAAAAGACAAATAGGGACAAGTGGGCATACACACACACACATCCTCCATGAAAAGCTTGTGAACAACTCAGTTGTGGCAGTTGATTTTTAGTAAATCCATTTGAACAATTTTTCGTGACTGTTGTGTTGCATCTTTGTAAACGACTCGATGATCCCCAATACGTTCTTTTTACAATTTAACCAGCTGTTTAACTCGCCTTAGTAGTATAGGAGGAAGCGAATTGTCCGTTTCTGTGCTACACTCTGGGATGACGGGGAATTGTCCGGCTCATACATCTCTGACATTGCTGTATTCCGTCAAATAAAATAAAAAGAACAACTTACCAAGTAACTTGGTTTTCTTTACTGTGCGAATCAGAAAAGCGTGAACACTTTGATTTAAGCTTAGATTTTCCTTTGCCAAAAATTGCGAAAACATTTTCCTGCATTTATTTTATTACTATTTTCGCAAAGCTTTTCTGCAAAAACAAAGTGTAAATTTGAGTTTCCTGACTATTCTTATTGCAGTTTGTTCATGTCAAAGTTAAATCAAAGTGTTCACGCTTTTTTGATTCGCACAGTAAAGCCCCTTCCACACGAGCAAGTTTTCGTTGACAAGTTTTCCTTGACAAGTTTTCCTTTCTCGTGTGGATAAACAACAAATTTCATTTGACATGTTTTTCCTTGACAAATTTTATTTGCTCGTGTGGACGATAAACAATTTTGCTTTGACAATTTTTCTTTGTAACAACAATAATATTGTACAGCGGATTATCGTCTTTAATAGGATCCAGGTCGCGAGCAACAAGATTAGGCCGCTGGGCACCAGGGATTCCTTGTCAAGTGTTCCTTGTTGCACGGCCACACGCCGACAAGTTTCGCAACTTGGCAAGTTTTCCTGGCAAGTGTCCTTGTTCAAAAACTGGCACGATTGTTTTTGAACAAGGACACTTGTCAAGGAAAAAATTGCTAAATTTCCCTTTCCAAACGAGCAAGGAAAACTTGTCAAGGAAAACTTGTCAAGGAAAACTCGCTCGTGTTGAAGGGGCTTAATACATCGTTTTTGTTAGACATGTCAGTTAAACTAATTTCTTATATAACTGTTCTGACTTTAGATTCCGAATCCAACTATCAGTTTGTTTATCAGTTGTTGCTATAAGGAACAAATTAATCTACCAAACAATGTTTATATATTTTGGCAATATACATAAATTTCTGACATCCCTAACCTACCCGTCCATCTAAACTCAAACTGTACTGATCAAAGAGACTAATAATTATTCTCTAACTTTAATGGTTTTTCTAAAAAAAAAGCTCCCTTAATTTAGATTGCATCTCTTCTATATTTAAACATCTGGCAGCTGATTCAGAACAAACAAAACAGAATCGAGAAAACTCGTTTGAAATAGTCCGTGCAATGAATCACGAGAACTCAACGGATTTTAGCGTTAACTCGACGATGAATCTAAGCTCAGGCGTTGATGAATCAGGGAATCAAATCAAAGAACTTACTGTCTGGAAGATATTCCAAGTCTTCGCTTACTATTTTGCGATTTTTCTCTCTTTGGTCGGTAACGCAGTCGTCATCAAAGCTATTAAAAGGATTGGAAGGACATTACGAAGGAAAGTACACTATCTGTTCATAGTAAACTTGTCCGTAGCCGATCTCCTATTTGCCGTGGAGAACATCCCCATAATCTATACTCACTTGTTGTTGAACGGTGCATGGCATGTCCAAGGTCATTTCGGTGCATTTCTTTGCCAATTTGATGTGTTTCCTATCCGCGCTTTTAATTTTGACTTCTAATCTGACCATTTTAGCCATTGCCGTGGAGAAGTTCTTCGGGATATTTTTTCCGTTGAAGGCGTTTGTTTCGACGAAACGGGCGTATTTTATTGTTGCAGCCACGTGGCTCGTTAGTGGACTGTATTCCGCTCCGTTGTTTTTCTTTGCCCGTCTTGAAACAGATCCTGAAGATGGAAAAGTCACGTGCACCGTTTGTATCAAATGTGAAAAGGTTGTACGATGGTTTATATTTCAAACAGTGCTGCTGGCGGCCGGATTCGTAATCACATTTGCTCTATATTCAGCGATTGGGATAAAAATATGGCTTCGCCAAAACGCCTGGAATTCAACTCTACGAAGTTCAACGAAGGGGACAAGCCAAAAAATACAAAGCGCTAAAAATGCTGACAATGCTGGTGTTCGTATTTTACGTTTCCTTCATCCCATTCTGGATTTATCAGCTTTCCCTTCACTTCAGCTTCTATGACAAACTTGGTTATTATTACAGCATAATTTCAGCTTTTTGATGCTTTGTAACGGAGCTGTAAACCCGGTGATTTATAGTGTATATAACATGGATATTCGTCGCGAGTTTAAATCCTTACTTACATGTAAATCGCCGTCCCGCTCAGCGAAATCTTTTAAAATCAGCTATAAGAGAAAGGGAAATAATCGGAGAAAGGGAAATAGAACTGAAGAAGACTTAGCTTATATCCATAATTACAACGTGGTTGAGGACTCGCGCTTGTAAACTGATTTACAATAGTAGAATGTTATGTAATTATTTCTTCTAAAAGTGAGCAGTGTGGAGAAAATGTACAGTGCATGTAACCAGTGTCGAAGGAGGGGATGTCTGCAGACAACACGAAAATTTCAGGAGTCTTCTGCCGCCCCTGAGACAAAGATACAAAATTTAACCGTAAACTAATTAAACGGCCCCAAATTTTAACGGACAAATCGTATCTTGACTTCATTATCCTTACTGACAACTGGCAAAGGACCAAACTGGATTTTAACTGTTCACTGATCACAATCAATATCTTCAACTGACAATTGTCAAATATATATTAAGTGATAACAGACAACCGACCCCACATTTTTTACTGACATTGATAATTTCTCCGCATCGGTGTCTTGTAATTATTGTCCGAGAGAAAAATAATTAATTGAAATAGAAAATGTGAATAAAAATGGATCGATCAAGAGCGATTGGCATAGTTTGTGTTGCATGGGGTTGCTGAGTTAAATATATGTTGTCTATAAACTGGAAATAAAATATAATGGGTGTGGTCAATTTATTGTTGTACATTTTAAAATTCAATGTGAGTAATAATGTATAATTTACTTTACGACATTCCAAAAGCCTCGCTAAGTTGGCTAACTAAAATACGTAAGTACTTTCCAGGACCTTGACATAAAAAAGATTGGGTTTTGTTTCGAAAAGATCAAAGGTGGAAAATATCCCGGAATTTACGCATGAAATAAAACTACTGTGGGCGCATTGGAAGCTCTCCCAATCTTCCCAAGAAGCCTCTGCGGAGGAGAGAGCATTGGAAGAATATCGTTCGAGGTCTTTCTGGTACGGACAGAGCGAAGCGAGGTCCGTACAAAATGAGAAAGACCAGAAGGCAACATTCTGCCTGTACTGTCCCGAGCTAGTGAGAGTTTAATAATACCATTATTACATGGCTCTCCCTAACATTTTATTGTTGCCCGCGCTTTGCAGGTCGGGCTGAATTAACATCGCTCATAATGCCCGTAGCCGATTACGGGAAAATCCGACCCCAAGTATTAGCCAATCACAGCGCACGTTATATCATTACATCCTCTAGCCAATATAATAAAAACTAAAGTCGCGCGAAGTTAAAAATATTAAAGATGGACTGATTATCTTAATGCCTTTTTGTCACGATGTTTAAATTAGCTTATTCACAATGCATGCACATGTCTAGCCTGCGAGAGCAGCCTCGGGCTCTCACATGTCAGACAGTCACAAAAATAAGCTCAGATTGGAAATACAATTTTCAAGATCACATCTCTGTATTTGCGTCGTCATTACGACGACATCAACTGCACTTCCGTGGCTAATGGATTAAGAAAAGAAGTTTGAGTTTATAATATGCTTTTGTTGAAGTCCTGAAGCTGGCAAATGGCGCTGTCGCTGCTTCGGTCGTTTTGTAGAAAAAACGGTTCATACACCGGTTACAGATCCTTTCGATTCAGCGGTCCTGTCACTGCCTTCATTGTATTTTCCATGTTATTAGCGGATCCTACAGTGAATACACCTATCAAAAATAATAAACATCATAATTTTTTTAATCAACTGTGGCTAATATAGCTCTCAACTAGCTTGATTGAAAGATGCTGTTTGTATAAAGCCTGTTTAGTTCATGTTCGGAGAACGGAACTGGCCCTGCCAACTATCTTAAGCTATCTTAGTCGGCGTAATCAGTAATTCTCCTCAATACTGCTCGTGCCTTATATTTTAGCGAGGGTTTTATTTTAAAGATTGAAGATTCACAAAAATTAACGTGCGACTGATTTGTCCACTACGTGACTTATAGTTAATTTTCTGTGGTTTAATGAACCATATTGGCCTGTGAGTTTGAATGAGACACGTACATGCACTTTTGCATTTCAATATTAACTCATTTATTTGTGTGCCTGGGCAATTTTGTATTTGTTTGAAAACAGCTGAAATAGTCAAGCGATGAAAAATACTGAATAATTAATAATTGAAATATACGGATACCGTGACTTAACACACGGACTACAAACGGCTCACTCACTAAAAGTTAAGGGTTCTCTAAATTACACCAACGAACTCCTTCAGGTACTTTATCTTGCAAATGTCTTTGTTATTCACGGTTAAAAGTGAGGAACACCATCGAAACAGCAAAGCTGTGGTTTTTCTATTTGAACTGGCAGAGAAAAATAAGTTACCCTTCCTGTCGGAACTTGAATTTGTTTTCAACCGTATTCTTGATTGATTAAATCTTGCCTACATACGATAGCTCATTGATCATGAATACAACCTTAAAGCCTAAAATGATAGCTACGTAGTAACCGCCGCTTCAAGTCATAATTATTTTCTATAATAAAGCAATTAGTCTGTTGTTTTCTTTTTCATGGAAATCATGTAAAAGCTCACAAGTTGGGTAAACTAATGTTTATACAGCCGCTGGAGCTCGTAATAACATTTTCTGCTAAGCACGCATTCTGAATCGAGCTAATAATAACTGCTTTCAATTCGTTCGGCGGTTAATAACTCTTCCGTAGTGAAGAATGGAAAATTGTACCAATTCGTCGACTGTTGCGGGCAACTCTGAGGCCATCGCAAAAGCCACAATCTGTATGTTAGTTCTCGCTGTGTCGCTTGTTGAAAACATTATGGTTCTCGTAGTACTGAAGAAGAACTTTAGTCTCAGGCGACGAATGAGGACAAACAGTTTTTTCATTGCGAACATGTCAGTAGCCGATGTTCTCTTCGCTGCACAGAATATACCGCATTCATACAACTACATTGTTCTGAATGGCCATTGGATTCTTCAAGGAAACATTGGAATGGTTTTCTGCAAGATCGACATGTTCTTTTCACTTATTACCATGGTAACCGCAAATCTGACCATCTTGGCCATTGCCATTCATCGTTTTTTCGTCGTGTACTTTCCCTTCAAGAAGATTATCACTCGTAGAGTGTGCTTCTCTATTATCTTCCTAACATGGCTCGTTTCTACATTATTTGCCTCTCCCATGTTCTATTACGCGGACTTAATAAGCGAGAATGATTTCACAACTTGCACCCTCACCGATGTACAAGTATTGAAAACGTGGTATACAGTTTTGGCGGGAATTCTAGCTACAACGCTTGTTGCCATGCTCGTTTTGTACACCGCCATTGGCTTAAAGATATGGCGTCGAAAATTTCCAGGCGACGCAAACCAGATGGCTTACCTACGAAGAGAGAAACAGAATCACGAGATTTTCAAGATGCTGATTACTCTAATAGTTGCGTTCTATGTTTGCTCTTTGCCGATTCTTACACTGCAATTGTCTTTTGCTCTTGGATTCTATGAAGTACTCCAAGTAGTCCATGGTCGGTTTATTGCAGTGGTAATGCTGTGCCTAAATGGTGCCATTAATCCCATAATTTACGTTATATTCAACAAGAGCTTTCGTGATAAAGTTAAGGTGGCTCTGTCAAAATGCACATGCGCTCGAACTGCTATTTACTCTTTGGGCAAACACTGAATGTGGCGGCCCAGTGTGAAGTGTGTTGTGGCAACTGATGTCCTCGAGGAACATTGAATTAACTTTCAATAATTAAAAGCAAGAGAGAATTATGCGACTTGAACCTGAGAATGGACCGCTACTGAGGTCCATTGACTACAGAGTGACAATAATAATGCCGACAAATACAGCTGTTTAAAGACAAAGGACCGTTTGTTTAAAAGAAGGATTTACAACAAAGAAATATAGTTGTGCCCGCGAGCCAAACCAAATTACGAGAGTAACCTAGAGTTTAAAGGATGGCCGGGGAGTACACGAGAGTTTTGTTGTTGTTGTTGTTGTTGTTGTTGTTTTTGTTGTTGTTGTTTTTGTTTGTTTGTTTTGTTTTTGTTTTTGATTTTGTTGTGTTGTTTTGTTTTGTTTGTTGTTTTGTTGTTGTTGTTTGTTTTGTGTTGTTGTTGTTGTTGTTTTTTTTTACGAGAGTTTTATTCAACTCTCATCAGCCCGGGCCAGACGAGAGACTCAGGCTCTCGGCGACTGTCACGAGAATGACGAGAGCGCATTACATTTTCATGCCAAACGAAAGCGAGAGTTTCATCTTGTCGACCGTCTCTCGTTCTTTGGCGTTTGGCCCGGGGTTAAAACCAGCACAATTTATCTATCAAGCGTTCATCCACAGCACCAGTTTATTTAATTTACTTTAATTAATGAACTGCTTATAATTGACGTGGCGAGGCCTACTCTGGGACATAAAGTCGCCGTAACTTTAGGCGACTTAAGGCGACTTAAGGCGATTTAAGCAAAATTGGCCGGCTTCAGTGCAGTTTATCTAAGAGGAAAGACTATCCTAAACATATTGAAAGGAAATTGATTTAATAGTAGTAAAAGGGAAATGTTTGGCTTGCTTTTTCACTTAAAATATTTTTTTGTCTTTTTTTTAAATCTAATTGTAACGACATAAGCTCTCTCAGATATCGAGAGTAAATATTGTTTAAATAAAAAAGGGAAATGTATTGCTGCCGTCTTCGCCCTATCGTAGTTTTCATCCGTTGTTGTCTATCGTCCACGCTAAAACGATCGAAAACGGCGTCAGCATTTTCTCGTGACCTGCAGTCCACACACTAATCAGGTTACTTCATTTTTACCATGTTTACCTGTCTAAACTAAAAACGATGTATTTTCCACTTTTCGAAAGTCTCGGTTTTGATCAGCGTTTTCGAATTACGTTTTTAGTGTGGAACGGTAAGCGGCGAAAACGCATCAAAAGGTCCGTTTTCAAAAACGCATTAGTGTGGACAATATTGGTACTATTGTTTCGCGGCTTGATCCGGCACTGACTTCTTCTTTTTAGTTGTTTTGCCTTTGCGTAGAAATCATCGTTTACTGACGAAAAATTCATAAAAATGTAGGCGGTTGATCAGTAATGTTATCCCGCCCCCCTTCCCCAATGAGGGTTTTTTCACAATTTTGAAAAGTAGATTTATTCTGGGATGCTAAAAAAACTCAGTAGCTGTTCATTCATCTTTCTCAAACATTTTGACTGACAGCTGTTTCTCCGCAGTTTTTAACGTTGCCAAGGCAACCGCGTAATGACGTGCAGGCTCACCCCAATTTCGAATTTTCATTATAATGATAATTTTTGTTGATAGTTGTCGACAACTATATCTCTCTAGTCTGTGGACATTCTCGTTCCCAGATCCACCGTTTCTTTTGGTCATGTGGTTGGCGAAACGGAGGCTCTGGTCTCAGCCGTTACCGGATGTCCGAAAATTCCGGACATCCATTCATTAATTCGTGTTGCGCATTCATTTTTTATCAGCCAATGAAAAAATTCGATTTTTTCCTTGCGACCAGGGCTACTCGTTTCCGGCGCAAAGAAAAAAAAAACGAGGAGCCCTGGGAACAAGGATGGTCTGTGGAGGCCCTAATAAGTCTAAATCGATAGCCATTGAATGGTCGTTCAGTCATAATACGGACCTTCAGATTGGGGTACGAGTACGAGAACGAGTACGAGTACGACTTTCTACTTTCAAAACAAACTGAAAGTAGAAAGTCGTATTCGTTCTCGTACTCGTACCCCAATCTGAAGGTCCATAATATGCATTCTACAAGTAATTAGAAATGACCATTTGTTTTTACAAAGCGTTAAGCGGCCAGTTGTCAAAGTCCCGAAATTATTGTCAGTATAATACTGTAAATAAAACCCTTATTAAGCGGCCACCCCGATTAGACGGCCGCGGCCACCTTTTGGCCGTCCTATTGTTTTTACCCCGATTAAGCGGCCACCAAGAATCTAATACACGTAGTTTGGCCTTGTTTTGAAAAACCTTATGACGAATAAGAGTCCGAAATAGAAGGTGACGAATGATTAAAACATTCAAACAACATTCAAACAACAATTGTCACAAGCCTCCAAGCATGTTGTATTGAGATAAAGTGACGTTTATACCACGCCTTATGCTAATTTCTGACGAAACCCCGTTTAAGCGGCCAACCCCGATTAAGCGGCCACTTGCCATTTCCCGTGGGTGACCGCTTAATCGGGGTTCGACTGTAGTAGGATGATTTTAAAAATGCCTTCGAGAAATGCCCTCAACAAATTGAGTGACAACTCCAAACACCAAACGGATAAAGAGAAGAACTAATCTGTCAAGTGAGCGATATCAGTTAAGTCAGTGCGTATGGCGTACCATGCAACTATTTTGCAAAAGCCAGAAAAAGAGCTGTCGCCGTATTCATTTTGCATGAAAATGAAAGGTTTAAGGCCTCGCGGTTCGAGTAAGGTATAATGTGTCCGTCCTCATAATATACCGCGATGAGCAAGCTGAATCCTATTATTTATAACTTATTTGTTTTGTTGCAGTTTGAAGCATCAAGAACGACTTGCAGATGACTAAACAATGGTTTGGAAGATTCTGCTGAACTGGAACATTACTTGATTGAATTGTTCAATAAATGAGTTATCCTCAAAGTTTTCGATCGTTCGTACATCAATTTTCTTTGTTAGCCTCGATCATAAGGAACCGTCCAATATTAAATCGATGTAAATGATTTATATTGAAGGCCTTCAGTAAGATTTAAACCTAAATTTAAAAAAAAAACCTAAATTGTTACTACCCTGATGCGGTAGAACAACATTCTCTATTTTAGGACCCTGTTTACGACAAAGGACGAAATACACAATATCTTGTTTTGTACATTTTGAAAGGGTTTTATTGGAAATTGCAATTTAGCGAATGACGTTTGACTGATACCTGGCAAACTGGCAAACGTCTCCGATCTCGGAGAAATACTGTCAATAAACCATATTTTTACGACGACAATCGTGCAACCATACCCTGTTTAGGACTGAGGTCCCCATATAGGCCACATGCATAAGGGAGTACCCCCCCCCCCCCCCCCCCCCCCCCCCCCACACACAGGGAAATTGTCCTAGTGTCCGGAAGCCAATTCCGCACACAAAGCAGTTTGGAGACTTTCTATCGACAGAAAAAGTTTTCTTCATTCACTGAAAGACAATGTCACGGCTGTAAAGAGATTATAAACAAATCAGCCAACATATAAAGCAGGGTTTGACGATGAGAAATTTCGGGTAGCTGTTTTCTATTGCCTAGTAACTGCATGTAAATCATCCTATTTCCAGCCGATTTGGGAGTCAGGTTTTTTATTTTTTATTTTTGGGGGAGTCAGGTTGCAATCGAGCCTATATTTAAACGAGAAAACACGTTAATGAATGTGACGTCAACGATATTTTCCCGTGAAAAATAACGTATATTACAGTGTACAGATACAATTTTCTCAGTGTGAGACATCCTAGCTTGTAATTCTGCATTGAAATTTATGTCAATGAAATTTATGCACAGACGAGCAGTTAATAATAAGTATTAGGTAATCGCATGGGGCCGAGTAAAATTAAGGATTAATATCACTTGTGTTTTCAGAAGTTGCAGAAATTGCCCGAGTCGCGCAGCGACAAGGGCAATTTCTGCAACTTCTGAAAACACAAGTGATATTAATCCTTAATTTTACGAGGAAACATGCGATTACTTGTTTATGACATAGAGGGCAAAATTTTCGGAAAACCTTCAAAGCGCCGCGAAGCTAAATTCAGCCGCGGCGGAACGAACTGATATTCCTTCCAAAAATCACACAGAATCACAGGAAGATCAAGCAAACCCTTACGTTCAGAACAGGGTAACGTTGACTGTTATGTAAATCTTAAGAGAAAATTGTAAGTCGTGAAAATAAAAAAAATAACAAGCTTGCAATCAAGCCAAGTAAAACGTAATTTTATTCACCTGTTTGCATGTTTTGAAGCCGGCTGTCCGCTGCGAGCTGCTTGACATGTCAATCCTACATCGATAAAACCGTGAGCAAACGACGAGTCCAAACAAACTTAATTTGACCTTCTTCTTTCTTTGAACAAACTCTGTGATCTTTTATACTCTGGGTTGCACGTGATGAAGCCCGTATTTAACAGAGGTGAAGCGAAGAAGTCAGTTGGCCGCCATGAATGAATTTCGTCGCAAACTCGCCAAGTGTCTAGCTGATGCAAGTTTTCTAGTTTTCAACTGAAATAATCTTCTGTTGCTTCGAGTGAAACACTGAGATTCAGCTTTCGGAATTTCGTTTCAAGCTATCACACGGTTTCCGTCCTTTTCATCAAATAACTCGGGAAACTGAAGTCAAACTCCGAAGCGACGTACAAGCGAGCGCTGTGTTTGAAAATTCTGCTCAAAAACCCGCCGTCAAGAAGCCAACTGAGTGCAGCGCGCTCAGCCAATTAGGAGCGAGGAATTTTGCCGCTCGACCAATCAGGATCAAGTAATTTTGCCCGGGCAAACCAAAATTAATGAAAAATGCCCTCTGTCTCAGCCAATCAGCATTCAGTAATTTTGCCCTCTATGTTATAATAATAATATTAATCTTTATTTATATAGCGCCATTTCTACTAAAAAACCAACAGCGCTTAATGAAAACTGACTACAGTTGAGAAATTTTATCTTCGTTCGAGAGTTAGTTTACATCACGATTCATTCTGCCTTTTGTACTTTTCGTTTCGTTCTTGGAATTTTTTTGTGAAACCTCGGAGATAACTCTCCATGAGATTATTACGAACGTGACGATATGTTTACCTTAATTTGCCGCTGAACAAAGACTGTACTGATACAACATGTCATGCCATGAATAATTCACAACAGCTGCTCACTTCCATAGACTCCCAGTATATTACGCGTGTTCATCAATTACAAGAAAGCGTCTTCGATTCGAACCTTTTTCCACTTTGCTAGAGCCACTGACACGCCCAATGTAAGTAAGTTCTGTTATCTCCCGCGGAAGCTTCACGAACCCTTCAAAGTTTCAAAAAAGAAAAGAGAGGTATAGAAAGAAAACGTGAAAATTACAGCACGCGGAAAAGTATCACGAAATTTAACATCCTATTCATTATAAAGAATGTATATAATATGTAATTTAATAAAAGCTGCTGGTTGATAAAGCCACTTGCAATAACCTTACAAACAGTGAGGGGAAGCGACGTATTTATATCAAAGGCTACGACTGAATTCCGGGCTGGTGATGTCGATATTTTCAGCGGAAAAAAATAAATTATGTATGATTTACACTTAAACATTGATCTCCTTTGTTTTTTCTTCACAAATTGTCGATTAGAATGTCTCCAACTTCTCTGTGTGCTGTTCTTGGAGAGTGGTAGGCACAGTTAATGTTAAGTGTCTTTCACAAGCACACACAATGACTCGGATTCCAACGGTCGCGGCTAACTAATGAATTAGGCCACATGCAGTTTCTCTCATCTTCATATTTTGTTTTTCAATATCTTCTCGGAATTGACGGATTGAAAGCAAATAATTTTCAACTCAGGTTTTTTAACTGAAAAGTTGCCGTATTTAAGAGTATTTAGACTCAATGCGAAGGCAAGAGTTCTGTATTTGAAGAGTTGTAAAACGTCTTGATAAAATATAGAGCCGATACGACATAGAGGTCGACATAATTCGGCCGAGAAAATTGAAGAAAAAATTAATGTAAAACAGGATAGATTCTGTGTTTGATTTACACTGAGATACATGATTGATAAACATTGATTTCCTTTTATGAAATTTACTTAACTCTGCAAATAAAAACAGCTAGTAAAATAATAAATACTAAAGTGATCGACACGTCCAACAAATGTGATCTCAAAATACGAGTATACCCAACAAAGGACGCAAAATTTCTCGACTTCGCTTAAGCAAGCCGCAACACGGACAAGATGATTGTTCAATATTTTATTTTGAATGTCTTGCTGACCACAATTGCGACTGCAGCAGCAGCAGGTAAGAAAGGATTTGCACAGTTGAGCATTCAATATCTGCGTAGCTACCTTATTCTTACTTATGTTCGCGAGTGTATTTATCGATTGCGGTTCCCGCCATGTAGCAAAAAACGCGAAAATAAAGATCATGATATTTTCACAAAAATTTAAGCCTTGTCCTTTTTACTTTGAAATCGTGAAAATAAAGCCTCGCGAAATACGGATCTGTCGATTTCGCGAAATTAAGTACGTGCGAAAATTAGTAAGAATAAGGTAGTTACGTGTAACTATATCATGATCCGGATCACGATGATGTTTGGTATAAGAAGCCTGACTAAAATCTTCTTCTTGGACGAGCTCGAATTTTCTAATTAGACTGCGGACTAAATGTATCAATTCGTTGTCTATTTCGTACGAGAAATGTTACAGTCGTTGCATTGCAATGATGAAAGATTTTAAAAACAGTTCATATATTTTGATTGATTTTCATTTTGTTTTATTCGGCTATATTTTAATAGTCCGTAACTGCGAGACGCTGGTAGCTCCTGTCAATGGGAGAATAACTGGAAACTGCCATAGAACACAAGGATCTTCTTGCACGTTTGAATGTTTGGCAGGATACGAACTTATGGGGAGTGTCACTAGAACATGTACAGTCACGGCTGGAGATATAATGGATTGGAGTGGAAGTCCTGTGACATGTACAGGTATGAGAGTTGGTTCCCTGTGGGTTAAGGTTGGGATTTTCACGTTCTAGTGATTTCATTGCATGTTCTAAAGGTCTCTAAAGTAGGTGACTATTTTATTGTTTTTGAGTCGGGTAACATTTTTGAAGGGCCGCTACTACGGGAGGATCGTTACTTTCGGGGGGGCCGTTACTTTCGGGGTTTAATAGAAGGGTAAAAAATTAACGTTACTTTCGGGGAGGCGTTACTTTCGGGGGGCCGTTACTTTCGGAATTCTAGTATGCCATGGCCATTTAGTAACTGTCGCAATATGAGAGGAATACACGAAGTATTGAACGAGATATTTCCTGTTAAAAAAATCAAATTACAGACGTTTGCTGGGTGGCAACTCTTGCCACCCAGCCATACAAACGTCTGTAAATTTGACAACCAGGGGGGGCAGGCAGCGCCAAAATCTGTCAATCATTCGAGAAACGTACCTCTACGGGAGTTTGCTGTGGAATTTTCATCCATGGTGTCCCACAATGACCAAAGTTCAGTTAAACAGCGACCGAATCGTTCCCATAGATGTTTGAACGTGGAATCGCCAAAATATTTCTGAACGAACACAAACGCACGTCATGTCCGCCATCGTCCGCCATGTTTATTTTAAACAAACCAGTACTTAGTCTCGCTCGGCCAAATTTCTTAAATGTGCAATCATGTATACTAGGTCCCAGGCCTCGCTGCTAGCCCCCCCCCCCCCCCACCCCTCCCCTGTTGACAAAGTTTAAACTGCATCATCTGAAGCAGATTTTGAATGGTTTCCTTTCAAACTCGGCACCATGACTCCTTTCTAGTTATGATATCTATTTTTAAATCGGGCGAATTTCTAAATTCGAGATGTAAACAATAACGTCACGATGAATTCGCCTATTAGTCTATAACGTGAAAGAAAAGATAACTGCTCCTCAGTGCTCCTAAAACTGGACAACTATCTCTCTAGTCTGTGGAGGCGCTAATTATTTGCATCATTTTCGTTCATGAAATGTGTGGTTCCAGAAAATATCCAGCCCCCCATAGAACGTTTTTTGGTTTGAAACCCCCACCCCCAACCCCCTGGAATTTCCAGTTAAGCTTCATACTTTCCTTTAAAATTTTAGCTGTTAAGACCCCCTCCCTCTCTGAATTTCCAATGACCTTCCATGGGGTGGGTATGGATATTTTCTGGAACCGCACAATCATAGTGCCACAGGCTTAAGGGGGGATTCTACCTGAATTTCAATGAAATTTTAAGAGGTTTAAAGAAGGGATAGAAGGAAAAAAAAAATTTGGAACACCAACAGACAGTTGATACCCACGCGGGTGCTCTTGCGTGGTTATCAACTGTCGTCAATGTCAATCTACTAATTTTTAACTTCAAATTCTACTTTAAAACTACATTAAATCTTCACTGATCTTCAATATTTCTTATTTCCCTAAATTTTACAACTCCTTTGAGAAAAACTATTTCCTCCCCAAAAAACCCAAAAATCACCAAAAAATTTACAAAACACCCCATAACATAGATTCATGTTTTAAGCAGAGAGTTTTTGGATTGCTTGAAACGTGAACGAGATATTTTCATGAAACCCATGTTAAGTGGCGGGAAAATGGCATTCAGGTTAACTCCCGCCTTAAGTTGATGAATTATTTATTCACCAGTTATACGCTGCCATTTACAAGCTGTCGTCAACGCTGTTCCGCCTACGGGCACATGTACCGACCCAGGCCTGGTATATAGAGCAGAGTGCAGTTATGCATGTAGAATGGGCTACAATCTAAAAGGAAGCAAGAAAATCACGTGCCAACTGGACAAAAGCTGGTCTCCTGCTGCTCCAACTTGTGAACGTAAGAGTTTAACACGTTTAAAAAGAAAAGCAAAGAACTAAAAAAATAAATGCAGACTGCTTGCAAGGAGACGTCAACTGTTGGAATAAATAGCCGTTGTCGGACAATATAGGCAATATAGGCTAAATTGAAAATTGGTTGAGAAAAGCTTTGCAAAAGTTTGAGAAAATTAGACACAAATAACAACAACCATGTTTGGAACTTTAAGCGCCGCGATTATGAACTTAGTTGCGCACGTATATTTCCGAACGTTTCCGAAGATTGCCGAGGAAGACCCGAAGATTTTTCGACTTAAGGACGGTGCCTCCTAATACCAAAGTATTTTTGCGCGGTTTATGACTATGCGGGAAAAGCAGATCTTAGTAAGGGCTATTGGATTCCAAAAAGAAAATTGGGGTAACCACGCATTTTTCAGAGATAATTAAGCTACAATCTGGAAAGAAATGCTGAAATAGCATTTTCTCGGAAAAAAAGAAAAACATATTTTTTCGCAGATCCCCTTTGAATTTGCCTTGACATACACGAAAGCAACAATAAATATAAAAAAGCTTTAAAATACTTAACAAATGGTAATATAACAACTACTGTTTATGTGTTTTTTAATTAAAAATCATCGCAACGTAGCCATTATCAACCCTGACAGCTCTCCTCTGGTATACCAAAAATACAGTCTAAATAACTTTTGCACACAACAAAAAATTAATCATATGTTTAATAGGCTTACCGCTTCCATTTTATAACATAAAAAGTAGGGGTCACCACGCGTTTTTGTAAGTTATATGAAGAAAACGACCATATATTTCCCTGCCGAGCTTAGCCTTAAAGAGATTTTGCAATGTTCTGTATGTGCGCGCGCTCGAGCGCGCGCTAATGATGTGAGAAATTATGCGCAGAACGTATGCGCAGTAACAATAGGAGGCACCGTCCTTAATATCGACAAATTTTGGCTCATTTAGCATTGAAGCATGGCAAACTCGTGAGAAAACGTGACGTCATCGACATCTTAATTCAGTCAATATTGACAAAATCATGAACGTGAAATTACACAAAGTTAGGACTTTGCAGCCATTAGACCAAACAGAATACACTCAAGCTTATATTTATCGGAATGCGTCGAATCTCACTAAATTCGTTAACAAAAATGTCATTTTACATGCATTGAATTATAAAGAAGAAATGTTACCTTAGAGGTTCGCGTGTTGAATAATTGTCTAGTCTTATAGTTTAATTTTGTGCTGTACTGCTCATTTACGACCGTTATAGACAACTCTTTTGAGTCCAATACCTTTGTCACCGTTTTAGCGTCATTAATTTAGGGAAAACAATTTCTTGGGGCATTCGCCAAAATATATTTTCCGAAATAGTTTTCACTTGTCATTGGTGCGGGCGCGCGGACATTTCAGTGAATGCCGCTCGAAATGTTGTACACTCATGTAATTAACAATTGGACGAGGTAGAGTTTTCTAATGAGACTGCGACCTCAAGGCTGCTATACCTTGCTAACAGTGGATATGATTGTTATTTACTGTCGCAGAGGTGACATGTCCAGCGCTACCCAAAGTTGCCGTGGGTACATACATCCCGTCAACGTGTGACGATGGTGAAAGTCCTTACCCTACCGCCTGCGAACTGAGGTGTCCAGCTGGATATCACATCAGTAACCTTCCAACAAGTATAATTTCTGACCAAAGGACATGCCAATTAGATGGAACTTGGGAATACAGGGATTCTACTCCGACTTGTAAAGGTATACACCCTCTAAAACTAACACTCCCAGGAGCCCCAGAACGAACCTCGAGTCAGTTGATTTGTCAGTGTCTAACCATGACATACTTATGCTTGCGAATTTAGTGCGAGAGCATTCAAAATAATAAGAAAAAAACTATAAAGCACTACACTTGCATGTGGCACTTGTTTATTATATGTTGAACGAGGTGGTTCTAACTTTCAAGATGTGCTGTTGATGAATTAGAGTGGGGCGAAGGAAGAGATAGGGCCTGGGAACGAGAACAATTAAACTCTAGACGCTAGACAAATATGAAAAGCCGAATACAAAAGAGTTTATTGAACGTAACTCGGGACATAACCCCTTGAAGACTGCCTTTGGAATAACGAAAATGCTTTGTGGACCAGAATATTTGGTATATTAAAGGTCAGTTTATAATTGCTTTTGTTAGATTATCAACCACCAACATTATCGTGCCCGGGTCCTACTATAATCGTGACAACGACAAAGGAAAAAATGTTGCAACCGTGAACTGGAATTTTGCATTTACCGACAACTCTCTAACGGCAAAGGAACCTGGAATAACAGTGGACTCGTTTACTGTCGTATTGACAATAAATGGTAAAAATGTGGATACAAGTCTTCCCAAGGTGATAGGAATTGGTGTAAACGATGTGAAGTACGTTGTGACAGATGCTGTTGGAAAATCATCCACCTGTTCTTTTAGGGTTACTGTGCGTGGTAAGTAGAGAGGGAATTAGTAGCTAGAAGGACGCAGTACACACCGTTTGAACTGTCAGTTTAATACTCCCAACAGTTTTAAACGAATAGCTGATAGTTAGCTACTTTAGGACTGTTAACGACCACGGTATAACATCGACGTCATAGCATTCTCAAAACAGAATGAGAAATCAAAGTCATTAAATATTAAACTCGGAAAGCGGACAGTCATATTATGTGGAAGATTATAGTAAATGTGTACAGTGTATTTCAATTAACGTTGTCGGATAGAAGCGTTTAATAAGCCCACAAGACAAGACCGAATGGTAGTCTGGGTATTCGTTAGAATTTTGCATATCGGCGGAAAAGATAGCCTGCGTGCAGACGTCTCCTATCTCTCACCCTTTTCCGCGTGAAGCAAGGAAATAGGAGACGTCCGCACGCAGGCTACGGAAAAGAAATCTACAAGTTTTTATTTCGCACGTGATGTATTTACTTTGCCCTGAATTAGGTAATTTGTTTTTCCATGTTTTTTTTTGCTGTTGTATGATTCTGCTAAAATTTAGTTTGGCTAAAAGTAGCTTACTTCTACAGGTTTAAAACAAAAAGGAACGTTATAAATCATGTTTGTTCATGCATGTTATTATTTACTCATTAGTATTCGGTGCGTGCAGTAGTTTTCTACTTTTACCCATGCTGCCTTTCGGGCTTGTCTTGCAGGCTCAATTATCCAACAACGTTAATTGAAATAGCTGTATACATTATGTTTTAAAATGGAAAAGAGATTAAATTCCATGATTTAATAAACAACGATTTAATTAAATAATGAATTATGCATGCATGCATGTTATATTTTATTGCTTATCACCCTTTCAGTTGTAAGTAGAAAAATAACTTATTTTCAGGAGAGTAAGGCGCAATAAAGATATACTGTTACTGTTACTTGACTGACTGACTGACTTACTTATTTATTTTATTTATTATTTATTTACGTTATTACTTATTTATTTATTTATTTATTTATTACTATTTAGACACAGAACCGCCAGTTTTCACCGATTGCCCAAACGACGTCATGCATGATGACATCACAACTACTGAAAAACGTATTGACTGGCAGCGGCCTACAGTCACGGACAATTCGGGCTATCCGCCATCTGTTAGCTCCAACAGACAGTCTGGATACCTCTTCTCTGTTCCTGGCTCGTACGAAGTGCTATATACGGCGACAGATGCGACTGGAAATGTAGCAAAAACATGCAGCTTTCGGATAACTCTGAAACGTAAGTACACGGCTTACATAAAAAAAAAGATTACACTGTTACCGTGTGCGAATCAGAAGCGCGTGAACGCTTTGACATGTCACAAGAGACTATATCATAGTCTCTTGCATGTCACTAGTGTATCTATCAATCAGATGCGAGATCAAACCGCAAGAAGGATAGCCACAAGACCACGAGTGGCTTTTTCTTTACAAATAATTCATCGTCTATTTTCTTTAGAACTGTGAAAACAAAGAGGAAATTTGACTTATTAGGTAAAAACAGAGGCTAGGGGTTGTTTTCATGACTACAACCAGAAAAAAATCAAAACTCAACTAACGAGTGAGTTTTTCACTGCCGTCAATCATAATATAAATTCCATTGCCATTATCATAATTACGACGACAACCAACGGACCCTGAAAAAAAGAAAAATAAACAAGCAGCAAACAAAATGGATCAATCGAAATCCCTCAATCTCAACCCACGGACGTGATGTCCTTTTGAACCCATTCAAGTAAGATAGAGTAAACTTATGATGTCCGCACCTGCAGTAATTTGTGTGTGGCTCAGTTACACACGAAGTAGTGTCTACTCTATGATGTCGTCTGTCTACCCAGTGGGCCCATAGGTTTTGTGTCTCGCAGCGATCGAGTAGTATCGGGTGATCCGCACTATTTTGCAAAGTGCCGGATAAAACAAACAGTGCCCGAAGCAGATTAATTTTAAGACTTCTCCACGGAAAACAGGGATAGATAGCCATAGATCTGAAATTCGCCCGGAAAGTGTACAATACTGTAAATAATACAGTACACTGATCTGTAGTGCACACGTGATCACATGATTTGTATGCAGAAAGTCGCAGAAACGAAGTAGTTAGCAAGCTGTAAGTAAAGTAATTAGACGGATTCCGCTCAACGTTTGAGCAATAATATAAGTTACCAGAAAAATACTCATAGCACGGTAACATTTTGAATACAGTTAGAAGAAATTATCGCTAAATTAGCTCCCAAGCTGACCCGCGAGAGAAGTCATTACATATTTTAATTAAAAAAGACGCTTCGTGTCAGTTCAAAACAAAATGGCGTGCGTTTTTATCATTTTTTACGAGGTTTGGTGACATTAATTTTCTCGAGAATGCTTGAGAATTTAATTGCGGGGTCACTTGGAGAAGTGAATTAAAGTGATATGTTTCAAATAGTATTCAAAATGTTACCGTGCTATGAGTAGTTTTTTAGTAATTAATTTTTGCACTTATTGCTAACGTTGAGCGGAATCCGTCTTAAACCTTTAATTTATTTCAGTGTCAATTTATTTACAATTCTACAGTCTCCGACTTTATTAGCCGATAGAGCAAACCTCCAGTAGTCCCTGTGGTACATTATTGTTTAAAACAATGTTAACTTAGGCAGTTTGTTCTTTTAATTTTTCTCCACAGGCAAAACGTGTGATATTTTCCCGGCCCCCAAGAACGGAGCTCTGAGTTGTTTCAGTAAAAACCGGAGAAAATGTTTGTGCTGTGATGTGCCAAAGCACGTTGGACTTTGTCTTCAGTCCTCCAATGATTTATTTTTGTTATAATGGACAATGGCAGTTTTTTTCGTTCGGGCCGTACACCCAGCAGCTTCCATGACCTGACTGCTCTGGTAAGCTTGGTGTTTTAAAGACCGACGAGAATTCTATAATACTTTTTTTCTGAAACAAAAACACTCAGCTTCAAGCATTAGCCCTTCAACAGTGATGATAGCTGTTATTACAGTTGAGCCCGCAGTCAAGTATTCTTTTGTTTTTAAAAAGTATGCAAACGAGTTAGGTTCTATTTCCGCCGCTCTTTCGAGTCCGGTCTTCGTTCTGGCTCATTTTCCCGAACAGCGACTGAATCGAGCCCAAAAATGATGCTAATTAGCCAATACAATGCCAGATTGACCCTTTCGCCTCGTTGCATGTCAAACCGCTGACCGTCTGTAATAATTGCTATTACAGTGGTCAGTGTAAAACTCACTGAGGTCAATAACTCCCCAAGGTCAAACTTGAATTCGCGCGCCGAAGTTTTTATTTTTTAGGTGCATCGATTTTTAATTCGCTGCCTTTAAGTTTGAGAAACATTAATTCTAGGTATTATTTAGGAAAGCGTTGGACGATTTTTATTTGTAAGGTTTTTATTGTAGTTTTTTAAAATTTTAAAATTCTGTAACTTATGTATATATGTATTTTAAATTTGTATTTATTAATAGTTAGCAGGACCCCGTTGATAACAGTGCTGTTGTACTGAAGGGTCATCCTGCATAAATATTCGATTATTATTATTATTATTATTATTATTATTAGTGAATGTGGTCACTGAGGAAATTTATATATTATAATAATTGTTCTCGGCATACCAGAATGAATCGCCCGGAATTCTACTATATTTTCCTCTTTTGATCAACTATTTAGTACATAAAAGGCGCGCGCGCAGCCTTGTTATACGTGTTTGACGTTAGCCTGTAAGCACTGGGGGAAAAATATATCTGATCTCAGCAACTTGAAGCCGCTGACAGCTGTTTCGATAATCACATAAGCACAGCAAAGCTCAGGAGCTAAGGCGGTTCCCATAAAAAATTTAAATTTGCGTACTAAGTAATTTTTTTGCTTGTTTTATCGAACGATCTAAAATTTGAAGTGAAACATAAGATAGTAATTAACCCGAACAGTTTTTTTGTTTTCCCAGATCTAACAATAAACACTTACCAAGCTAATGTTCACGCATCGCATTTGTTGACATTTCCTTCGTTTGACCTCATTTAATTTGTGTAGCTTACTTCATTTGTGAGAATACTCAGAATACTGCCAGGAATACTGCTATCCCGACAAATCTTTTCAATACGGTCAAGATCAGTATAATTACATGCACTCCACAAAAACTTTCTTATTGTTGTATAGTTCATTTATTGATCGATAAGGATGGAACATTACTAACAGTGTGATTTATCTAGTTTACTTTATTTTATATAAACAACACCTGAAGTAAAAGTGTATCATCTTCAGTTAATACAACCAGCATTTGTTGTGTTGTCGAATAATTATGCTTCAGTAAAGATAAAGATAAAGATAAAGATAATTTACGTTTTTGTCTTTTTGCAGGCCAGGTGGAGCCTCCATCTTGGAGTAAAACGTCAGACTTTAAGTATCATTTCTTTAACGGTGATGCAAATGATCCTAACGTCCGAGAAACCATAAGGAAACAGTTCATTGACTTGTTGAAAAGTCCATTTGTTCCTCCTCCCTTTTGTCTTTCCAATCCACAATGCACAATGGAAAACATCAAAGTGTGTGTTGGAAAATCAACAGGTAAAGACAGTAAAGCAGTTGCAAATGGAAACAGTCCGGCGGACCACGATCCCGGGGGGGGGAGGGGGGGGGGGGTTCAAGGCGCCTCGAAAGTGAGTACTGATTGGCCACGAATCAGGAGGATTAGCTTTGATTTACAAGAATGAATTTCATGATTGGATAAAAACGTCTCACATTTTTCTATGGTTTAAAATTATCCCGACCAGTACACAAAAACTGCAAAAGATATCTTCGTGCACGTGTGTGGTATTTATACTCGAAATTTGTAGAAAGAGTTGGTAAATGCGTATAACGGCGGATCAGAAACGAGACACTCCAAATTGCAAAATTAGCTATTATATATACCATCAGTACCAATTATGCTTTTGCAAAGGCCAGAAAAAGAGTAATGTAGCCGCATTCAGTTTTGCATAAAAATTAAAGTTTTAAGGTCTCGCGGTTTGAGTAAGTAAAAATTATGAGATCTTAGCCTTCGTATAGAGTATAACTACAGTCAAACCTGTATTAAGAGAACACCCTCTGGGCGGATGCTCTAGTGTCCGTCCAATACAGGGTGTCCACTTAAAACAGGTTCCCCTAGAAAACATCATATTAGGTGTCATATTAGTGTTGGATACTTCAGTCTGTGATACAGTCTGTAATCCCGGAAAATATAAAGATGTGCTTTTATTCATTTCTTTTATTGAAAGTGGCCACTGAATTGATCAAAGTATCATATGATAGATTATACCGAAATTAAAAGGACTTCACGTAATAACAGATCGCAATCTTTGTCTTCATAAATATACCATTAGAAAACTAACGGTTTACAGAGCGGACAATTGAACCATGAACGCTATGGAGTTATTTTTATTTATTTTTCCACTTTTTAAAACTTAACTTCTCGGAACTAGCCAAACACAGCCGTGTTTTTTCTACCTTTTTTGTCGCGTTTTCATCATAAAAACGCGAAAAAAGGTAGCAGACGTACCGTTGCTTCGAATCACGGCTGTGATTGGCTAGTTCTGAAAATGTAGAAAATAAGTTTTAAAAAAGTAGAAAATAAGTTTAAAAAAGTAGAAAATAAGTTTTAAAAAGTAGAAAAATAAGTCTAAAAAAGTGGAAAATAAATTAGAAATAAGTAAAAATAAAGACATAGCTTTCATGGCTCGACTGTCCACTCTGTATTTGTTTTGTTGCAGTTTAAAGGATCAAGGAAGACATGGAGATGATTAACAATGGTTTGGAAGATTCTCCTGAACTGGAACATTACTTGATGTAATTGTTCAATAAATGAGTTATGCTCAAAGTTTTCGTTTGTACATTTTTCTTTGTCAGCCCCGATCATAAGGATCTGTCCAACATTAAATAATATATAAATGATTTATTGAAGGCTTTAAAATTGAAACCTAAAATTCCTCATTCGTATAATCTCTCCTAGCGTCCTGTGAAACCAAAGCCCTCCCCTCAGGCCCTCCACACAAACCGACAAAGCAGTTTGGAGAATTTCTATCGATAGAAAACGTTTTCTTCATTCACTGGAAGACAGTAAATGTATTTTTAACAATTCAGCCAAAATATAAAGCCGATGCAGGCTTTGACGATGAGACAAACTCTCATTTGGTAGCTACTTTCTTTTACCTAACTCAGAGTGTGACATAAAACTCCAAATTTTCTCGATTCTCATTTAATCACACATTTAAACACAAAAGCGTACTAGTGTAGAAGGTGGCTTCCAGGGCTTCCAGTTTGTCAATCAGCACTGAGCAAACGGGACAATAGCTGAAAATTAGTCGTCGGTAGAGAATAAATAATTCCTCGTTTTTCTTTTCTAACTCATTTTTCACTAGTTTCTTAAAAGTTTCGGCGTGCAAGAAATATATGTAACTAATTAAAACAAAGAAGATAGAATAATATTAGGCATAACTAGGGCGGATCAGTGCATGTGCTTACGATGATACGACCCGCGAATTCGTTCATGTTCTCATATTTGCAGGGGCGGATGCAGGAATTTTAGAAAGAGGGGGCCGTATAAATTTATATGAGAGACAATCAGTGGGCGTGTTAGCGCCCATTCAGCGCGCTTTAGCGTGCCTTTCTAGGGGGGTCCGGCTGGAAAAGTTTGATAATTTAAGTCCTCTGAGATGCAATCTGGTGCATTCTGGGCGCTAAAATTTAGCAAATGCCAGGATCCCATATTGAACCAGAAATGTTGAAATATTTAATATATATTTGCGTAGCGCTCGCATATTAAAAATGGTTCAACGTGATTGGCTGCTGGTTTCGCGCGAAAAATGTCTAAAAATAGCCTAACTCCTAATCTGATGGGCCAAGACCCAATACCAGAGATGGAAACCTCTAGTTATAGACCTCTGGTAAAATGAGTAAATTGAGAAAAATGAGTAAAATGAGTAAAATGAGTAAATTGAGTAAATTGAGTAAAATGAGTAAAATGAGTAAATTGAGTAAAATGAGTAAAATGAGTAAAATGAGTAAAATGAGTTAAATGAGTAAAATGAGTAAAATGAGTAAAATGAGTAAAATGAGTAAAATGAGTAAATTGAGTAAATTGAGTAAATTGAGTAAATTGAGTAAAATGAGTAAAATGAGTAAAATGAGTAAATTGAGTAAATTGAGTAAATTGAGTAAATTGAGTAAATTGAGTAAATTGAGTAAATTGAGTAAAATGAGTAAAATGAGTAAAAATGAGTAAAATGAGTAAATGGAGTAAATTGAGTAAAGTGAGTAAAATGAGTAAAATGAGTAAAATGAGTAAAATGAGTAAATTGAGTAAATTGAGTAAATTGAGTAAAATGAGTAAAATGAGTAAAATGAGTAAATTGAGTAAATTGAGTAAAATGAGTAAAATGAGTAAAATGAGTAAAATGAGTAAAATGAGTAAAATGAGTAAAATGAGTAAATTGAGTAAATGAGTAAATTGAGTAAAATGAGTAAAATGAGTAAAATGAGTAAATTGAGTAAATTGAGTAAAATGAGTAAAATGAGTAAAATGAGTAAAATGAGTAAAATGAGTAAAATGAGTATCAAAGGCACTATGTGCCAACTCGTGAATGGAAAAGTAAATAAATTAATTAACATAGAAATATGCAGTAGTACCGGGTAAATGTAAGTTGACAGTCTCGTCCTCGATGCTTTTTGAGAATCGAGTTTCGAGTTTTGAGTCTGACTCGAATAGGTATTTCGAGGAAACGATTTATTTCTCGAAACAGAACAATAGATTCCGCGCGGCATTCACGCAAGCCGGTGTATTTCGTATTCACGTCCAAATCAGTGTTGGTCGGGAGGGAAAACTCAAACGAAAAGTCTTTAATCACTGATATTCGATAATCGCCAACTTTATGGGCCGAATATTTTTAAAAACAAGGTTTACACAGGGTTTAACAAAACCATGGCCTAATACGATTTCAAACTGACTGGCCAACTTAACTATATTAAAGGGGCACTGTCACAAGGACGCATGCGCCAGTCTCGCGAGTCGAACTTGAAAAGGTTGGGCCAACTTTTTCAAGTTTGAGTTGCCAAATCCAAAATGGCGTCGACTAGTGGTGGCGGCGGCACGGTGGAAAGCGTAGTAATTCTGGGCGAAAAAGAATATTCAATACCCCGACAAGAGCCAAGAGAGCGTGGACAAAACCCCATAAACGCATTTATCTTGAAGATAACAGTTTCAAAACATGGCTTGAAGCGAAATTCGTTGCAGGTTACGAAGGATACAGTGATAAGATACTGTCTTCGCGACACATTTGTTGTTGAGGAGACGAGTGATCGAAACAGATGTGACCTCAGCTGTGACCTCTCACGCGAAAACGTACAACACGGCTTTCCATTCGAAAGGCTAAAAGCCGTTCACTACCCGAACGGTTAGCAAGCCGAACGGCTGCTACTACCCGTTCGAAAAAATTTTTCGAACTGCTGCCGCTACCCGTTCGAAAAAAATCTTCAGCCGTTCCAACGGCTGCTGCTACCCGTTCAGAAAAAATCTTCACCCGTTCGAAGCTAAGCCAGGTAATCCGTTGAGAAAAAATATTGAGCGGCCGTTCCAAGACTTCCAACGGCAACGGTTATCCGTTGAAAACTTCTGTACAAATGGATAAATCTAAGCTTGGCTGTCAAAAGTGCGTTGCGTTACGGCCGTTGCAAAAATATTTGTATGCAAATCATGTTTCGGAAATACGTATGCGAACAGCGCACGCTGTTACAGTAATATTATGACTTTATCTGTTTTACATAATCGTGATTAGAAACAAAATACATGCAAATATTTTCACTAACCGTCATTATGGAATGGCGGCCAAATAATTTATGGTCGACAGGAAGTGAGCAGTTTTCGCGCATGCGAATCCGTGACAGTGCCCCTTTAAGCCTATTAACCGTACAGTAAACCCCGTTTATAATTAGAAGGTGTATATAAACACAGACCAGAGGTCTATAACTAGTTATAGACCTCTGCACAGACTAAAAAAACATTTAGCGACTTAATAGACTGACCTGCATATAAGTTTATTTAGACCTCATTGACTAACTTTTTAGACGTCGTTTAAATATTCGGCCAATATGTTCGAACTGGTTTGAGTTTTATTTGAAAGCAAGTTGCTGTTCGTGAAATAAAATATTTCAATCATTTCAAAACATTCTGATCTTGTTTGTGTAGTCTGTGCTTCGCACGCACAATATCAAATTAATTTTATATGTAAACATTCATTCGTCTTCAGTTCTGTCATACACGAAACTCTTGGACAGAAAAATACTACAGTTATCTATGAAGTTGCAATTCTTGGACTAAAATTAGCTACAGTTAAATTATCAAAAATGGGTTTGCTCTCCGATTAAAAAAACATATTGAGATACTATGAAAATAAAAGGTAAATCTTATGTTTTTGTCCTCCGTCACGCAACGCTTCCTCGTTCCGATAATAATATTTTAAAATTATTTCAACCATTCATGCAACTAAAATAACATAAGCTTACATGCGTATGATATAAACATCGTCCATCGCGCTGACTAAAAGAGTCCATTCGAGTCCATTCGCGGAGGCCAAGGAAATATGGAGATTGAGCAAAAAACACTGTCGAGCGTCTAAATAGATCCATGAATAGAAAAGATGAACATAGCCACTGAAACCAGTCATTTGGTGAGTAAATCAAGCCACTTCCAGCTCAAGACAACAGCAACTCGGTGTCCTTGGTAGATACTTTAAGTAGGGTTATTAAAGTGTCCACTTAAAGTACTTACCCAGGGCTCTTGTCGCTCCCGTCGCTCCCGTGTGTGTCCCCCGTGCGTGAGTCAAAAAAGGAATCTTGCATCATCTTTCAGGTATCGAAGGTCGCGAGATCGAATCCCAGTGGAGGCAGGTTTTTTTTTTTTTTTTTTTTTTCCCCCCGCAAGTATGAGAAACACAGGTACTAATATCAGTTCGCTTTAAAAATATATACGCTGGAAAAAAAAGCATTGAAGGGTTTTTATAGTTCAGACACAAACAAAATAAAATATCATAGAATTCCATACCATAGTGGTACAAAAGAAAATATAGAATGATTCAGATATATTAGATTTTATTCATACACTTGGTATAAAGAAGATACAACATTTAACATACTTAGTGTTTTCCTAAGTCTTGAAGTCCGTAGCTTGGTTTAAGTTTCGACAGCTTGAGCCTTGATCAGCCTTGCAGCCTTGAATCGATCGAAGAACTTCAAACGTGACTCACTTTTAATATTCTAAATGTCTCCTCTTTGGGCGGTCGAGTATTATTTAGGGTTATTTCTTTCAATTTCGAACTCCAAAAAGGTGTCTAATTGTAATTGTAGGAGTGAAAATACCGTATGAAAAATAGAAGAGATCCGCGCCAGACGCCATTTTGTTTACTGATAATGCATAAATTACCGTACTACGCATACATTAAAGTTTACAACCTAGTGGCCATCGACCGAGGGATCGAGGGAGCGAGTGAAATTTGTCCGCTATACGCTATAACTTCGTTCATGCAAAGCATTCACTCGTTAAAAATGAGTAAAATGAGTAAAATGAGTAAAATGAGTAAAATGAGTAAAATGAGTAAAATGAGTAAAATGAGTAAATTGAGTAAATTGAGTAAAATGAGTAAAATGAGTAAAATGAGTAAAATGAGTAAAATGAGTAAATTGAGTAAAATGAGTAAAATGAGTAAAATGAGTAAAATTAGAGGTAACGGTAGCTGGCAATAAAATATCTGCTTTCAGACGGACAGATTCCTCACTAGAACGCGTAGGCGTGAAATTTTCATGCGCTGGTTTCCTATTTCAAGTGACAATCCACCGGCCTCGTGTCCCACAACACATGTAAATGGTGACAGGACTGCCAGAAGATAAGGAGCACCGTGAAGAAAGTTACGACTCCCCGAAAGTAGCGAGCTCCAAAGACTGCTAATTTCGAAAGTAACGAGGGTCGTTACTTTCGGAACTTTACGGTGTATGAGGCCCTGTTAGGGGTCTGAATAATCCATAATCCTGGGTAAATTTTGGAATAATCCGTATCCCAATTTTGTAAACAAATATATCCCTAAAATAAAATTCTACAACAATCTATATATAGTAACCCCTAATTACCACATGAATAGATTTAGGTACTGTATGTCAGGTATGTCAAGGGTTGCATTTCCATACCCCTGATGAAACTTCTACGTGTCCGACAATCCTCGGACTTGGAAATCAGTCTGTATTAAATGTAACACAGGCCGCAGCCTCGATCACCCTCCAACCTGTTGTTTTTAATTTTAATTAAAAACAACAGGTTGGAATGAATGTCTGAATGAATGTCTGAATGAATGAATGAATGAATGAATGAATGAATGAATGAATGAATGAATGAATGAATGAATGAATGAATGAATGAATGAATGAATGAATGAATGAATGAATGAATGAATGAATGAATGATGAATGAATGAATGAATGAATGAATGAATGAATCATACATATATAAATTATTTTTCTAGATCTTGGGTCCACTGTAATTGGCCATGCTGTTGTGGTTGCCCTGCCTATTTGTAATATTTATTCCGTTTTTTGGGGTGTTAGTAATCCGAGTAACGGCGTAACGACAATTTTTTAGAATCGGCGTAACGACAATTTTTTAACAATTTTTTTTATTTTTTTAAATTTTCCAATTATTATAAAAGATTGTACTGAAAAGGAATTTTAAGCGTGATGTAGACAAATTGATACTCACGCCAATATTAACGGAAAACCTCGCAAACTATAACTCGCCGAAATCGCCTCAAATCGGCCTGAGAAGCTGGCAAACTACAAAGAATACAACACAGCAACAGGGTAAGTCGTTTTTATTCACAAAACATTTGATTTTATATCTTCTAAAACATAACCGTTGCGTTCCATACAAACCCTTATAAATCGAGCCGTTGTAACACAATACCGCTTATACCGTGACACTGTTTCTCTTTCGAAGCTTCACCATCCCCCCCGCCCCCGGGCAACCCCCCGGGCATTTGAACTTTTGAAGATTGGCTCGTTCAAATTCCTACCTCCTCCCTGGGCCAAAATTGTGTTCAAATGCCCTACCCTAGTGCCGGATTTGACGGACAAATGCCCCTCCCAAAGAACAAATGTTTAAATAGTGGAAATAAAAAAGGTTTTGGAAGTCGCTTGCAAGCGTCATTCCACGATGTGAAAATTTATCATACTAGACGCGTTTAGCAACTGAATGCAAAGTAGAATTTACATACCTTCGAATGAATTAAATTTAATATTGTTTGAGAGAGGTTGTTGTTCATTTTACAGCGTTTGTTCATTCGCTATTCAATAGCAGTTCATGCTCTGCGGACAAAAACTATTTTATGAAACAGGCAAGATCAGCGACCGCGACTTTCTACACATTGACTGGCAATTGATTTGATTATTCAAGCTATAAAACCTAGAAATCATATAATTCAAATACACTCTAGTTTTTAAACATACCTTCAAAAATACTACACAGCTTTTGAAAACCTTTTTTTGTGGGCTATTCGCTCACGAAAGTAAACTCTTTTCCTCTACACTCCTCCATACTGAAACAACCATGTGTATTCCGCTTGAAAGACTTGACACTTCCGGTTCAAATTCCCACCCCACCCAGGCAAGTTTCAAATTCCCCACCCCCGGGAAGGCCTTGCGTCAAATACCCTGGGGGTTGCTCGGGGTGTGGGGGGATGGTGAAGCTTCGAATTGATCGGCTCATTATCTTTAGCTTGGGCGGCCTAGGGGCGGCCCAGCTCTGGGGGCGGCCTGTGGTTATCCTGTGTACGTTGAAAATTAGCCAATTTATCGACAGAAGCTGAGCCTGCGATATTTTGGCGCTGATCTCCAAGATGGCGGACACAATGAAAACCGGTGAGCACAGTCACTGTGCATTTGTATCCATCCATTGACCAACATTTGCAGAATATCGCGTATTTTTCTATTTTTTTGAAGGTGCCCACTGCTGGCGTGAATATCAATTTGTCTACATCACGCTTAAAATTCCTTTTCAGTACAATCTTTTATAATAATTGGAAAATTTAAAAAAATAAAAAAAAATTATTGAAAAAAAAAATTGGAAAAAAAATTGTCGTTACGCCGATTCTCGTTACGCCGTTACGCCGTTACGCGTTACGCCGTTACTCGGATTACTAACACCCCGTTTTTTGTTTATTTTTGAGAGCACTAAAGGCAGCCTGAAATTAATTTACGGGAAGACCGCGGACACAATTAATTCGTCCAAAGAATGAAAACCTGTTTACAACACAAGTTTAAGCTTAGTCTATTCAGTATTGTTACCTTGTATTTCGACGAGGCTTGTCAATTCCAGCTGAATTAAGTTTTAAAATCAGCACAATAAATATCCATGGATCAGTTAAGCCGTTATAAGCTTATAACTTGAGCTTACGGCAGTTCGTCAAGCGTTCGTGACAGTCAATCATTCAAAGATCACTTCACAGTGAAATTCTCTTTCTTTCCATCCATGTAGACATTGAGGGTTTCCTTTGTTCTTTTACTTCAATGAACTTGATTTCAAGCTCAGTTCGTTAATTCTGTAGTCGCGCAAGTTTCGCCCGCCGTATAAACAAGTGTAACCTTCGGCTGCGTATAGCTGTCCGTTCAACTTGTAAAATGAATATAATGTTCAGCTCCACAATTATTTCGAAACTTCCCATGTTAAGCTAAACCATCTGCACAATTTTCCAGAATATACCAAACTTTGGAGAGATTGAACGAAGATTAATCCGCGGAGAAACCTTTGTCTTTTCATTCAACTTTCGACAACTTGCCAACTGGACACCGCGCCAAGTTTTGCCGCCGAATTCATACAAATCATGCTTCATTTAGATTGAACTGAAAAATCACTCAGTCGATTTATAGTTTTACAAAAAGTATACCGAAGTTTGACCTAAATTTAGTGAAGTATTTAAACAATTATTACATTCTGCTGTGACGCTTTTCGCTTTTCCTTGGCCGGCAAAGTTTCTGCCTTTGCGTAGCGCTCGCATATTAAAAATGGTTCAACGTGATTGGCTGCTGGTTTCGCGCGAAAAATGTCTAAAAATAGCCTAACTCCTAATCTGATGGGCCAAGAACCAATACCAGAGATGGAAACCTCTAGTTATAGACCTCTGGTAAAATGAGTAAATTGAGAAAAATGAGTAAAATGAGTAAAATGAGTAAATTGAGTAAATTGAGTAAATTGAGTAAAATGAGTAAAATGAGTAAATTGAGTAAAATGAGTAAAAAGAGTAAAATGAGTAAAATGAGTAAATTGAGTAAATTGAGTAAATTGAGTAAAATGAGTAAAATGAGTAAAATGAGTAAATGAGTAAATTGAGTAAATTGAGTAAAATGAGTAAAATGAGTAAAATGAGTAAAATGAGTAAAATGAGTAAAATGAGTAAAATGAGTAAAATGAGTAAAATGAGTAAAATGAGTAAATTGAGTAAATTGAGTAAATTGAGTAAATTGAGTAAATTGAGTAAATTGAGTAAAATGAGTAAAATGAGTAAATTGAGTAAATTGAGTAAATTGAGTAAATTGAGTAAATTGAGTAAATTGAGTAAATTGAGTAAATTGAGTAAATTGAGTAAATTGAGTAAAATGAGTAAAATGAGTAAATGGAGTAAATTGAGTAAAGTGAGTAAAATGAGTAAAATGAGTAAAATGAGTAAAATGAGTAAAATGAGTAAATTGAGTAAATTGAGTAAATTGAGTAAAATGAGTAAAATGAGTAAAATGAGTAAATTGAGTAAAATGAGTAAAATGAGTAAAATGAGTAAAATGAGTAAATTGAGTAAAATGAGTAAAATGAGTAAAATGAGTAAAATGAGTAAAATGAGTAAAATGAGTAAATTGAGTAAATTGAGTAAAATGAGTAAAATGAGTAAAATGAGTAAAATGAGTAAAATGAGTAAATTGAGTAAATTGAGTAAAATGAGTAAAATGAGTAAATTGAGTAAATTGAGTAAAATGAGTAAAATGAGTAAAATGAGTAAAATGAGTAAATTGAGTAAATTGAGTAAATTGAGTAAAATGAGTAAATTGAGTAAATTGAGTAAATTGAGTAAAATGAGTAAAATGAGTAAAATGAGTAAATTGAGTAAATTGAGTAAAAAAAGTAAAATTAGTAAATTGAGTAAATTGAGTAAATTGAGTAAATTGAGTAAAATGAGTAAAATGAGTAAAATGAGTAAAATGAGTAAAATGAGTAAATTGAGTAAAATGAGTAAAATGAGTAAATTGAGTAAATTGAGTAAAATGAGTAAAATGAGTAAAATGAGTAAAATGAGTAAAATGAGTAAATTGAGTAAATTGAGTAAAATGAGTAAAATGAGTAAAATGAGTAAAATGAGTAAAATGAGTAAAATGAGTAAAATGAGTAAAATGAGTAAAATGAGTAAAATGAGTAAAATGAGTAAAATGAGTAAAATGAGTAAAATGAGTAAAATGAGTAAAATGAGTAAAATGAGTAAAATGAGTAAAATGAGTAAAATGAGTAAAATGAGTAAAATGAGTAAAATGAGTGAATTGAGTAAATTGAGTAAATTGAGTAAAATGAGTAAAATGAGTAAAATGAGTAAAATGAGTAAAATGAGTAAAATGAGTAAAATGAGTAAAATGAGTAAATTGAGTAAAATGAGTAAAATGAGTAAAATGAGTAAAATTATAGGTAACCGGTAGCTGGCAATAAAATATCTGCTTTCAGACGGACAGATTCCTCACTAGAACGCGTAGGCGTGAAATTTTCATGCGCTGGTTTCCTATTTCAAGTGATAATCCACCGGCCTCGTGTCCCACAACACATGTAAATGGTGACAGGACTGCCAGAAGAGAAGGAGCACCGTGAAGAAAGTTACGACTCCCCGAAAGTAGCGAGCTCCAAAGACTGCTAATTTCGAAAGTAACGAGGGTCGTTACTTTCGGAACTTTACGGTGTATGAGGCCCTGTTAGGGGGTCTGAATAATCCATAATCCTGGGTAAATTTTGGAATAATCCGTATCCCAATTTTGTAAACAAATATATCCCTAAAATAAAATTCTACAACAATCTATATATAGTAACCCCCTAATTACCACATGAATAGATTTAGGTACTGTATGTCAGGTATGTCAAGGGTTGCATTTCCATACCCCTGATGAAACTTCTACGTGTCCGACAATCCTCGGACTTGGAAATCAGTCTGTATTAAATGTAACACAGGCCGCAGCCTCGATCACCCTTCAACCTGTTGTTTTTAATTTTAATTAAAAACAACAGGTTGGAATGAATGTCTGAATGAATGAATGAATGAATGAATGAATGAATGAATCATACATATATAAATTATTTTTCTAGATCTTGGGTCCACTGTAATTGGCCATGCTGTTGTGGTTGCCCTGCCTATTTGTAATATTTATTCCGTTTTTTGTTTATTTTTGTTATATATATCTTAGGCGAAGCCAAATAAAATAAAATAAAATAAAATGAAACGTAGGGGTGGTTACTGAGGCTGTGATCTTTGAACGCGTGTGTTTATGAAAGTGTTATGACCAAAAATACGCAGGAAACGAGGCTTAGCTACAGAGGAGAGGAAAGCAAACAAAAATAAGAAGGTTGCAGAACCAATGCAGCTAACCTTTTCTAAAATGTATACATCTTTGGCACGTCCATGTCCCATGTCCATCACCAAAACGTATCTACAGTACGCAGGGTTTGGGAGTCCAAGCTTCACCTTGGGGCCGAATTCCCCATCCCCATAGGGGGGGGGGGGGATTTTGAAAAATTGAAGTCTCTTAGACGCGTTTTCGACGATTCTGAGCAGCAAAAAAAAATTGTTTAAGAAAAATTGTTAAGTCGCCAAGAGGCCTCACTGGAGTCACTGGAGATAAACATGTGTCAGTTACAAAACCTTCGAATTTATACTATCTAGTTGAGTCAGTTGACAGAAAACCGTGTTCGGTTCGTTCGCCTTATATTCTCCCGATTTTCACTGTCACGCCATAACTGAATAAAAAAAATCGAAACCGTTCAATGAATGAAGTCAAGAAATTGACATGTCATTGATAATGAATAAATAAGGAATCAGTCCAAGTCTCAGGTCTGTGCGGTATTCCGTACTCGAGTTATTTGTCAAAATGTTCCACACAAATTTATAGAGCTCAGTATGGAAACGCCATGTTGGAGTCCCTCTGAGGGGCTCCAACATAGCCGCCGGAAATAGGAAAAAACATCTGGAGTTCACTTTTGCCAGAAAGGAGGTTTGTTTTCTCTTGTGAACTTTCGAATATTTAGATAAATATTTCTCCTTAAACTTAAATTGTTTAGAATGCTGAAAATCACCCGAAGAGTCACGTTTTAGATACGGAACAGCTCTGTCACGGCCGTCCTGCTGATATCACGTACGATGAAAACTCGGAAATTTAAACCGTTCTATTTTCAAAAGGAAGCATGAGATCGAGCTAAGAAATTGTAAAAAGATATATATTTAGTTAATCTTTCCTTGAATGAAGGCAACAATTCTGTAGGCCTCGCGGTTTTGAAATTTAGAATTTGATGACGTCACGTGAAAACCAAACTCGGGACCTTGCTTTATTGCAAAATAAATTTGTAGATGAACACTCTATATATTCTTTGCCTAACCGGAGTGCTATTTTCTAACTAGAGAATACATTTTTCTTCGCCACAAAAAATGGTCGCGTATAAAACTCGTCATTCATTGCGCGTAATTCGCCATTTGCGCGTGCATTTAGACCCTCAGCTGATTGTCCTAGTAGTGCGAGCATATCAAACTCACTGTTAACAAAAGCCTATACCAAGTTCTCGCTTACTCAGAAACGTTTAAAAAGCGAACATTTTTACCTATGAATTCATAAAGATGAACATTAAAGCTACTTTAAAAGATGCTTTCGAAAGTTTTAGCTGTAAAATTTAATGGGTCAAATTGCGAATTTCGAAATTCGGATTTCGCAATATTTATAGACGCTTTTAAGCTGTTTTCACGATTGGCGCAAAAGAATGGATCCGAACTCTTTTACGCATGCTCTGATCTGATTTTACCGCTGAATTCGAATAGAGCATAAAATTTCCTTTGTTTTGGTATATAATTTGTCTATATTGCGACCGATTTCGATGGGTCAAATGGTTGCTCAAGTTGTAGGTCTTTCACTGTTTTTGCTACTCGCGTTCTGCGCGTCCGTGAGTGCCGTGGGGGAAGGATCGGAGGACATTTACGGGCCATCGTTTACATCCAGTATCAACAAGTAAGTAACCAGAAGTAGAATAAGGAATATAAAGACATTTCATCCTTTGGAAAGTACGGTTGCCAGCCTCATCAGTGTCGCATCAGCGAAAAAACTCACTTACAATTTTGCAAACGTTACCTCGAGGTTAACAACAAGGCATCTAATATTGCATGCCGGGCTGAACTTGGCCGATTTCCTCTGATTACTGATATAAATAAAAAAATTATTAATTACGTAAATTATCTTCAAAGTAAGGATCAAAACACTATTGTTAAACAGTCATTGCTAATGTCAATTGATCTTCATTGTAACGGTAAAAATGGTTTTTACTCTAATCTTATGAAGATGTTAGAATATTATAATGTTACTAACTTTAATCATGATACATTAGATGACGCTAAGATCAAGCGTCATATAGATCTCATGAAAGAGAAATATATCGCCCATTGGAAACATACCGTTCAAAATTCCCAAAAACTAAAATTTTAAAGCATTTTCAGAAGCAATTATACACCCTCAATCTATTTAGACTTGACTAGAAAAAACCCTGATAGAAAAGCTTTAGTGAAACTAAGAATAAGCAACCACCAACTTAAGATTGAAACCGGTAGATATGAAAACATCTCAAGGTGTGATAGACTTTGCACTCTTTGTGATCTCAATAATATCGAAGATGAAATTCATTTTTTGTTTCATTGTCCCAACTATTCATCAATTAGAGATGGCTTTTATAATAAAATAGATAATAAATTCTCAAATTTCAATCAATTACCACTCACAGAATTAATTATAGAGTTATTGAACTCCTCTGATTATTTTATAAACATACAGTTGGTAAAGTTCATTTCCTCCTGTATTGATCTGCGAAACAAATTGATATCAGCCTAGTTTGATAGTTAAGATTTACGTGTAATTCTCTTTTCCATTGTATCTTTTTTTTTTTCTTTTCTTTTTTCTATTTCTATTTTAATTTCAGTTCGTTTTCTATCTATATTATTTTACGCTTTTGCAATACTGTAATGATTTATGGTCATGCAAATAAAGCTTATTGTTGTTGTTGTTGCGTACCGGCCCGACCGTTCGCTTACAATAAACTTAAGATTACATATAGTGAATTTAATTTCACTCGTTTCCCGATCTTTTCCATGCACCTCTTTCACAATTACAGGATAAAGCAGTTAACGATCGTTTTTCGCTTTCATCTTCCTTTGGGATGGTAGCTTTAAGAAAACCTCGTCCACATATCGTTTTGGTGCTGTAGATTCTCTCACTCTGGCCGCCATGTTTATTTCAAAATATTTTCCAGTCAGACATTTGAGCGCAGTAGTGAAAAATGGCGTCCGCGCCAGCCTGGACACCAGTGAAAGCAAATGTTCACCTTTGAGGGCAATAAGTTTGATATGCACTTGTTATTTGGCAGAAGGTTTCTCATTTCTTCCCAATTTCTGTTCTTTCTCCGCTTTTAAGGATAAAAACTGACAGCTTTGAGGTGACTTTTCTCGAAGAGCAAATTCTACAGCAATTTTCGTACCCTATTTTGGTTGGAGTTTCCATGTTTGTTTTCTTTCAGTGTTCACATTTTGCAACGCAAGGTTGCCGCCGCGTACGCGATCGAGCGTACGAGTCTAGTTAATTTTGATTGGTTCGTTCTGAGCATGTGCATGCAAGTGATTCTGGACTCTCTCTTCTCCTGCTGGGTTCAGACCCTATATAGGTCGGGGTAAAGAGAGAGGTCAGGGACTGGACTACGTGTCTCCTCAAGGTGACTTTTGCGCGCACTCGCGTGCTCTCCCACTCGACTATCCCTGAGAAAAGTGAGAGACTGCTCGTAGTCTAACCCACTACTTTATAAACCGAACAACCGCAATCATCCACTGTTTGTATTAAAGGCGGTAGGAGATGTCTTGTCAAATAAACCCAGAGACCGCAGAGACTTTTCGTTATGTTGCAATTGTAAAGAAGAAGGTCGTAATATTGTTTGCAGGTCAATTTAATTGAAATTCAGTCATGCAGTATAAATGAATGGAGTAAATTTTAACATATTTTTTTTCGCGGGAATTTATTTTTACGGGATCTAATTTTTGCGGTAGCTGTAGACTGCAAAACAGTCGGTTTTTTTTACGTTGGTCTGTCATACGAATGCGTCTTGTGACCAGCGTTTTGGACAACAAAAACGACTGTTTTGTGCACAGTCTACGGTCGTCGGTAAACCCGCGAAATTCGCGAAAATTAGACTCCCGCGGAAATGTCATGCCACACGGTAGGCACATGAGGGATTAAACTTAAAACGGTCTAAATAAGACGTATTTATTATTGAAAGAAAGTCGTGTTATGAATATTTTCCGCGACCTGCGCTATTTTTCCACGACTAGGTGCCATTTTTCCGCGACGCGCGCCATTTTTCTGCGCGAAGATTGGATACATAGTTTTTCGCACGTGATTCAAGTCTGAGTCGACCTGAAGCTCGTTGTGTTTTCACCGGCAATTGCTTGTTTTGTTTCGTTTATAACAAAACGATAAGCGAGTATGTAGTTAGGCTCGATTACCAGCCGCTGTTCGGGAAAATGAGCCCACGCTCATCCCCCGATGAACGAAGACCGGACTCGAGAGAGCAGCGGAAATCGAGCCTAGTATGTAGTCGCATATAGTTTGTTTTGTATATAACAAAACGATAAGCGAATATGTAGTCGCATAAAGTTAACTTTGTTTTGTATATAACAAAACCATAAGCGACTATGTAGTCGCATATAGTTTGTTTTGACAAATATATAACAAAACCATAATCGAGTATGTAGTCGCATATAGTTTTGTTATGTAAATAGAGTTTTTCACAGAAGTTAGTTTTCGCCTAATTTTTTTTGTTATATAGAAGTTTTTTTGTGCATATTACGCGGATATAAATGCCGCCGAAATTAACGCTCACAAAAATTAACGCGAATTTTAAAATTCGCGTTAATTTCATGGAGCGTTAATTTCCTATAATAAGCTCAGAGGTATTAATATAAACTTTCAGTGAATGGTTTATTGAAGGCCTTTACATTTGATTCTGCCTTTTTGTGCTTTTTCTCGTTCTTGGGAATTTTTTTGTGAAATGTGGGAGATAGCTCTCCATGAAATTATTAAGAACGTGACGATATATTTACCTTAATTTGCCGCTGAACAAAGACTATACTGATACAACATGTCATTGCCATGAATAATTCACAACAGCTGCTCAAACTGAATCCTTAAGTCGCTTCAATACAGCAGAATATGACGCGTCTCTCATCACTTTGGAAGTTTCAAAGCTGAAAGAAAAGAGAAGTATAGAAAGAAAACGTGAAACTGTTAAACCCGGCCTGAACAATCGATGAAAATCGATAACACTCGATAATAATCTATGCCAATTAATTGATTGATATTGATAATCCCTTCTTGAGGCCTGAAATTAAATAAGCCCCCCGGGGGCTTAATAGAGCTTTTACGGTATTCACGGGACTGAATACAATACGCTAATCGCTGAAAACCAATAGCAATCGATAACAATCGACTGAGGCCACGAACATTTTCATGTGATTATCGATTGGTCATCGATAGGCCAATACCAATCGATATCAATCAACTAATTGTTATCAACTGATATCGATTGATCGATTGGATTTCCGATGATCGATTTCCATCGATTCACGGTTCAGGCCGGGTGTTAAAGCACACGGGACTGAAGTATCCCGAAATTTAACCATCCTATTCATTATAAATAATTGTATATATGTAATTCCCAGTCAATAAAACCTGCTTTAAAGTCTTGAAAGGTGTGATTTATAATGCCACTTGCAATAACCTTACAAGCAGTGAGGCGAAGCGACCTATTGCATTTATTAAAGGCTGGGAGAAAGCTCACTGGTGATGTCGATATTTTCAACGAAAAAAAAACACTGAAATACGTGACTATTAAGACGGATTCCGCTCAACGTTCGAGCAATAAGTGCAAAAATTAATTACTAAAAAACTACTCATAGCACGGTAACATTTTGAATACTATTTGAAACATATCACTTTAATTCACTTCTCCAAGTGACCCCGCAATTAAATTCTCAAGTATTCTCGAGAAAATTAATGTCAAACCTCGTAAAAAATTACAAAAACGCACCCCATTTTGTTTTGAACTGACATGAAGCGTCTTTTTAATTAAAATATGTAATGACTTCTCTCGCGGGGTCAGCTTGGGAGCTAATTTATCGATAATTTCTTCTTAACTGTACTCAAAATGTTACCGTGCTATGAGTATTTTTTTGGTAACTTAATTTGTTGCACTTTTTGCTCGAACGTTAAGCGGAAATCGTCTTAAATATTGATCTCCTTTGGTTTTTTTTTCACGAATTGTCGATTAGAATGTCTCCAAACTTCTCTGTGTGCTTTGGTTTGAGAGAGGCACTGATAAGCGTCTCGTCTAACACCCAATGACCCGGATTCCAACGCGTTACTGCTATTAATTATATCGCGACGTCTCCCATTTTCATATTTTGTTTTTCAGTCTTCTCTGTATTGACGAATTGAAAGCAAATGATTTTTTCAACTCAGGTTTTTTTAACTGAAAAGAAGGAGTAGCCGTACTTAAGAGTATTTACATAGACTCAAACCGAAGGCAAGAGTTCTGTATTTGAAGAATTGTAAAACGTCTTGATATATAGAGCCATTCAGTTTCAGTCAGAGTCTGACGATACGACATCAGCCGAGAAAATTGAAGAAAAAATTCATGTAAAACAGGATAGATTCAGTAGATTCTGTGTTTGATTTACACTGAGATACGTAATTATTTAATATTGATTTCCTTTCGTGAATTAATGTTAATGAGTATGATAACTAATCAATTTACTTAACTCTGCAAATAAAAACAGCTAGTAAAATAATACTAAATTAATGACACGTCCAACAAATGTGATCTCAAAATACGATATCGATGTATGCTCATCAAAGGACGCAAACGTTCTCCTCTTCGCCTAAGTCACAACACGTACAAGATGATTGTTCAATATTTTATTTTGAATGTCTTGCTGGCCACAATTGCGACTGCAGCAGTCGTAGGTAAGAAATGATTTGCATGGAGCATTCAATATCTGTGTAGCTACCTTATTCTCACTTATTTTCGCGAGAATTAATTTTCGCGGTTTTCGCGATGTAGCAAAAAACGCGGAAAAAAAAAATTTAAAGCCTTTGAGCCCTTTTTTCTTTGAAATCTCAAAAATATGGCTTCACAAAATACCGATCTGTCGATTTCGCAAAATTAATTATAAGTACGTGGGAAAATTAGCGAGAATAAGGTAGTTTTACGTGTATATTATACAGTTAACTACCTTATTATAGGAAATTAACGCTCCATGAAATTAACGCGAATTGTAAAAATTCGCGTTAATTTAAGTCGCGTTAATTTTTGTGAGCGTTAATTTCCGCGACATTAATTTTCATTATTATAACCCTAAATTCTGGATCCTGTACAGACATATTTGATACCTAGGAAACAATAGCTTTCTCTTTTCTCCACTGTATTTCAATCTTTTACAATGTAAAATTTCCAGTTGACCTCGCCCTTCAGAAGAGCAGTTCTCGACATCTGAGTGCTTGGTGTATTTCGACCAAAATATCGTTGTTTCTTTGTGTTAATCGCGTTAATTTCCTTCATTTTGAAATTTTACCTCCTCTTTCGCGTTAATTTCCTTTATTCGGAAGTAATTTTCCTCCAATTCGCGTTGTTAATTTCAAATACGTTAATTAACACGAGCGTTAATTTCCTATAATAAGGTATATCGCGATGAGTTGGTAAGAAGTCTGACTAAGATCTTTCTTCTTCCAATTAACAAGAGGCGATACTAAGTCATACTTTTATCAGCGTTGTGGAATAATTTTTTTTCTTTGGCTGAGAAACTAATGTATTTTTACACCTACTTTTACTCCTTTTTTTTGTTTGTTTTATCTTTTTAATATTTTTTATTGTAAAGCGCCATGAGCATGCAATTAGTGGATTTGGCGCTATAGAAATATTATTATTATTATTATTATATAGAGTGACATCGGTGTATATCATGAAAATCTGGCGATTCGTGATTTACTGTAATACCACCATCAGTTGTTTTCAAATGGAAAAAAGTAAGAACATTTTAAAATATATTTCAGTCTTAGCGCATAAAATAGACGGGGTTTTTTAAATAAAAAAGACTGTAATATATAGATATTTTGATTTTCAAAGAGCCAGTTAAAATCTCTCTCTTATTTTCTACTTTTTTTTTAGACACAGAACCGCCAGTTTTCACGGATTGTCCAAAAGACATCATGATAGATGACAACACAATTACTGATAACATCCGTATCAACTGGAAGAGGCCTACAGCAACGGACAATTCGGGCGTGCCGCCATCTGTTACCTCCAACAGACAGGCTGGAGCCTTGTTCCCCGTTCCTAGCTCGTTCGAAGTGCTATATAAGGCGATAGATGCGGCTGGAAATGAAGCAACCTGCACCTTCCGGATAACTCTGAAACGTACGTACACGACTTACATGAAAAAGATTGCACTGATAGACAAGTTACAAGCAATTGGCAATCAGGGCAATTTGTTTTTGATGGCACTTGTGATCAAAGTTAACGTTTTGAACTGAAAGCCTTGCACAATAATGTAGCCGCGTATCGCCTAACAACGTATACTTCCAAAAATTATCCTTCTATATACTTCAATTTTCCGGAAAACCCTGGGTGCCCCCTATCAAAATTGAATTCCTGGATCCGCCCCTGAAGGCATATCACATCAAGTTTAATTTCCTAACTGATTACCATACAATATGTACATTTTGCAAGTTGCTGTTTTTGCCGCTTACAGGAAAAACTTGTCTTCTGTACGCGGCCCCCAAAAACGGAGCTCTGGCTTGTTTGGGCAACAACGGGGAGAATCCACTTGTATTGCGATGTGCCCAAGCAGCTTGGACTTGTTCGGCATTCCTGGCTCGTATGAAGTGCTATATAACAGTTGTCCGTAAGATTTATAATTGCAATCGAAACTTCGTTTCTCGAGCAGTCATTTCTTCGATCTACCACTTTATTAGCTAATAGCGCAGCCTCCAGTAGTCCCTGTTGCATATTAAGATGATTTCCGCTGGACGTTCGAGCAAAAAGTGCAAAAAACTAAGTTACCAAAAAAATACTCATAGCACGGTAACATTTTGAATACAGTTAAGAAGAAATTATCGATAAATTAGCTCCCGAGCTGACCCCGCGAGAGAAGTCATTACATATTTTAATTAAAAAGACGCTTCATGTCAGTTCAAAACAAAATGGCGTGCGTTTTTATCATTTTTTACGAGGTTCGACATTAATTTTCTCGAGAATGCTTGAGAATTTAATTGCGGGGTCACTTGGAGAAGTGAATTAAAGTGATATGTTTCAAATAGTATTCAAAATGTTACCTTGCTATGAGTAGTTTTTTAGTAATTAATTTTTGCACTTATTGCTCGAACGTTGAGCGGAATCCGTCTTAATCTTGTTAAAACAATGTTAACTTAGGCGTTTTCTTCTTTTAATTTTTCTTCACAGGCAAATGTCTTCTGTACACGGCCCCTAAAAACGGCGTTCTGGCTTGTTTGAATAAAAACGGGGATAATGCTGTTTGTGCTGTGATGTGCAAAAGCAGCTTGGACTTTGTCTTCAATCCTGCCTTGCTGTATTGGTGTGATGGCGGACAATGGAATGCTTATGTGATTCCAGGCCAACCGTCGTCCACGTCCCTTCCATGGCCTGACTGCTCTTGTAAGCGTATTTATATATTACTGTTGTTTCGACTGACGATAATTTGCTATAATACTCCGCAACATATTGCTCGTGTTACGACATATTGCTATTGGTGGTTTTCATCTGATGTCATCAAAATTCTAAAATCTAAATTGTTAATTCTACAAAGCTATTCTTTTCACATATTCTAGATATACAAAACATTAATTTCTATGCAAAGTTTGGTATAGATTCTTTTAAATTTGTGATGTCCCAGATGAACGTGTTTCTGAACTGCCACAAACATTTTCAGACGTGATAATAATTGAGATATAAGAGATATCTAAAGAGCTTTGAAGTGAAAGCTGGTGATAATTGCTGGGAGAATCTACTCTACTTCTTGTGCAATTTTATGGCCGCATATTTGTGTCCCTCTGAAGGACACCAACATGGTGGCGGCATATGTAATTTTCTGAAAATTATTTTCGTAATAACTCGGTTACGAAAAACGCTACAAAACTATAATTTGGACACAACGTTTCTTTCTTCCTGCTCTATAACCTGTTAATTTTCTGATGTTGTTCATGCAAGCAAATAGTATTCAATGTAATAGTCATTGTAATAGGCATTGTAATAGTCATTGTAATAGTCATTGTTCTTCAATATGTATTCGACCATGCATACTGGATTCAGTTGGACTATGCACTGCTCAGACCAAGCTGTTACATTCTATGATATTTTCTTTATACTGCTCATTGTATAAACGAGTGGAGTAAAATGTTCTTCTGCACTAACTTAAGAATATAGAACAAGATACAAGAATTCATGGAGAATATTGGATTATGGCCTGGTAGTAACGCCATAACACCACTTAATTGCTGTAAATGCGAAAAATGATACAAAATAACATGACAAAATGAAACACCAACTAGAGTAAGCCGTGCCAGGGAGGCCAGAAAAAACCTAACCTAAAAAACCTCGTGGGAAAAACGGATAGGAAATCTGGAGCGAGCCGAGGCACAACTTAAGTCCCTCGCCAGGACTATGTAATTAAACTAAATTATTATAAATAAAAGATAATCTGAATTAATAGCAATATAATTAAATAGCAATAGATTTAGAAACTCCTAATCGATCATTAATTGTGTGCTTGATGTATCTGTCGAAGCACACCTACACCCTGCATGCATATCCGATAAATCACCAGTACCACTCTCCAGTACGCAGGATTTGAAGCGGCACCTGACTTGAAACTGTGTGTGCCATAAATAGAAATGTTGTCTACAAAAGGTAGACAACAAATTACAAGTTACAAAGTACAAATTATTAGTGTACGAAATTCCTTTGCTTCCATGAAAATACTTCTTGACTTTAACAAATCGTCTAACGAGAGGGGTAGATGAACTGGAGGGAAGAAGCTTAAGACGAATCCATTAGAAAATCGAGTAATATTTATGGCCAGTGGACAAAATCTTGTACTACGACGCCATACGCTTTCACGCTTAAACTAGACATTCATGAGCCATACCTTAACGGTATTTACCAAATAATATAACTCCACAATCCTTAAATTGCTTTCCGCCTTGAGTTTCCTCCCGTGAATGAGTTGAGTCATAAGAAGTGGCAGCCATGTTTCTGGAACATGGCTGCCACCTCTTATGACCTTACCCATTCACGGAGGAAACTCAAGGCGGAAAGCAATTTAAGGATTGTGGAGTTATATTATTTGGTAAATACCGTTAAGGTATGGCTCATGAATGTCTAGTTTAAGCGTGAAAGCGTATGGCGTCGTAGTACAAGATTTTTGTCCACTGCCATAAATATTACTCGATTTTCTAATGGATTTCGTCTTAATAATTAACCTCTCGGCGATAGATACTGGACAAATAGACTTTTCAGACCTGGCTAATAAGGTCGTATCTCCTTCCCTCTACTGATCATTTTAACGCTAAGGTACGTAAACTGACATATAATCACTACAAATAGTAACATCTTTGAATGCTAAGTTTCGAATTTCATCCATACGAAAAAACCCGGCGAAGCCGACTAAGAGGATGAAAAGAAAACGAAATCAGCGAGAAAACTACTTGAAATATAATGATAAGGAATCCTTAGAACCGTATCGACTGAGACAATGGTTATTTGGACTGCACGGGACGTGCAAGTTTCCTTCTTGCACCTTATTAGGATGATTTTACAAGGAGGTGAGCAGTAGGACATTCTACCACGCGAGCTAGACTGTGACCCCATTTAATACTGTAAATAACAGATTCTATACCAAATATCCTGTATTGTTCTGAACTGAAATTACAGTAACATGGCAGTAATAAAAAGCGCAATTTGAAGCGGCTTTGCTGGAATAACAGGAACACCAATCTTGGAAGCGCCCATAACCAGCCAGACTTGTATTTCTGTACAGTGAATGGAGCCCTGGACTCTAACTGCAAGTCGAGAAGGCCTGGAACTATGCTACGCAAGGAAGGGTCGGTCAAAGAATGTGCTTCACGCCAAATCCCAAATTGTAGAACATCTGAAAGATATAAACGAAGCTACAGGCAGATAAAGCAAAATAAAGAAGATAAATAGTGAAATTATAAACATCACACCCCGGCAAGCGCCCAAGTAGCGCAGCCAATTCCCCGGAGACACGATTTATAATGAAATCATGAAACCGAAAGCTGTACAACGCGCCAAAGTGGAGCTGCCAAATAAGGCAAAAAACACTCGAATCATGAACGTGACCCAAAGCGTAAGGCCAAACAACGCGCCAAAATGGCGCTGCCAAATCAGGCAAAAACACAACTCACAAATTGAAGACGTAAACAACTAAAGGCCAAAATACGCGCCAAAATGGCACATCAAGCAAGTCAGGCAAAAACACAATCTCAAATTGAAGACGTAAAGACTAAAAGCCAAACAACGCGCCTAAATGGCGCTGCCAAATCAGGCAAAAACACAATCTCAAATTGAAGACGTAAAAAACTAAAGGCCAAAATACGCGCCAAAATGGCACAGCCAAGTCAGGCAAAAAACACAATCTCAAATTGAAGACGTAAAGACTAAAAGCCAAACAACGCGCCAAAATGGCACAGCCAAATCAGGCAAAAACACAATCTCAAATTGAAGATGCAAAAAACTACGGGCCTAAATACGCGCCAAAATGGTACAGCCAAGAAGGGAAAAATGCACACAACAAAGGTCAAATAAAAATCTGTAATGGGATACCATACGCCTAAGTGGCGAAGCCAAATCAGGCAAATTTAGAGTTGAATCTTGGTAATTGGGCGTTGTGGGAAGCGGTCAATGGTGTGTGGACCCCATTTAGCATCGATAACTCGGAACACGGATGGGTTGACGGACCAGTCATCTTTTTCAATGAACCTGCTCAGGAGATCTGCGTTTTCATTAAGTGACCTGGGGATCCATTGCGCTTCGAGAACAATACTGTTAGAAAGACAAAATTAAAAATCCCATGGCCAGAGACTGGAGATGCTTGGAACTTCCAATATAAACTATTCTGGCAGCACTTTGATTATCCGTAAAAATCTTGACTCTATCTCTATGTTTCAATTGAGCAACATAATAAGATAGCAAGACATGATAACAGCTTTCAGTTCGCGAAATGTGGAGCTTTGACCAATATCCTCGGTTGTCCACGTGCCGCTAACAACGGTGCCGAGGGAGCAGAAAATCCTCCAAAAGCTACGTCACTTGTATCGGAAAACACAACTGTATGCATAGCTAGAGGAGGTCTTAGAGAATAAACATTGAAGGAATCGATGTTACAATACCAGAATTTGAGCTTTTCTAAAAGACCTGGAGAAAAACGAAGTGTGTGATCCCAAGCGGACCTGGTTTCTATGGCAAAGTACATCCGTCTGGTCAAAAGACGAGAAAACGGGTCGACTGCTAAGGCTACTGAAATGATGGAACCAGCTACCCCAGCTAGTTCGCGGAATGACGAGTGCCCATCCTGAATCGAAGAATCTAACAAACCTTTGAGTTTGGAGACTTTCTTATCCGGAATCTGGAATGTCTTTGAAATAATATCGATGACGAGACAGAGCCATTCACCGATTTGCATCGGAGTCGTTGCGTGACGACCAAAATAACGGTTGCGAAGTAGACTAAATGAGACTTCTCTTCGTTGCAAAACAAGACCAGATGAAGAAAGCTCTTTGCGTTGGAATAAACCGTCGTCGAGGTAAATAAAACTGATGTGGCCCATAGAACGACAACGTTTAACTAATGGAGGCATCAACTTGGTAAAACAAAAACAGGCACTGCTTAGGCCAAAAGGAACTGTGAATTCAAAGTAAAATATCTGATTACGCCAGAAAAAGGCCAAGCAAAACCAAGATACTTTTGGTGATCAAGACAAATGTCAGCAAGATGATAGCCTGACTTAAGGTCCCATGTGAAAAACCAGTGACCTTCATCAAGAACTTGACTGAAAGCGAGCGTACACGTCGGCCTTCGTATATGAATTCGGGCTTATTAAACCAGATAATTGTTTACATGCCTAAGATCAATAACCAAACGCAGCTTCTTTCCTTTAGCGACTCAATGGGTTCACGCAGAAAGGAGGATCGAACAACGTGTTCAATAATACAACCGTTAATTAATTAAAAGCTCACTAGTTTCTTGAGCCACGAAAAGTGCAGATCTATTGTTCTTAAAAAACACTGGATGGGATACTATACTCTCCAAATGGTAACCTGTATCCGCGCCTAATCATGTCAAGCACAAATTCCGGGAGCGTCTAAAGTTTCAACCCAGAAGCTAAGTGAGGGCTTCAAGCGACCTTAAACGCCATGGCTACCGTTTTTAACACTAATTTCGTCGTCATTACATGACAGTAAACAAGATAAATCACACCCAACTTCTCCATATTCCAGTCAATCGCGGTGAGTATTGTTCTGTGACGCGTCGGTATCTGATTTCGCACATGCGAAGCTTCCCGCCCTAAAGAGGAAGCGGAAAACACAAAATTAAAATAATTCCAAATAACATAAATAAAAGAACGGTGGAGCGGTGTGGCGTTCGCAGACCCGAAGGAAGAACGCAAACTGACAACAGCCTTATATATTAATATGCAAAACACATACGTAACTTAAAACACCTCATTGTGTAATACAATGAAAATACCGAAACAGAACGTGCAGAAAACAAATATCTGCTAAACTACGTACCGCAGATATTTTGATATTCTGCACTAACTTAAGAATATAGAACAAGATACAAGAATTCATGGAGAATATTGGATTATGGCCTGGTAGTAACGCCATAAACAAACGAAGACAAACAAAGCAAGTATAGCGTAAAAGTGTCGGATACTTATCTCAAAACAAGGGCCCAACTGACGAGTTGGTCAAGTCTCCGAACGGGAAGACGAGGCGTTGGCAGCGTATCTAAACGAAGATGCCGCAGGGAAAGATGAAGTGGTGGCTGCGATTCTTTCTGGCCAGGACGGGAACGCTGACGCTTGTCCTTATTCACTTTCCTTTCAGCTCTCCTTTCAGCGCGGTAGATTCTCTTCTCGTCGTCCGAGTCTGAGGCGAGCTCATCTGACTCCAGATCCAATTTGAGATGCTTCGTCGAATTTATCCAGCACTTGAAGAGAGTGGTCTAACTGCTGTTGATTTCCTTTCCTCTTGCATGTATAGTTTTCGCGTCGAGCCTTTTTTGACAGCTTGTTCAACGGTCGAACTGTTTTCCTCCGAAAATCGCTTAGCGAAATCGTTTAGTCGATATTCAATCACCTGAGTAAGATTATAAAGAACTAATTGATTCGGAAACGGTAGACTGAATGGCCAAGCCGATGGTGGGGTCCAAAACTCCAACGCGAAAGGTCGACTGCTCAGTGTCTTTCGGCATGTTTGCTCATCATAAAAGAACGGTGGAGCGGTGTGGCGTTCGCAGACCCGAAGAAAGAACGCAAACTGACAACAGCCTTATATACTAATATGCAAAACACATACGTAACTTAAAACACCTCATTGTGTAATACAATGAAAATACCGAAACAGAACGTGCAGAAAACAAATATCTGCTAAACTACGTACCGCAGATATTTTGATATTTACTAAACTTTTTCACCCTCAACGTTCTTATAAACACAGGCACGCAAGGCGTGCGGGCGGGAGTTATTATTATTATTTATTTTTTATTTTTATCAAACCCATGTAACATGATAATGTTATCTTCGGAGTCAATATGATAATTTATCCATCCTTATTTCATAAGCTATTTTTTTGCGTTCACCTGTTGTGTGCCTACTTTCACTCCCGTAAACCAACACAAAAACCAAAGAAGAAAGTAAATGTACGGGAATGAAAGTAGGCAATAAGTGAATGCAAAAAATAACTTATGAAATAAGGATGTGATAAATTATCATGTCGACTCTGAAGAAACATGGGTTTCAGAACAAAAACAAAACTATCATGTTATATGGGTTTCGGAACAAAAACAAAACTATCATGTTATATGCAGGGTTTCAGAACAAAAACAGAACTATCATGTTATATGGGTTTCAGAACAAATAAACAAGTGTCATGTTACCTAGGTTTCAGAACATAAACAAAACTATCATGTTATATGGGTTTCAGAACAAAAACAGAACTATCATGTTATATGGGTTTCAGAACAAAAACAGAACTATCATGTTATATGGGTTTCAGAACAAAAACAGAACTATCATGTTATATGGGTTACAGAACATAAACAAAAGTATCATGTTTCATAAGTTTCAGAAGATAAACAAAAGTATCATGCTTCATGGCATACTGTAAAACATGGACTGGACTGGATTTGTAAAACATGGATTGGATTGGATTGGATTTGTAAAACATGGATTTGTAAAACATGGATTTGTAAAACATGGATTTGTAAAACATGGATTTGTAAAACATGGATTTGTAAAACATGGATTTGTAAAACATGGATTTGTAAAACATGGATTTGTAAAACATGGATTTGTAAAACATGGATTTGTAAAACATGGATTTGTAAAACATGGATTTTGTAAAATGACACCACATCGCAAGATAGTCACGAAACCACGCTTTTCCTTTGCAAACTGAGTTCGTCGGATATATTTTCTTGTAGTATTTCATTGTATTTCATTGTGCTATTGTTGAAAAGCTGCGCGGACTTAAAACAAAGTGGAAATTGAAGAATATGCTGTATAAAATTGCGACAGCTCACATTCTTTCCTGCACGCTCCTCCATGCAATCAGACGCGTACAATGTACATTGGATAGCTGTCAAATTTGCAAATTCAAGTCAACACCTCAGGAAAACCTCAGGAAACGCAAACATAGGATCAAAATTCATCAATCACAGGTCACGCTCAAAACAGAAAACGGCTATGATTGGTTTGTTGTCCTGCATTGTGAATTGCACGATTTGTTTCATTTTTGTTTTGTTTCATTCGCTTGACGCTGAGTCTCCTACGCAGCCGTTATTTGTGTCATCACGCAACGCTTCTCTCCACTAACCACATTCCTTTCCTTTTGTTTTGACCGCCGTAACTTTGACAGCTACCGCAAAAACGTGACTGTTACCGTTTGCCGAAAACTTGCTAGATCGATCCAATTCTTGAACTAGGATGTCTGTTGTAATTATAATGAAGTTTTTTCGACATTATTCTTTCATATCATACATTTTTCTTCAGTAAAACCGTGTTTTATTTTGATGTCTGGTGTGCGTCAAATTCAAAAGGCGGCATACTAGCGTGCGTTTGACGTTTAATTCATTATATATACTAACACAAAAATATTTTTTTATTCCAACTGTTGTTTCGTAAATACAGTCGAACCTCCCGCAAGCGGACACTCTCTGGACCAGAAAAAATGTCCGCTTACGAGAGCTGTCCGCCGCGGGAGATGTCCGTCAGGGGAGGTTCGAGTGACGTGTACGTTCAAAATAAGAAATAAAAACTCAACCTCGAAGCGCTTCACGTCCATTTATTGTTTTGCCGTACTCTCGGTTCGCAAATGTTTCCTTTGTAAGCAATTCTTTTTCACGCAAATCACAATGCAACAAACCAATCAAAGCCGTTTTCTGTTTTGAGCTTGACCTGTGATTGGAAACGCAAACATACTGTAGGATCGAAATTCATCAGAGGTTTTCCTGAGGTGTTGACTTGAATTTGCAAATTTGACAGCTATCCAATGTACATTGTACGCGTCTGATTGCATGGAGGAGCGTGCAGGAAAGAATGTGAGCTGTCGCAATTTTATACAGCATATTCTTCAATTTCCACTTTGTTTTAAGTCCGCGCAGCTTTTCAACAATAGCACAATGAAATACAATGAAATACTACAAGAAAATATATCCGACGAACTCAGTTTGCAAAGGAAAAGCGTGGTTTCGTGACTATCTTGCGATGTGGTGTCATTTTACAAAATCCATGTTTTACAAATCCATGTTTTACAAATCCATGTTTTACAAATCCATGTTTTACAAATCCATGTTTTACAAATCCATGTTTTACAAATCCATGTTTTACAAATCCATGTTTTACAAATCCATGTTTTACAAATCCATGTTTTACAAATCCATGTTTTACAAATCCATGTTTTACAAATCCATGTTTTACAAATCCAATCCAATCCAATCCATGTTTTACAAATCCAGTCCAGTCCATGTTTTACAGTATGCCATGCTTCATGGGTTTCAGAAGATAAACAAACGTTATCATGTTACATGGGTATCAAAGATAAACAAAAGTATCATGTTACATGGGTTTTAGAAGATAACAAAGTTTATTTTTTTTCTGAGAGCGCGAGCGGGCGGAACTCTCGAATCCTGCAATCTGATTGGTTCCGAGAGCGGGCAAGAATCTTGCCCACGGTAAAAATATCAAATGACTTTGCCGCCAGACATACGCTGCCCAAGCAAAAACGTTTTAATTTCAGCAACGTGTGAAGGTCGATGCGAAGAAGCTTTTACTGAATTGTTCACATTATATTGCTCTCTTATTGCTGTCAAGTGAACGGAGAACTACGCAGTGGAATTAAAGAGCTTGCATTTCTTCAAAAAGGCGAGTGTTCATTTCATTTTAACCCACATAATTTGAGTTTGTTGTTGTTTTGGAAATCACTTTCACGCTCTCTAGACTTGCGGTAAATTTACCCGCGACCCGCGTAAATTACCCGCTACCCGCCACCCGCGCAGATTAGATACTCCCAACAGGGACCAGAACAAAAATACCAGCTCAAGAATTTGACACTTTCCGCCGTGAAAACAGCAAAATGTTTAAACAAAGCCTCTACACCTTCACCATACCTGCTAAACATCAACAAAGATGGCCGTCACCAAATGGCTCTCAAAAATCGATATCTATTCGGATTTACTCGGATATTAGAAACAGCTATTTCATTGGTTGTTCATAGTACGTAGCCCCAATCTGATTGGTGTGACATACAAGGGCACATCTACATACACATCAAAACATTGCCCATTGCGCCGACTAAGAGGTATTTTTTAGAAAAAAAAAACAATGAAATAACTCCAAAATGGTTCTTATATATCTGTCTAAATTTGATAAAACGTACCTCCCGAAATTTCATACAAAACTATAGATTTCATGCAAACAGAACTTTTAATAGCGGCTAATAAGAGGTGTACTAAGCCATTACTGAAAAAGATTACTGAAACATTAGCAGGCAGATGTGATGCCAACTAGGGCGAATAACCTCTCCCCCTATAGCTACTGCCGTCCATAAAACCTTTGTAAATTGAATAAATTTAGCCATTTCCTTCAGGTACGTTTTGTAAAATTTAGACAGATATAAAAAAGAGTGTATTGTTTTAAAAGTTAGACCGACAGGATCATGTACATGTTCATGTGTCAATCAGGATACAGACTGAAATGTTGGCCGTTCGTAAACTTGGAGTTGGAGACGATGAATCGAATCTGAACCACCGTATTACATTAAAATAGCTGACTTACAGAGCGTTATAGCCCGATCGTCAGAGCAATTCTAAATTTCTGAAATGAAAGGAGTTAATCTCAAAAATTAGTACTCGCGAAAATAAGTTAGAATTAGGTACAGAGAAAGAAAAGCTAAGGAATTCCACTCCCCAGTATTCCACAGTATGGTCCTAATTCCGGCCAGAAAAGACACGAACGTGTAATTCTCGCATTGGAAGACCTGCGCTGAGCTGAAACTTGACCTGTGACTTGTCATAACATTTACCTAGCATATGTCTGGCAACAGCTTTTGTTCTTTATCCGTGGCTTGTAGTATCGAAAATAGCGGTTCGCTTTAGCGGCCCTAATTCTGGCCAACGAGTCCTAATTCCGGCCACAACGAAAGGCATACAAATGTACGTATATAAAAACAGTTCATAGACCAACCTGGTATAACTTTTCCGTAGCTTTTAACTCATCTTTCATCCACTAGTATGGACCTCGACCTAAAAACACATCGCAATATTTGAGTCGTAATTTTAGTCAGATATTCAACCTGAAGATTCTTTTTTGGGTCTGGCAGAAAGATGATTCATTCTATGTAATGTTAGCGTTATTAATGGCCAAATACAGAATAACGATGCAATTTGAGGCGCCGTAAAGTAATGAATGTCGGACAAAACAAATTCACCTACCTTCGCGATAACTCGAAATTCTCTTCTTTAACAACAACAGGAAAGCCACCAAGCAAGATTACGAAAGGAAATAGATCAATTAATCTTAGGAAAGAGTTATTTCGTATTTAAGTTCGTTTTCCTGAATTAGGGCTGGCCGGAATTAGGACCGCATACTGTATATCAGTAAAACATGGTTAACGAAGAAAGACTCAGAAAAACAAACACCAGTTGATCACTTCTGATGTTGCACCTCAGAGCAATGTCTCTGGAAACGTCTGAGTGTATTCATCACCATCTGTTTTTAAAAAAGTCATTAATGAAAAAATAATATATTTTATCATACTGCAGGCATTTGAGCAGATGATTTGGCTGGAAAGTTGTAAAATGTTTTCAATAAGTTAGTATACAATAAATAGTGAATTGCCCGCGGTAATTGTATGCGGGGCTTGCCGGAAGGCCTTACACACGTCAACTCATTAATAAATGTAGCCAGTGTGGTATGACGTCAGAGATGTTAACGTGTTTGTCTTTTTTGCAGGCCAGGTGAATCTTACCTCACGGGTTAAAACGTCAGACTATCAGTATGCCAATTATTATTTCTTTGACGGTGATGCAAATGATCCCAACGTCCGAGAGGCCATAGGGAACAAGTTATTTGACTTGTTGAAAGTTCCATTTGTTCCTCCTCCCTTTTGCCTTTTGTTGAATCCACAATGCACAAAGGAAAACATCAATAATAAATGTATTATCGTGCTTTTACGCGGTATATGGAGGAGCCAGTGTAGTATGACGTCATAGCTGTTTATATTACGTCAAATGAGCAGTTTTTTGTCTTTTATGCAGCCCAGGTGAATCCTCCCTCATGGTTTAAAACGTCTGGCCAGTATCTCGTTGGCAATTATTTCTTTGACGGTGATGCAAATGCGGATCCCAACGTCCGAGACGCAATAAGGACGCAGTTCATTGGCTTGATGAAATCTCCACTAGTTCCTCCTCCCTTTTGCCTTATCAATCCACAATGCACAGAGGAAAACATCAAGTTGTGTGTTGGAGCCTCAGGTATAACAAACGTTAAAGACATTTATTTAAACAGTTGGAAATGGAAATAGTCCGGTGGACCTCGATCCTGGGGAGAAATAACGGGTTTGATCGTCAACAAGTTTGAAAGGAACCCCTAAAATTGTTTTATGGGTGTGTCTTGAATTCATTTTCATATTAAGTCTAGAAGAAAACTAGCTCCTGTCATAACCATTTCAGGCTTAAAGGGACACTGTCCTGATTTTAGCATGATTTTGGGAAGCTCAGAAACATATCTAGATCATAGGAAGTTGATCAATAATGGTTTGATTCTGTAGAATAGCACTCGACAAATGACAGGAACCCATTAGGAAGTGAGGATGACGAACGACAGCGAGGATGGAAATGGATTGCAATATGGATTTTTGAAAAAACGTCAGGATGTCAGTTTTTCAAAGTTTCACATTTGGCTCGGAAATCTTTGAAATTTTGCAAAACATTTGTTGCAGTATGGAATTTCTTGAAGAAATTGCTTTTTATAATTTAGTTAGAGTTTATTAAGTTCTTATTTCACAGCTTTAGGGACCATTTCGTGCATTTATAACAGTTTTGAGCAAATACGCCGGGACAGTGTCCCTTTAATACCCTAATAAAAGTTATCGCGTTCTACGAAACAGGTCATGTAGTTATACAATGCATGTTAACGTTGTCTTGCCTTTATTTTTTCGTTTGATCTTTCTGTGTACCATATGAGATACTGAAATACTGTAATATTGTGTAGCATATTGTAAATTATTAAAGGTAAGTATGAATTAAAAAAAAAAAAATGTAAGTGATTAAAGTAAAATAATTAATCTGTAAAAAAAGAAACCGGGATAATTACGATCAATGCGTAACAAACCACGAATTTTAACCCCTAAATGGTGCGACGATCAGCCCGTAAAATGTGTATGTAACATTTATATGAGAGTCCCATTTTTCCACGTATATCAAGTCATGCTGAAGACGATTTGAAAAGGTGGAAAGTGCAGACGTTCACTTGATGCAACTCCGATAGATGATGAAGTTAGCAATACGATCAAATAAAAGTCCTAACGTAGATTGTAGTTTGTCGACTATCAGTAATCACCTATCGTCCAAGCTCTACCAGGCGACAGGCGGGTTGGATGCCCGTATTTGCCCGTATTTCTGCTAGTCAGTCAGTCAGTCAGTCGATCAGTTAGTCAGTCGATCAGTCGATCAGTTAATAGTCAGTCAGTCAGTCGATCAGTCAGTCAGTTAGGCAGTCAGTCAGTCGATCAGTTTTTCAGTCAGTTAGTCAGTCGATCAGTTTGTCAGTCAGTCAGTCAGTCAATCAGTCAGTCAGTCAGTCGATCAGTCAGTCATTCAGTCGATCATTTAGTCAGTCAGTCAGTCAGTCAGTCAGTCATTCAATCAGTCAATCAGTTAGTCAGTCAGTCAGTCAGTCAGGTCAATCACTTACTTACTTGCTTGTTTGTTACTATATTGACTGATTGATTGACTGATTGATTGGTCGACTGACTGACTGACTGACTGACTGACTGATTAATTGATCGATCGATCGATTGATTGATATCTTTTGCAATGTAATAACAACAACAACAACAACAACTTTATTCAATTTTATAGATATTCCCGTTTTAGACACAGAACCGCCAGTTTTCACGGATTGTCCAAAAGACATCATGATAGATGACAACACAGTTACTGATTACATCCGTATCAACTGGAACAGGCCTACAGCAACGGACAATTCGGGCGTGCCGCCATCTGTTACCTCCAACAGACAGTCTGGAGCCTTGTTCCGCGTTCCTGGCTCGCACGTAGTGTCATATAAGGCGATAGATGCGGCTGGAAATGAAGCAACCTGCACCTTCCGGATAACTCTGAAACGTACGTACACGACTTACATGAAAAAGATTGCACTGATAGACAAGTTACAAGCAATTGGCAATCAGGGCAATTTGTTTTTGATGGCACTTGTGATCAAAGTTAACGTTTTGAACTGAAAGCCTTACGCAATAATGTAGCCGCGTATTGCCTAACTACGTATACTTCCAAAAATTACCCTTCTACATACTTCAATTTTCCGGAAAACCCTGGGTGCCCCCCTGGGTGCCCCCCCCCCCCCCCCCCATCAAAAATTCCTGGATCCGCCCCTGAAGGCATATCACATCAAGTTTAATTTCCTAACTGATTACCATTGATACAATATGTACATTTTGCAAGTTGCTGTTTTTGCCGCTTACAGGAAAAACTTGTCCTCTGTACGCGCCCCCCAAAAACGGAGCTCTGGCTTGTTTGGACAACAACGGAGAGAATTCATATTGTGTTCCGATGTGCCCAAGCAGCTTGGACTTTGTCTTCGATCCTGCATACCTATATTACTGCATTGGCGCACAATGGAATTTTTATATTTTTCCAGGCCAAGTGCCGTCTTCGTCCCTTCCATGGCCTGACTGCTCTAGTAAGCGTATTTATATATTACTGTACTTTGTTCTACTGACGGGGGTGGGGAGGGGGGTTTCTCCCTATAATGGACTATACGGGGAGGTTCCGCCGAAAGGGTAACTTTAATTTGTCAAGCTGGAGGTATATAAAAGAATAGGGATTTCACGAGTTGAAGATGATAGAAAAGGGTAGGGAAAACTGTCATTGCAAGCTAGTTCCAGTTCAACCGTGAGAATACGAATATTGTCCAGTTCTCAGCATACCAGAATAAATCGACCGGAGTTTCTAAGACTCCTAAGGATACTTTAGTACTGTTGCGGCGTGTTAGGAGTTCCTGGTTCAAGTACATGTGCATTTAATTGGGTTGTCACTATACCTTTCACTCATGATGTTTTAATGTTTTCCGGGAAAATGGGTCTGTTGGGTTTATGTGTGACTAATGCATGTTGAGTGAAAAAGTAAATAAGTGTGAAAAAACCTCTTTATGTTTTTCTCGTTTTCACAGCCCAGGATGTCCTCTCAGATTAAAACTTCATTCCATTCCCATTATTTCTTTAATGGTGGATTCTGTGTGGAATGACATAACTCTCTACGTTTTTGTCTTTTTTGCAGACCAGGCGAGCCCGTCTCAGATAAAAACGTCAGGATTTAAATCCATGTACTTTGATGGTGATGCACGTGATCCTAGCGTCCAAGACGCCATAAAGACAAAGTTCGTTGAATTCTTGAAAGCCCCATATTTTCCTCCTCCCTTTTGCCTTTTTCGTCCAGAATGCACTGAGGCAAACGTCAAGGTGTATGCTGGAGCCTTAGCTTGACAGGTATGAAAATAACATGAAATGTACTGTTTGGAAATAGTTATTTTGGGCTGCACTATTTGCATAGGCCATTTTTGCATTGGATTGGATTGCATTAGATTGCATTGGATTGCATTGGATTGTATTGCATTGCATTGCATTCTATTATTACGGTTCAGCAGTCCGGCCACTGTGCATGCGGGACGACACTCAGTTGCTGCAGTTCGTCCGTAAGTAATAGAGCGTTTTCACGTGACGTCATCAAAATTCTAAATTCTATGTTCTTTTAGTGTATTCTAGACATCAGTGTCGCTAATTGCTGGGGAAAATTTCGCGCCTGCAGAGTGCGTCATTTTGGAAATAAAGCGTTTTGAAATTTGAGACGGCCTGCTCAATGTGACCTGAAATGTTACAGAAACCAATATTTTCGCACTTTTTAAATACTTTTCCGATATGCTAACAAGTTAAAAACGATAACTAAAGCATTCCGAACTAAAACGCATGACTTTGGAAGCAAAATCTTTTTTCTTCTCGCTGACATTTTTGGCCGCCATATTGGTGTTCCAAACTGGTACACCAATATGGCGGACCCATACTAAGCTATGGAATTTTCCGAATATTGTTTTCCCGATAACTTCGTTATTTGGGGAATATATTTTTCTCCACTTACTCTACAATCTCTGAGTTTGTTGATGTTTTTGAAGCACGCAAAACGATCTTGTTATTTTAGTGAAAACGCTCTATAGCAATGGGTTGTGACTAGAATGGATACGCCAAAATCAGATCAGACATACCATTCTCAGGCTAATTAGGGGTGCTATAGACCTATAGTAGGCTAATAACGGAGTGTGCTATACAGTATAGGCTAACTGGGGTCCAGCACGTTCAATTTGTCCAATGTGGCCAAAATGTCGAGGAGCTGATTTCGCAGGGACGGAGTTTAAGTCCAGATAGAGAAAGGAAAATTCACCGTCGTGTGTTCACGTCTCCATAATACCGTGAATTTGGTCATTTGACGTTGTTGTTTTGCAGAGGACGGCAAAGAAATGTACTAAAATGCAAAACGCACGTGCGGAGCAATTGTACTACTACCTATTGTTTTGTGACGTTCTCGTTGCCGTCGTGGTTGCTTAAGGTCCCTATTATTATTATTATTATTATTATAAAAATGCCCCATTTCAATATCTTGCTATCTAGATTGATTGCTTTTCAATTGATAACGGCCTGTTCTCACAGTAAACAAAAACGCATTTTCGGGCGTGGTCACGTGACTAATGACGTCATCACACTAAGTTTGATATGAGAGTTATTTTATGGTAAGTGTTATTACCTTGTGGTGTTTCACCCTTCTCGGCCTCAAATTGACAAAGTTATTTGACATTGAAAAATTTCCAGTTGCAAAGGACTCTGGGAAGGTTCTTATTATAATTATATATTGCTTTTATAATTATTATAGTAGGCTAATCGGTCTGATCGGAGGCTAACTGGTCTGATCGGATTTTGGCGTATCCATTCTAGGCGTAACCATAGCATGCATAACCATAACCTAGGCATAACCATAGCATGCAATGAGCTCTCAGCCTTCGTCCTCATATACCATGAGAAAACTGAATCCTAATATTTATAACTTATTCGTTTTGTTGCAGTTTGAAGCATCAAGAAGGACTTGCAGACTGACTAAACAATGGTTTGGAACATTCTGCTGTACTGGAACATTACTTAATTGATGTAATTGTTCAATAAAAGAGTTAGCTCAAAGTTTTCGTTTACATTTTTCTCATTTAACCTCGATGATAACGATGCTTTCCATATTAAATATAAATTAAATATAAATTAAATATATATATATAACCCTCTCTTGATATAACTGATCGTGAATTTATAAGAACGTGGTTAAAGAAAAATTCAGCTTTTTTCTGCAACTACGTCAAAACCCCAGTTTTAACACTCAAATAACACTTGAAACCCGCCAAAGAAGAGCGAAAAGGAGAAAGAAGAGAGGGGAGGAGAAAAAGAGACTGGAGTAACTGATCTTATTATATTGTCTACTTTGAACGAAACAAAAAACAAAAAGCGTCAAATGGTGCGATGTTTTGCGACCTAAATATTGATTTTGAAACCTAAATTTCCTTATTCTGTATAAGCTCTCCTAGCTAGCGTCCGTAAACCAATTCCGCACACCGAGAAGTTCAGAGACTTGTTATCGAAAGAAAAGTTATCGTCATTCACTGGAAGACAATGTCACGGCTGTAAAGAAATTTTAAGACTACGAGCAGTACACTACACAATACGGCAATACAATCATTTAATTGATACTCCCCTTATAGGGCTTTTCAGTGACAATAAAATTACAGTAAAACATTATTACAATTTAAAAATTATTAGCAGCCACTAATATTTCTCACGGATAATCGAGTTAGAGGTTTCCATCATTGCTGTTTGGTACTTTAGAAAACTTCACTCATTGAGACACAATAGTCCATTTTACAGTGTGCTTAGAATCCAGAAAGTTTGAACAGAAGTGAAGCTGGAGGTGACTTTGTTGTGATACAAACCTTCCTTCTTTTCAAATGTAAATTATTCTGTTATTATGTAAACCAGTTTTCTGGTCTCTATCATCTCATGGTCACCCCTAACCTCGCTTCCATACAGAGGCTTGGTTACATTTCACAGAACTGTAAAATGGTCTATTCTGACAGGATTGGCTGCCCTTTGTATGAGTTTTAATTTCAGTATAATTCACTTAGAGCTTGCTTTGTATAGATAGCATGAGTTGTAGTAGTATTTGGAAATAATACCGCGAGTAATATTTTAAAATTGTCCAAAAATTGGACAATTTTGAAATATTACGAGCCTGTATTATTCCAAATACTACGTACAACTCATGCTATTATTTGTTTATAACTGACAAGGCAGATATCATACCCGAGCATGTACACGACGATCGTAGCTTCACAGATGTCATTGGAGCTTCGTTTTGAAACGTTTAAGCAATGGAATGCTTTGTTCAGCTTAGTTTATACCACACAAAAGTGTTTTGCTTTCAATATTCGTAAGTTTTTGGACACTTTGACAGATAATCTCGTTGAAATGCCCTCTTTAGTCCCACACGCTAAACAATAGAAATGTCCGCCATCTTGTTTTTTTTTCTTCGAGTCAATTGTTACACTTGCCATATTTGGAAATTGTAATTTCTACATGTAAGCCGGGATTTCATGCAGTATTTGAGACTAAATACAGCTCGTTCGAACCAATCACCGTTCAGAAATTTCGCAGCCTGTATTATGATTGGTGAAACATGACTGAATATAAAAGTTCATCTAATAGAGTGAGTGAGTGAGAACAAATTTGCGAAATTATAAAATTTGATCCGCTATTTAGAGGAAGCATGCCAAAAAAAGTCAACTTGCCAAAATTAGCTCTCCATTGCAATTTGCGGCCGAGATATAGAGGTTCAAAGTTTGGTATCGTCCCATACAAACCTCTCTAATTTTGCGCCTCTTCTAAACTGAAGTGCTCATATCTCGGCCGCAAATTGCAATGGGGAGCTAATTTTTGGCAAGTGGACGTTTTTGGCATGCTTCCTCTGAATAGCTGATCAAATTTCATAATTTCGCAAATTAAATTTTTGTGACGTCATGACTTTAGTCGATTCGGCTCATATGAAGTACGGCATCTGAACTGGTCCTTAAAAGCACCATTTGCATGCGGTATCACATATTTCTTTTAGTTGTTAATTAGCTTGTATTATAATTCCCATAGGGGCAATCAGACCCTTTATAAACCACTCCTTGTTAATATCACACCACTTGACCTGCCTCGTCCCCAGTCGCTCGCGGGGATAATTTTTAGAACGGGGCGCGCGGGGAACGATGATTTTTCTCCTTCCCATCATCCCCCGCTCTCGCGCTTCGCGCTCGTTCCAAGCTCCCTCGCGCTTCGCGCTCGCTCCCCCGGTTTAATCGCGCTTCGCGCTCTCGCGAAAAGCCTGTGGAGGAGGCAGCCACTTGACGCCGACCAGTTTACTCGAGGCTATTTTTCATTTCATTTACCTTTGTTATTTTGTTTATTGTATCATTTCAGGTTACTTTCGACTGCTTCTTCCTGTTTTTGTATCTTTTATTTACTACTATTTATCACGATCCTTGTATTTAGCACTATTCAAATCATTGTTAATAAACTCGATAATTGCTGGCGGCTTCCTCTACAAACTGTTGTGTTGTTTGCGTCATTACTTATAATAGAAATGTTTTCTATTCGGCTGAGCGAAGCGAAAGAGAATAGAACACCCTCCAGTGCGCAATCGGTGTGACACGAGGGAGGCGCACAAGGGGTGCTTTTGATTCGATATTTTGCACGGAAGGGCCGACTGAGATATTCTCCTGCGCAGCCGATATTTGGGCCGATATTTGGGTCAAATATCGTTATCTGGTGACCCAGATAACAATCTCGTTCACAGAGTCCTCGTTACCCTTGTCCAGCGGTGGAGCGGCCAACAAGGACCTCTGGGCAGTTCGGGCCATACCCAGTTCTGGAGACCTGTTTTCCTGTGATGTGATTGGCTGAGACAAAACCAAAACAAAGCAAATTTGACCGCGAGAAACTGGGCACTAGTAAAATCTTGGATATATTTTTCTCTTCGCGGCCATGTTGTAATGCGGCGGTCGTCGAGTGATCTAAAATTCACTCAAACAGTCGAAGATACCATTTATTTCTGGTGTTATTACAGAAATTCAACGAACATTCAATCAGCTTTTCCGCACGCAGGTTGAATCGCGCGAATTTGTTGAAGATCAAACTCTCGCGCAGTGCTCTTGCGGCCGAGTGAAACAGGAGTGAAACGAACGCCCTGCCACCGGCCTGCTTGTTCTTACTGTACTTTTGGCTTGATTTGGGCTTTGCAGTTATAGTAGGTTCTCCTTGAAAAGCGAAGTATATAAACCTGAAGGCTCAGAGGACATGACAGACTTCGAGAGTCCAACTCATCTGTAATTTACTGCCAGATTTGAATGCCAAGTGCCCTCAGTCTTTTCAAAGTACTTCCATGCATTAGATATCTATTCAGTTGGAAACCAATCTCATACGTTATTGGTGTAATGTTTCGAATAGCAAATGTGTGTGCAAGCATTATCATCAAATCTGTAATAATTTAGCTGTGTTTAATTTTCATGGCAAATCAAAACATCTCTCCCTGTTGTACAGTATACATGTACATGTATTATTGTCTGGCCAATTTCGATGCCTTGCAGGTAATCCTTTTTCAGGTAAAATATTAGCTTGAGATCAGGCTCCTGAAGAAAATTTACGAGCGAAGCGAGCCAAGTCATGCTAGTAAAATATGAAAGCCTTAACCAACTAGCAGAAAAGGCAAGTTTGTGTAAATCATTGTGTTGGCTAGTAAACCATTTTTTTTTGCTGGTGTAAACAAGGGCCCTTAGATGGACCAGCTAAATTTTCAAGTTAGAACATTTTCATTCAATTTTTTTTTTGAGAAGCAATTATTGATTGTTTAGCTGGGGCTTAAGACAGCCAGCATTAACTCAAGTGGCCACCAAGCTACTCCAATACATCAAGGTGTCGCAAATAAAAGTAACAGAACATAGCCATTAAAATAAAATTCAATTTATTTTTAACACAACTTGACCTTGTATCCCAACCAGTACAAATAGGATTAAGAATTTTAACATTAAATATGTGCATCTCAGGGAAAGCTTGTTTATTTACTCCTGTCGCAGTTTCTTTGTCGATTGAAGGACCTGGAACAAATAATATTACAGTTTTAATCAGTACTGATTTCAAATATGTTGTAGATGTTGTAGTATATTAATTTTACAAGTGGCTGAAACATGATTAAGGTAATTTTGTTCATATCAGTATGAGTAAGGAGAGAGAAAGGTGCCATTATTATTTTTGCTGAATTTGTTTTGCATCTCCATTTCATTGGGTGGTAGCCTAAGATCAGACTCTGACAGGCTAATTGGGTGGCTGATACATGTATGCGAACTGATACTGTAAACTAGTATCCAACACAGAGATAACAGCAGTCAGTTTATTAATTCCTTTGGAGATGCATAACTTTAGCTAGCATACAGAATTGCTTGGAGTGTGGGAAAGCTGTAATTCAATTTTTTAATTATGTTTTTGCACTACATGTGATTGCTGTGAGTACTATTTTGATTTTGGAGAGAAAATTATACATAAAGTTCCCTGGAACAAAAAATGGCAGGACTGCACCACCACCTGCTTGCCTATTTTTGCCACTTTGGTGAGGTATTTGGCATTAAACTGGCTTTGGCATCACCAGTGATACATCTGTTATAAAGTCACAGGGCAAAATTTTAAACCATAAGTGAATACCACCAAATTTATAAACTTGATAAATTAAAAAAAAATAATAATCTGTCAGCATTGGGTTAACCATGAAGCAACGCAAAACTCACAATACCTCCCAATCAAAATGTGGCATAATTTATGATAAATACAGTCAAAGCTCTTGTTGCAACCACTTGCATAAGCGACCAAGCTCTACATGTAGTTTACAACCACTTTTGGGAACTTATGTACCAACTGGTCTTTTCCTTTGTTTTTAAGCTCTCTTAAGCGACCACTTGTTGTGCTACACCTCAAGTTACGACCACATTTTCGAATTCCTTAGGTGGTCGCTTACGAGAGCCTTGACTGTAATTTGAAAATAAAAATTTAAAAACATGATAGTGTGTTGTTAAAGACCAGGAACAAATAAATGCATGGAACATTTGCGCTGGAACATAAATCATAAGCCTTTCCTAGTGATAGAAATTAATAGTAGTATACATTGTAGACTTTGTTTCTTGTGGGTCTGACAAGCCAAATGAATGCAATCAGCATGACCGTGTTAAAGGAATTATGGGGAGCAGGGATGGCACAGCAGTGGTGAGAGCACTGCGATGTGGGTTCGAATCTCAGACCCGACATCATATCTTGGCCAAGGGTTTTTGCCGGATACTACGATTTTCCTCCCTCCACAAAAACCAACATTTCAAAGTTCCAATTCGATCTGGAAAGAGTGGAAGAGAGGAGCCACTCTGTGGATTTTCACTGAAATTGCCATTATTTATTTATTTTTAATCGGTCAGTATAAAATGCAGACTGCAGACTGCAGATCATTGCAGACTGCAGACTGGGTATAAAATGCAGGACTAGGTATAAAATGCAGACTGCAGATTGCAGACTGGGTATAAAATGCAGACTGATACCAAAACTGTCAATTTGTGTTATTCGCGATTTATTTTCAATTTTTAACTTACCGGAGTCATGCAATCGCCTTCTGAGTTGAAAACTATCACTTTGTCTTTAAATATGGGATATATTTTCAATGTTTAACTTGTAAATTTTTTATTAAATACGTTTCACAGCTTACCATAATAAGTTCAAAAGTCTATAAAATAACGACAACAAAATGGATTACTAGCACATGGTCAACAAACTGAAAGGCACTTTGGGTAGCCCTTCACAACAGTGTCACGCAAGCGCTTTTTTCGAGACTGATGCCGCGAAAATGTTTCTTCTTGGACCATTTAAAAAAGTCATCAACATTGAAAGGCTATTACAGTATTCATTTTCTTTGGCTCGATTTGTTTGCTTTCGTTTCCTTTCCTGTCGCTCAGTTTTCAGTTTTCTGGCTGGTGTGTTGATTTGACCCCAGGTTTGACCTATTTTCACAATATGTTTTTGTCACTAACTCAAGGCGATGATTACACAAGGCCTGTACTAACCAGGGACATAGGTCTATTTCTGAATGTATCTGATTAATTATTTTGCGACTGATATAAACTGAACACCGGGTATGGGCCAAGAGGGAAACTTTTCGTGAAATATGAACGTGTGACTCTGAGGTAAGTTAAAAGTTGAAAATAAATCGCGAATAACACGAATTGACAGTTTTTGGTATCAGTCTGGAATGGTAATGGTAATGGCAATGGAACGGCAATGGAATGGTAATGGTAATGTTAATGGAAATGGGATGGTAATGGAATGGTAATGGAATGGTAATGGAATGGTAATGGAATGGTAATGGAATGGTAATGGGATGGTAATGGAATGGTAATGGAATGGTAATGGAATGGTAATGGAATGGTAATGGAATGGTAATGGAATGGTAATGGTAATGGAATGGTAATGGAATGGTAATGGAATGGAATGGTAATGGAATGGTAATGGAATGGTAATGGAATGGTAATGGAATGGTAATGGAATGGTAATGGAATGGTAATGGAATGGTAATGGAATGGTAATGGAATGGTAATGGAATGGTAATGGAATGGTAATGGAATGGTAATGGAATGGTAATGGAATGGTAATGGAATGGTAATGGAATGGTAATGGAATGGTAATGGAATGGTAATGGAATGGTAATGGAATGGTAATGGAATGGTAATGGAATGGTTAATGGAATGGTAATGGAATGGTAATGGAATGGTAATGGAATGGTAATGGAATGGTAATGGAATGGTAATGGAATGGTAATGGAATGGTAATGGAATGGTAATGGAATGGTAATGGAATGGTAATGGAATGGTAATGGAATGGTAATGGAATGGTAATGGAATGGTAATGGAATGGTAATGGAATGGTAATGGAATGGTAATGGAATGGTAATGGTAATGATGGTAATGGAATGGTAATGGAATGGTAATGGAATGGTAATGGAATGGTAATGGAATGGTAATGGAATGGTAATGGAATGGTAATGGAATGGTAATGGAATGGTAATGGAATGGTAATGGAATGGTAATGGTAATGGCATGGTAATGGCATGGTAATGGCATGGTAATGGCATGGTAATGGAATGGTAATGGAATGGTAATGGAATGGTAATGGAATGGTAATGGAATGGTAATGGAATGGTAATGGAATGGTAATGGAATGGTAATGGAATGGTAATGGAATGGTAATGGAATGGTAATGGAATGGTAATGGAATGGTAATGGAATGGTAATGGAATGGTAATGGAATGGTAATGGAATGGTAATGGAATGGTAATGGTAA